>PVHX01000725.1:190332-220769 GCA_004024805.1 Geosciurus inauris
GGGTACCGGGGATTGAACTCAGGGGCACTTGACCCCTGAGCCACATCCCCAGCCCTATTTTGTGTTTTATGTAGAGACAGGGTCTCACTGAGTTGCTTAGTGCCTCGCCATTGCTGAGGCTGGCTTTGAACTCGCGATTCTCCTGTCTCAGCCTCCCTAAGTGCTGGGATTACAAGCGTGAGCCACCGCGCCCGGCTGCTATTTTATTTTTATTTAATATTAATTCCTTAAAGATTGGATCCATTTTGATAATTAATAGCTCCATAAAGAAAAGTTTATTTTTACAAACATCTTGTGCAAAATCGGAAATACTCGCTATGTCAAATGTCCCTTCTTGGTTTAGGAACAAGCCTATTACCCAGAAATTAATTCTATACATCTAGTATCAAGCTTTAGATGAGGCTTTCTTTCCAGGCCAACCAGTTTACCAAAGGGAGCAGCACTAATGAAAGAAACCCTCACTACAGACTCTCTTATTCAGAGCTCTGGGTGGTATAGCGCCATGAATGCTTCTTGACGTCCCCTGGGTTCCGTGACGGCCAAAGCTTTGCCATACTGTGGGCTAACCCTTTCTACATGTCCATCATTGCTACTGCCTTGCCTCTTCTTGGTAGGTACATAGTGGGCTGGGTCCTCAATTGGGAGGAAAAATAATTTTTCAGCACTTAGTGAATAATGCAAGGGAAATTGAAATTTTGAACTTTAATACCTATCATGCTATTATCAGTGTGGGTATCTCTATACTACAGCAGTCCTAACAGATGCTATTTTTCCTACTTGAAGAGGCTCTAAGGGAAGAGGGATCACCACTAGCCTTGCTGTCCTAGGCCAGGGCTCGACAAGTCTAACTGATATGTTTATTTAGCTCTTATTGACTCCTTATGTAATGGCAACAGGGGATAGAGAAGGCCTGAATTCCTTAGGTAATTCTAGCTGAGTCCTTTAAGCCCACTGCTTCTAAATATGCTTCTCCTGACTTAGCAGAAAAAGACTAGATGATATTATCATTCTGTTTAAGGAAAGGGGAAATTTATAACTGTTCTGAAATAGTTTTACAGAAATATTATTTTATTTTTAGATGATTAAATTTGTTGCTTACTAACTTTTGTCTATACTTGCAATCATGGGAATGCTACTGGACTCCCTTGCTGCCCTTACAATCATTTGGCTGGGAGGAAGGAAAAGTAGAATATCCCAGTCAAGTCTGTCTATTGTAGGAAAGAATCTACCATGTCCATCAGTGGCTGAATTTACCCAATCAGAAAAATTGTGCCAAGAGCTGAAGAACTAATGGAAGAAGTAGGGCAATGAGCTGAATCAGGACAGGTTGGATCAAAGAAAGAAGGGAAAAGAGAGATGGGAACAACAGTGATAGTGCTTTGATTTACTAGACAGACCTGAGGAAAATAGAAACAGACATGAACCAAACTTAACCAACCCAGCATCTTGTGTAAGACAAAACCTTTCTCTGAGCCTGGTTTTCTTTTTTCTTTCTTTCTTTTTTAGGCACAAGAGATTGAACTCAGGCACTCAACCACTGAGCCACATCCCCAGACCTATTTTGCATTTTATTTCGAGGCAGGGTCTTACTTAGCGCCTTGCTTTTGCTGAGGCTGGCTTTGAACTTGTGATCCTCCTGCTTCAGCTTCTGGAGCTGCTGGGATTATAGGCATGCACCACTGCACTTGGCTGAGCCTGGTTTTTATTAACAGTGAAATGGTATAAAGCACAAAAGGGGATGCACTTTGCAGAGATGGAAGTGACTGTGAGACAGACAGTTAATTCAAGTGACAAGTCCATGGCAGGGTCTCTGTAAGGAAGTGAGCACCGCAGTGCAAAGAGGCGAGGAAACCCTCAACTGTGCTCATAAATGCCCTCAAAAATGCCCACGTTGGTTCTTCAGTCACTTACTCAACAGACACTTTTCAATTTTATCTGGGTGACAGTATTTGTATTCTTGGCCTGGGAGTATGATGCTGAACAGGACACACACAGTTCTGCCTTTGCACCATCCACACAAGAGCAGTGAGCAGAAACATTAAAGAAGTAATCATACATAAATAATAATTTACAGTTGTCATAAGGCCCTGCACGTATGTGTATATGCATCTTGGTGTAACTGGGTGGGGAGTGCTAATACTCATTAAGGGAACAGTGTAAACAACAGAGAAAGGATTAAACAGAATTGAGCAATTAATATCTTTATTCAGATGAGAGAGATGAAATCCAAGATTTGCCAGTTGATAGCTGATAAAGAATGAATTAGCGACAAGAAAACAAATCAATCTCAGAATTTATATTCCCTTATCACCTGATCCAAATTGTTTATCGATTTGTTTATAATTACTAATGAGAGTGTGATGACATTATAAGACTATAGTGATAATTTTTTCTAGTGAAAGGCTAATTTAGTGACTTTTTCACAATGATGAGTAGGTTGTTAATGTTCAGTCTCTGCTGAATTCCTGACTTGCAGCTATAGTGCTAGGGAAAGAGGACCTCAGCAACACAGGTCTGTCTTTTACTCTTAAACTGACAAAGAGCTATGAAAAAATTAATAATATATATCCTTGGGTCCTGGGACAGTGAGAGCTTTCCCACAATTATAGTATAATCCTCTTTTTTGATTATATAAAATTAATGTAATATATTAATGCTATTAATGATAATATTAATTGATAATGAACAAGAATATTCTTCAATAATATAGATTTGTTTTTCTGTTTATAGATGCCTTAAGAATCTAAAAGACAATAAATCTAGCTAATGTCCATGATTACCACAAGGTCTGATGAATTTTCTAAATTGAAGTAAAAACAAAACAATCTAAATTTTCAACATAGTTATATCAAGAGGCATCTATACTTCAAGAGTTTTCAGTTTTCTGTTTGCACTGAATATAAAATATTTATAGTCTATAAAGGCTTACTGTGAAACACTTGGTGTAACATATAGTACACAATGCATAGATCATTTACCATCAAAAAGGAAGGCTGTAACTATTTTATAGTCTACCAAAAATACATACTGCTCTACCCATTAAAGAAGGGGATTTTGAAAAACAAGCTGTGTGTTCCAATACGTGGATTTGTAACATGCTGGGAGAGTTGGTTTTCCTTGACAAGAGGACTGGCATACATTGCAAGGAATAAATTGATACAGATCTGTACAAATATTTTTAAAGGCAGCTGGTTTGCTGTGTCATCCCTAGAATAAAGGGGGAACAGTAAAACGCCATGGCCCTTAATGCCCCCTTTCCCCCCCCAACCTAACCAAGTTAAGAAAACGAAGAGAGGAAGACTTAACTTTCTGGTCCAGAAAGTTAAGACACATATTATCTTGAAGGCGACTGACTTTCTTTTTTTTTTTTTTTTTAAATTTTTTTTTTAGTTGTTGATGGATTTTTATTTTATTCATCTATTATTTGTATGTGGTGCTGAGGATCGAACCCAGTGCCTCACACATGCTAGGCAAGTGCTCTACCACTGAGCCACAGCCACAGCCCCCGACTGACTTTCTCTTATGCACACTGGGACCTCAAGCAAAGTAGTGTTACCTGTAGAAAGCTACTTTTTTGCATGTACACCAGCACAGTTGCTCCCTGGGATGCTGGACATGCAAGCAAACTAAGCAAGTTAATTCTAATCTGCAGCCTAACATAAAACTCCTTTCTGAGAAGGGCTTGGCATGGAACTAAGGACATCATGGAAAGGGTATGTGTCACTCATTCAGTCAGGCATCGCTGGACAAAACCCTGTGTGAGCGAGGAGGCAGTGCTTGGTAAAGCACCTTGAGGCACAGAGATACTGTTAGCCTGTTGCCGCTGAACTCTTGGAGCAGTCACTGATCTCTTGTAAATTTTCAAGAAAGATGAAATCTAGATGACAGAAAGATTCAGCAGAAGATCTAGGTATAGTATAGGTCTTGTGTTCCATCAGAAAGACAAATTGAAGCAGAAAGTGAGAGATGAAATCTCTATGTGTCTCCCATGCTTCTCTGGGAACTTTCTTTGGCCTGTCTGCAACATACCCCACTTCGCTGGCACAACTGGGCTGTGGATGAGACACTTTCCCTTCTAGGATATCTTGGAGGCATTTATGAACATTCTCTAAGAGTGACAACCATTCCTAAGTGCCAGTTGGGAAGAATGGATGCTTGATGGATTTGTTTGTAGTGGTAATAATGGAATCTGTACAGCTGGCCATTAATTATTTCACTGGGGATATTAGTTTAAGCCAAGAACCCTAAGTAACCACTGTTATACAACCTGGAGGTGACTTGCAGATCCCTTTACAGCTGAAAACCTAGAACTGATAATGAATGGTGATCCAAAGCCTTGCTTTTGTTGCTTACATATAGCTTACCTCATTGAAATGCTTTAACAATTGCCCTATATCCTGAAGTTAAAACTAAATGACAACTTGGTCAGCAGAAAAAAACAAACAAAAAAACCTACACAAAACAACCTTGTCATGATTGAACTCAGCATCCCATTAAATTTTTTGCTTGTAAATAAATCTTGGAAGGCATTTTCTCTGGCATTTTCAAATTTTACAGAATATCATGCCTGCTGACAAAATAGGAACACATATCTGTTGGACAACATACAATGCTATATTGATGATTACTAGTATGGTTTGCCCTAGAGTCATATTTCTGGTGCTCCATTACAGAACTGCCAGAGCAGATTAAAAGAAGAACAACAAAAAAGGAATGAAGAATGACAGAATCAAACATCTTTCAATGTATTAATTATACCTATTAATATTTTGTGGCATGATGTGGCATTATTTCAAAATTGATTTTGCAAGTTGTAAAACAAATGATTGCTTAGGAGACGAGAACTAAACAATGGACATCCTTTCTGCTGAGAGTGGCAAATTCATTTTACCTTCCATATATCTTTTAATAGCTACCCTTTACATTTTTCTAAATTGATACAGGAACTAACAGGAAACATAAATGTGAAGACAGAAATCTTAACAGTAAGAGCCAAAAAGCTAGATTGTAATGCTTGGCAGTAGTCTTATTGCTAAGGTTAAATATGGCAATTCTTATTTTATCTTGAAGACAGTAATCTGGAATATCAATGACACTAGTATCTGCAAAAAAAAAATCAGTACACACACTAATGTACATTCATACACAGTATGATACACAGAAATCATGCACATAAACACTTTGTGTATGTGCATATACCACAATTTTCAATAAACATTTAAAGGGATTATGTGGGGGGAAAAAACCTTAGACTTCATTTTGTATTAGAAAGCTGAATAAAAAGGCCTTTTTAAAACAAGTTGTACAGGTTGGAAGCAAATGTTAAAGATATTTTGTGATAAGAGGCTGCTAAATATGGTATGGCCATGTTTCCCAACTAAAAAAGGGTCAGGAGGCAATACAATTTATGCATAGTCAAGCTAGGTTATTTTTTTAAATTTAACAGACTGAAATAGTCCGTTTGTTACTGAGTAAATGATCATGTTAAGTAAATGATCATGATTTACTGAGTAAATCATCATGTTAAGTGGCCCCTGAATGCTTTCACCCATGTGTCTTTTAAACCCCATCCAGGTTTCCAATGAGAGAGATAGCTTCCCATGATAGGAACACATAAATAGTACTGAAACATCATGGCTTGAGGGAGACAACACGCATCTGTGTCTTGACCGCTAAGATTTGATATTTAAAAAGGAGAGTTGTAACCAAGAAAAGAGCAATCAAATGAAGAGTGGAAATGCCAGATTATTCTATTTCCATGTCAGTTTAGGCAGGGTGTCAGTGAGAGATGAGAAAACGTGTGGGGAAGTTGGGAGGAGGCAGCAGGCCAGGGTTAGAACTATGTGTAAGTACAGCTTTGTATCTTACTATCAGATCCACTTGGTATTTCAATCTGTAGGAACCATTGATTTGATGATGAGCCTACACTAGCTGTCCTGGTCAGCTTTGTTCTGCCTTGGCTATTAAGCACTAGTCTAGGCACTGATGTGAAGGCGTTTTGTAGATATGCTTAACATCTATATTAGTTGACATTTTTGTTGCTGTTCATAATGTTAGCATTTATTGGTTACATTCTTTCACCAAACGTAACATGTAAATTTAAATAATTTTTCAAATTGCAGTAGACGCATAGTGTAATATTTCATTTAAATGTAACATTCACAGTCTATTGAGGAGTTTCACAGGATCCTGTATAAATGTGCTGTTTTATTATGTTCCAACTTAAATATGTTTTGTAATATTGGCAATAGTTTACAAACTGTAAAGAAAACCTACAAAATAAAAAATACATACATATAACTTATATACATGAAACTGACAACTTTGTTAAAATATTCTTGTAATAATCATCCTTAATATTTATACTGAGAATTAGAGTCTTCATAAATAATCTCACTTGATTCTTACATTTACTCTTTGAGATATATAGGACAAAAAAATAACCTTAGGGAGGTTACGTGATTTGTTCAAGGTCCAAGTATTAACAGGCAGCAATAAATCTAGAAATTGGGTTTTTGGGTAAGGTCAGCTATTTCTACACTAATAGTCTAATGGACCTGACACCAAACCACACACCCATATGTACACACACACACACACACACACACACACCCCAAAAATATTTTGATTAATATAATAAAATATAACAAATTTGCCTAATAGATTAAAAACTTTATAGTGAGGTTTATTCTAGAAAATAAAAGTGAAAAAAAATAAAGTCTGATAACAACTATTACTATTTATATTATTTTTATTTTTATTTTTTATTTTTGGGTACTGGGGATTGAACTCAGGGGCACTTGGTCACTGAGCCACATTCCCATCCCTATTTTGTATTTTATTTAGAGCCAGAGTCTCACTGAATTGCTTAGGACCTCGCTTTTGCTGAGGCTGACTTTGAACTCGTGATCCTCCTGTATCAGCCTTTCAAGCGGCTGGGATTACAGGCATGTGCCACTGCACCCAGCCAACTATTACTATTTAAATGTTTAATTCATGGTTTTCCTCTATGTACTATAAATAGTATATATTTTTATATATTATCTTTATTTTTAAGAAAACCATAGTCAGTTGTATAATAGTTTAAATACCGTGGAAGAAAAACAAATTTTGTGATTATTATGAATAAAATCTAAATCCAAATTAGTGTTGAATTCTCTAGATCTCCTCCCTAAACCTTGAATGAGGTTTCCCTGTTCTAGCATTTGTCATCAAAATACAGATAGAAGACTCCTGCATGGTTCTGGCAGGAGCAAGTTCACTGTCTTTTGGGCCCACTGGAGTGGCAGCTGCGCCCTCTTAGCCTAAGGAGGTCCCCTCTACTACGGTCTTTGTATCCATGGCTCTGTCCTCAGAGTTGCACTTTCTTCGTTTCTTCCCTTCTCTGTCCCATTTGGTCTCTGCTGGCAATATTACCAGAAGTGTAAGGTTTTCAACATCTTGTGAATCTCCTGTGAAATTCACAGGAGTCCAAGCCATCAGCAAGAGGGTTTTCATATCCCAATTCCTAGGTTCTGCTGAGGTGATGGATTAGATCCATGTGTCATATATCTAATGTCTCTAGCAAAAGTTGTCCAACTGCACCTTTACTGTTTTCTCCAGAGCAATCAGTTGACCTAAGTAAAGCAAATTACTGTTCATAGTGCAGGTGGGCTGCCTCCAATTGGAATGCCTTGAAAGCACAACTGAGCCTTGAGAAAGATGAAATTCTGCCTCAAGACTGAAGCATTAACTGATGCCCAAAGGTTTCCAGCCTGCTGGCTTGCCCTGTGGATTTAGGGGTTTGTCAGTCCACAGAGTTGCATGAGCCAATTCCTTGAAATAAAGCTCTTTACATAATTATCTTTCCATTCTACTGGTCTGTGTCTCTGGAGAACTCTTGTTATTATAATAATTATGTGTGTGAATATCTTTTTTATGACTCAATTATGCACTTGATTTCTATATCCTCCACAGAATATAGTATGGTACTTGATGGTGAGTTAGTTGTCACAGGTTCAGATTTAAATATGTCTACCTGTTGCTCTTAGGATAAACTATGAAAGTATAGGTCACTACACTTGTCACGTCCTCTATTATCATCATTTTTGTTGTATACATACACACAATACATACAGGTATACATGTGTGTGTATATATATATACAGATACACATCGTATGTATATATATACACACCCATGTTTGCTGTATACACATACACATATACATACACACTATATAAACACAGATACACAGATTTTGTTGTTGTTATTTTTTTGTTTGTTTTGCAGTGATGGGGATTGAAACCAGAGCCTCCCACATGTGAGGCAAATGCTCTATACCTGAGCCCCACCCTTATGTCTCAAGCTCCTTTTCACAGTGCCTGACTCAGAATGAATCCCCAATAAAAACTGAGAAAATAATCTGACTGGCAGTGTATAACTTCCACGACCTTTCACTTTCTTAGACTTTACTTTTTATGTCTTTAGACTTTACTTTTAGGCCATTTTGGGAGATGTTATAAATTCTAATTGAAATTTAGTCACTAAAGCAGTCAAGTAGGAAAAATAATGGAGATAGGAGGTGAGAAGTTAGACATGAGCAGAATGGAATAATAAGTAATGATAATTTGAGAGAAGTATAATGAAACTTATATCAAAACATTTAAATAAAATATGGAAAAAAGTGGGTAGTAATTATTTAAAGGATTAATTGACAGAGTGTAATAAAAATAACAAGGTCTATTGCTTTCCAGGGATAATTATCCACCCTCTGTGGTCTGGGATTGACACACCTTTAGCCCAGATCTTCTCAACTAGTATTCTAATAAATGGATCCACTTAAATGGAACCGTGAAAGTATGCAACATCAATTTTGCACTTTGTAAAACACATGTGGTTCCTCTGTGGTAGTACTTAGTAATTAAAGATGAAGATGAAAAAGTTAAAAGAAGAGATTCTGGGTTCTTTGTGAGAGCTCAATTGACCATAACATTTCCTTGTAGAAGCTGCACCTGGCTGGCGTTTTGCTTGCACAACCAAATAAATTTTACTACCTTGCTGACAATGGACACAGGTAAGTATAGCTATGGGGAGCTCTTTCTAGCTCATCTGATACCTGGTTGAGATGGGTCGTGGTTTCTTTCTTGGTCTCTGTAATTATTTACAAATGAGATAAAAATCTCTTGTCTCTCTGGTGATATCCTAGTGGCCCTCCTTTCTTTCCCACTCAGACTGCTCTCCACACCTGGTTCAGAAGTCCTGGGAAAGGTCAAACAGAACTTTACTGGGATTAGATGACTCAGGGCCACAGGGAAAAGGCATAGGCTGTGTGCCAGACCATGTGGCTCACTGAATTTGTGAGACCTCCTGATTTAAAGCCCACAAGTAATAGCTCCCTAATACCCAGAACAGGAGTTTCATACTTTCAAAGCCATGGAACATTTTTCTCCCTACAGTAAGCTTTCATAGAATTCCATTATATACAAGAGACATGGATGCCACTTATAATGTATAATTATATGTGGGTTCAAATGTATAATTATCACTAAAATTATTTTAAAATTATTAATAAATATAATATAAAAGGCTTAACTGACTGAGGCTTTTGTAGAAAACATGGAGAATGCAATCACATTTGAGGAAGGAACAAAGTGTTCCAGACAAAAATCACAGGAAAACACTCTATTTCTCTCTCTACTGCATTTGTTTTTTGTTGACAAATTTAACAATCTAATAAGTAAACTAGGATACTTAACAATCAGTGGAAACCTCCCCAAATTGTTCTGAGGTGGAAGAAGCAGCCAGTGACCTACAGGGTCTTTATAGAGAAATATTAAGATATGAATTCATCAACTGGGCAGTTAAACTCGGCCCACTTTGGTGCTGACTGAGCGACTATGATGTACAGACTGTACTGGTGACATAATCTGAAAGTGAGAACCTGCAGTAAAATGGACGGGGCTGCATATTCAGGGAATAACTCGAAGTGGTGGCAGAGTGAGGAAGAGGTCAGAAAACAAAGTTATCCAGTGACTGGGAAACCATCTTGAAACCTGTCCTTAACAATGTCATCCCCCGTGCAATGATAAGGTCTTACTTTTTGCTCTTACTATCTTTCTGATGTTCTTCTTATAAATGTATTCTCCTGTACTCCAGATTAGGGCATCTTCATCCACCAGTGCTCAACCTAAGACCTTGAGTTCTTCTTGAACCTTCCCTTGTTTTCATCCTCCCACATCTAATGCATCACTAATTCCTATAGTCTATTCCCAAATTCATTTTGTTTTGTTTTTAACAATATTTCTTTTTTTCCTAAATTTATTTTTTTATTTGCTCTAATTAGTTATACATGATGGTAGAATGCATTTTGACACATCATACATAAATGGAGTATAACTTCTCATTCTTCTGGTTCTATGTGATATGGAATCATACCAGTCATATAATCACATATATACATAGGGTAATAATGTCCAATTCATTCTACCATCTCTCCTACCCCCAGGCTCCCTCCCCTTCCTTCACTTCCCTCTGTCTAATCAAAAGTATCTCTATTCTTCCCTAGCCACCCCCCCCCCCACTATTGTGAATTAGCATCCTTACATCAGAGAAAACATTCAGCCTTTGGTTTTTTGAGATTGGCTTATTTCACTTAGCATGATAGTCTCCAGCTCCACCTATTTACCTGCAAATACCATAATTTCATTCTTCTTCAAAGCTGAGCATTAATCTCAAGGATATATAAAGAACTCAAAAAACTCAACATTGAAAAAACAAACAACCCAATCAAAAAATGGGCTAAGGAAATGAACAGACACTTCACAGAAGAAATATGACTGAACAACAAATATAGGAAAAAATGTTCATCTCTAGCAATTAGAGAAATGCAAATCAAAATTACTCTAGGATTTCATCTCACTCCAGTAAGTATTGCAATTATCAAGAATACAAGCAACAATAAGTGTTGGAGAAGATGTGGGGGAAAAGGTATGGCCATACATTGCTGGTGAGATTGCAAATTGGTGCAACCATAATGGATAACAGTAAGGAGATTCCTCAGAAAACTTGGAATAGAACCACAATTTGACCCAGCTATCCCACTCCTCAGTCTATACCCAAAGGATTTTAAAAAAATCAGCATACTACAGTGACGCAACCACATCAATGTTTATAGCAGCTTCATTCACAATAGCTAAACTATGGAACCAACGTAAGTGCCCTTCAACAGATGAATGGATAAAGAAAATGTGGTATATATACACGATGAAATATTACCCAAGTCCATTTTAAATCTACCTCTCTAACCTCTACTGACTCCTCTATGAACAACAGGATCTCTCTCATAATGCCTTCAGTTCCCTTGTCCAATCTTACCTTTTCAATCAGCTTCACACACAGCAGCCCAAGTGACCTTTACACAATCAGACTCTATTCCTCCACTGCTCACACTCTTCAGCTCATTCCATTGCACAGGGAATATAATTCAGCCTCTTTAAGTGGTCAAAAGTTTCTTTCAGCCTGACTCTTTCTCTGCCTTTTCAACAAGGAAGTCTCTGAATTTCTTTCAGTTCTTGAAAACCCTTGGAGAACTTTGTTTGTGGCTCTCTTAAACAATGTTAATATTGTGCCTCATTTCACCTCCTCATGCTAGACTGAAAGTTAGTCTGAATCTCCAGCAACAGCCTTTCCACACATATTTTGGGCATGCTGCTGTGTTCTAAGCACAGAGACACAATGGTGAATAAGACGGGCACAGCTGTTAATTTATGGAGTATAGTGTCTGGTGGAAGAGACCAAGAGGAAACTTATAAACAAATGCATTCACAAAACAAAGAGGAACTGTGAGAGTGCAGAGAGGAAATCCAAGAGGACTGTATTAGAGAACAGGATCACTTTAGAATGGGTGGGCAGGGAAGACAGGTGATCTTTAGGAGGTAATGTTTAAGCTCATGTAGGGAGTATTAGCTGGAGCTTGTCATTCAAACACTGGAGGAGGAGTGTTGTGGGCAAATGGGCAGTGCGTGAAAACCCCATGGCCTGACTAATCTCAGTGAACTGCAAGAGTTGGATGAAGACGTGAGTGGAGACAAGGACACAAGGTGATACTGGAGAAGTGAGAACATTTGAGCATAATATGGAGTGGGACACTTATTGGAGGTATTTAATAAACATCTGTTGCATTTTCATGAGGTGAATGTACTTCAACTGCAAAATTTACAGGCAATGGTATCAAGGCCCTTAAAATTAATAGAAAAGTCTAGAACTGAGGTCTCCATATTCCCAATTAAGTGCTATGTCTAGTGTCACTATAAAAAATGTTAAGTACAAATGAAGAATGGAAGTATACTTGAGAAGTGATTACATAGCACCAGAAGATGACCATTATGGATTCTATCATGCACAAATGAAATGTGACTTCCATATATTATTTGACTATCTTTTATTGGAATGTGTCTAATGGAGTCTCTTCATTCTGCAAATTAATATTATTATAAGCCTGAATATTCCTTTTGTCCAATTACCCCCTTATTTTTTCTACATCAGGAAATGATTCCTCACTATTGAGACCAGGTTGTAATTCTCTAACATAGGTACTCTTGGAATCCAAATACCCAGGTAAAAAGTCTACTTACTGGAAGTAGTAAGTCTACCAACTTACTACTTTACTGGAAAGGCCATGTATAGAGTCTGTGAAATTACATAGAGAAGGAAAGGTGCTCAGCTGAATTAAAAACCTAACATCTCTTTCTAGGTATCAGGCAAGTGAAGGAAGCCATCCTTAGCTCTCCAGACCAGTTCAGCTGTCAGCTGCTTGTCCCTGAGCAATCCCAGTAATATCACACAGAGTTCAAGAATCACCCAAGGAAGGCTTGTTCAAAATCTGACCCATAACATCATGAAATATAATAAAATGAGTGTTGCTTTAAAACATCATGTTTGTTTTTGTGCAGTTAATCACTGAAACTTGGGAGCCGTTTTAGTCAGCTTCTTCGTTGTTGTGACTAAAGGAGTCAATCAGAACAATTCTAGGGGAGGAAAAGTTTATTTGAGGGCACAGGGTTTCAGAGGTCTCAGTCTGTAGAAGGCCGGCTCCCATCCTCAGGGCTCGGGGTGAGGCAGAACATCAAGGAAGAAGGATGTGACAAAGGGAACCAGGTCACATGATGATCAGAAAACAGAGAGAGAGAGAAACTCCACTCTCCAGATACAAAATATATACCCCATAGCCACACCCCCAAGGAACCACTTCATCCAGCCACACCCCACCTGCCTCTACCAACACTCAGTTAATCCCATCAGGGATTAATTCACTGATTAGGTTAAGGCTATAACCCAATCATTTCTCCTTCAAACCTTCTTGCATTGTCTCACACATGAGCTTTTGGGGAACACCTCTCATCTAAACCATAACAGGAGCTATATGTAACTTTGCAATGGTAAAGTAGTGGCCTTATAGGTCTAAAGGTAACAGGAACTTTGCCCTAGAGATGGTGCTGTCTGAATGTGGAATGCCCTGTGGGAAATTGCCTGAATATTTCATCTGAGTCCATCTTATTTAAGGAGCCCACGCAGAGCCATAGAGTCCACCTAAACTCTGATTCTAAGATGTCATAGTTATTATTGAGGCAGATTCTTGAAAGGTCCACACCTAATTC
The DNA here is from genome assembly GCA_004024805.1 of Geosciurus inauris. Classification (NCBI taxonomy): domain Eukaryota; kingdom Metazoa; phylum Chordata; class Mammalia; order Rodentia; family Sciuridae; genus Geosciurus; species Geosciurus inauris. The sequence goes on from PVHX01000725.1 coordinate 203,970, forward strand.
CTAGGTATTCCTGGACACTGTTGCCTAAGTGTAAATTGCTGATATAAATTCCATAAGAGACTAACTTCATTTTTATATATACCAAAAAGTCACCAGTACTAGATCCTAATCAACTACTGCAGAGCTTTGGCCAATTACATCAAATAGTTCAATGATACTCAATATATGTATAAGAGAAGCTTGAGGAACTAACCTCAGATGCTAAGTACTCATTTCTTTGTTTTGTTTTGCCTAAGAATTCCTATCTGTTTGAGTCTTCAACTGGTATCTTTTTGTTGTGAAGAAAATTCTAAAAGATTAATTTTAAAGACTCCTAAAGGCAAAAAACTATTAGGAGAAACACTGCTAACCAGGCCAAGAGACAGCAGATAAAACTCATGATTTTTAAATTCCTTTTTAAAAATTATATATTTATTTAATATACTCTACATAGCATAGTTGATCATTAGCTATATTTCTCCTCTCATCTGACTACGACATAATTCTAAATAGTATGTGCCTCACAGTACTTGGAGATTTGTAATATTCATAAAAGAATCACATAAAAAATCACAGAGGATAGAAGAAGAGGAAGCAATCAGAAGAAGCCTAAGTCAGTTGTCAGATTCTCAAGAAAGCCGTTTCTCAAATTAAACTGCTTTCATTTTTTTACAATTTTTTACATTATATTTCTATTTTATGAAACTTCTTTTTAAAAGAAGGCTCAAATGAGGAATTAATGGATTATTAACATTTAACACTAGCTGGCCCCTTTTCAATATTTTTTCCTTTTTAATGTCTTTGATTGATGTGCCTTCATGGTTTACCCCATGAATATTCTGTTGTCTCATGCTTTGTCACTCGGCATAACTAAACCACTTAGAAGTGGCCATCTGTTCTGGCCACTATGGTCAATCACCAGAAGGCTAAAAACTATAAATGCTGATTATTTATTTCCTCATCAACTATGTACCTGCAAGAGAGAACTCCCTGAAAAAAAGTGTGGAAGTCACTTCTTTGCAAGCTGTTTGCCAGGGTGATATCACAAGACAAGGCCATGCCTGGGAGCAGGTTGGGTTAGGATGACAAAATCAACTCAGGTGTTCTGATGCCATGTGAGTCATAAGAATTAGGGACTGACTCCTCAGGCAATCAATGAGAATCAGAACCAGGCTACTCAGAACTCACAAGCCCAAGATTCCAGCTTTAATGTGCACATCTAAAGTATCCTCCATGAATTAGTGGCATGAAGTTGTTGTATGAAAATGAATTCTTTATTATGGGTACATCTTATTGTTTTCATCAAATATGAGAACTGTTCTGGTATATCTGTATGGTTGTCCAACAGTAGCCAGATGAGATATTTAGTGGTCTGCTCTAGGCCTACATACAGAGACAACAGGTAGACTGACTGTGGTTTAGTAAAAGGAAGAGAATTCTCACCATGAAGACTGCCCATCAATACAACAGCCTGCTCCTGTAATGGTTTTATGGGTTGAATTGTGTCCTTTCAAAAGACACGTTAAAATCTGTTAAAGCAAAATTAAAATGGAGACCAGGCCTGAAAAATTCCTGAGCAAACAAAACCAGCTAGACCTTAAAAATAGCCTTAACCTTGCTTAAATTGCAAACATAGGCAAAACTTAACTTGGGTCATTTCTGGTAAATGCTTGTGTTAAAGAAAAGCAAAACCTAACCTTAGTCATCAGAAACAACCAGCATAAAATTATATGATCAGGGACTTTACAGTAAGATAAACCAAAAATGTCAATTTTATAACTATAACCAATCAAATAATTGCATTGGACTTCTGTGTTCACCCAATGCTTTGTTAAGAGAGCATGAAATCCCTTTGGAATTAATGTTTTCCAATTTATGAATTGTTGTTTAATAAACCTCTTAACATTTTTATTTTGCCTCTTATTTTTCTTTTAACAAGCCTTAACCCTGGCCTCCTGTGACTGTGCCTTGATGTGAAAACAGAGATTTTGCAGATGTAACCAAGATGAAACCATTAAGGTGGGTCCTAATCCCACACCACTGGTGTCTTTATAGGAAGGGTGAAGTATAAAGGCAGGAGGCCCTGTGCCTGGAGATAAAATCTCAGAAGACAGCAACGAAATGGAGTCAAGCTGCCTCATTCAACGAATGCCTAGGCTACCAGAACCTGGAAGAATCAAAAAAGGATCCTTTCCCTAAAGGCCACAGAGGGTGTGTGGCCCTACCAACACTTTAATTTCAGACTTATGACCTGAAAACTGTGAAGGAACAAATTTCTGCAGTTTTAAGTCACCAGTGTGTGGGACAGTAGTCCTCCCTTACCTGTAGTTTTACTTATTGTGGTTTTGGGTACCTGTGGTCAACCATGGCCTATAAATATTATTTGTCTTAACTTTTGAGAAAGATTCATTCACAAGAGTTTTTGTAACAGCATATTGTAATAATTGTTCTATCCTTTAAGTTTTTGTTGTTAATTTATTGTTGCACCTAATTTATAAATTTATCATAGGAACACATGTACAGGGCAAAACATACTATATGTAGGGTTCACGTATGTCAGGTTCAGTACTGTCCATGGTTTTAGGCAGCCTCTGGGGGTCTTAGAATGTATCTCTTGTGGATAAAAGGATCTCCTGTATTTTGTTATGGCAATCCTAGAAACTGATAGATATTGAAGTTTTTGTCATTGCCATTTAAAATGTTAAAGCACAGCACTTGTAGTTACAAGGGAAATCCATAAACCCATTTAGAATTAACATAGAATATTTCTTTATTTCAGTCCCAAATAATATTCATTTTAAATATTCTTTTGTATGTTCTATACATTCTACTGGTGGTTTTAAGACTATGTACCTATTATTTTAATTACTTCGAACTGTTGCAAAAATTCTAGCCAATTCAATAAGGCATAAAGCAAAGTAATAGGAAAAACTCCTGGTAACAAAATAACTAAATTATCAGTATCTGCTAAGAAAAATAATTTACAAACAAGAAATCCATGGATAGCATATGAAAGTGATTCCAAATTGATATTAATCCAACCAAGAAGCTAGATGAAAGAGCAATAAGCAAAAAGTTTCCTATGTTTTAATATTAATATTGTTCAAATGTAATTTGAAAACAATGCTGGCCATATTTATGAAGTTTAACATGCATAAGAATAGGCAATAAGAAATATTTGCTTCTTTTTCAGGGGAGCGGGGTACTTAAGATTGAACTCAGAAGCACTCAACCACTGAGCCTCATCTCCAGCCCTATTTTGTATTTTATTTAGAGACAGAGTCTCACTGAGTTGCTTAGCGCCTTCTGGTTGCTTAGGAGGCTTTGAATCCACAATCCTCCTGCCTCAGTTTCCTGACTGCTGGGATTACAGGCGTGCACCACTGTGCTCAGCTCCAAGAAATATTTGCTTCTGTGAGGAAGTTTACAGAACTTTACAAGAGAAACAAGCCTACATTAAATGGAGACATACCATGTGCTAGTCTGGGAGGAATGTACAGTGTGAAGATAACATTTCTACCTAAATACATGTATGTATTTCATGGAACTTGATTCAGAAATCTTAATAGGATGTTTTTACACACTATTAAAATGATTTTAATGTCTATTCTAAAATAAAAAAATAAATATTAAATAGTTTATTTAGTCAGAAGTCTGACTAATGAAGTTAAAATGCAAATAAACTAACAAAATATTTGGTATACTTATGTATAGATACGGTAGAAAAAAGTTTCATATCCTTATCATTCAAATAGATTATAAATACTAACAAAAGAAGTAAAGTACAATATTGAAATATACACAAATGATAAACACACACAGTTCACAAAATATACAAATAGACAATGAATACTGGGATAAGAGATAAATATGTATTTTAAAACAAGGATATAACATTTTCTAAAAATTAAGTTGACAATTTCTTTAAAGTATATCAACCAATGCTGAAGGTTGGGAAAGTACCTGGAAGAATGAACAGATACAATCTTTTTTTTTTTTTTTTAAACATTTTTTTTAGTTGTAGATGGACACAATGTCTTTATTTTATTGCTTTGTATGTGGTGCTGAGGATCGAACCCAGGGCCTCACGCATGCGAGGCAAGCGCTCTACCACTGAGCTACAATCCCAGCCCGAACAGATACAATCTTATCAGAAAGAAATTCAGGCACATTCAATAGCCTTAAAAAGTGAGATACCCTTTGAAACCAGTATCCTAAGTCCAGGAAATTATCATAAGTCAAAAATGATGCACAAAGGTATTGGCATGTTGACAACAGAAAACTGGAACTGAATGGACACCCCAGAAATAAAACCATGTATTCCAATAGATTTTGACCAGGTTGCCAAATTAATTAAAAAGGAAAAAAGTTTTTCAACAAATGATGTTGAAACATCTGCATATCCACATGGAAAAACAATCTTTTTATGCCATACACACCAATTAATTCTAAGTGGATCATATACCTAAATGTAAAAGTTAAAACTATAAGACTTCTAAAAGAAAATAATTGGAAATAATAATAATTGAGATCTTGGGAGAAGCAAAGATTTCTTAGTATATAAAAAACAAATCACAAGTTAAAAAATTGATAAAATTGCATGTCATCAAAATTAACAATGTCTGCTCTTTAAAAGACACTGTTAAGCAAATGGAAGACAAGCCATAGACTGGGGAAGCATTCACATTTATCCAACAAAGGGCTAGTATTTAGAATATAAAAAAGAACTCAATCAACTCCACAATGAGAAGGCATTTAATTTTTAGAAATGGGAAAAAACTGTTCAGCAAAAGAAGATATATTTCACTAAAGGCACAAGTGTCCAATATGCTCATTACAAAACGCTACAACTTTTTAGTCATCAGGGAAACAAATATTAAAGCCACATGAGACTATACGTATGTACCCACCAAAATGGCTACAATTAGAAAGACTGGCAGTATCAAATAGTGGTAAAGATAATTAGAGCCCTCATATATTGCTGGTGGGAGATTAAAATATAAAAAGCAACTTTGGAAAACAATCCTTTGTATAAAGTTAAAGGTATACTTCCAATAAGACCCCGCAACTTTACTCCAAGATATCTATCCAAGAGAACTAAGTGTTTGTGTACTCATTTCATATGGATATATGTGTATGTGTGTGTAAGATTTCTCTTTACATATAGAGGATAGTTAAATTTAAAAAAGAAATCAATAAAACTTTGATAAAAATGTAATCATAGAGAAAATATTCATAAAAAATTTCATACAATAGTATTTAGCATTAAAAAGAACAAAAATTATTCATAGCATGTTCCAATATGAGTGAATCTCAAAAAGATCTCAGAAAATAAGAGTATCACTGTATGGTTGCATTGATAATAAAATTCCAGAACTGGCAAAACTCATCTGCAGGCAGATCAGTGGTTGCCTTTAACCAAGCAGATGGGGATGTTGACCACACAAGATTTAAGAGAATTATTTGAAGACGTGGAAGCTCTACAGCTTGATTCAGATGGTAGTTACACCAATGTGAACATTTAAAAGTTGTTTAAAAATGTAAAAGAAATGACAGTCACAATTTATGTTTAAGAATGTGAACTACAGCATTATTCATAATGGGAAAATGTACAGTGCATATATTTAATGAAGCATTAAAATATAATTTATATGGGAATCTATTAAAATAATGTACATAAAGAATAATAATATGAAAAATAAAACACTGCTGAGTGGAAAAAAGTGATATACTTAAAAAAATAGTTTATATACCTGTTACAAATTATTAGAAAAAAGGAAAAGATAAAAATGATAAAAAGTATTGGCAGCACATATACCAAAATAACTGATTGTCTTAGAATAATAGATTCTTGGTGTTTATTATCTTCTTTGTACTTGTCTCTATGTTTCACTTTCTATATTAAACCTACATTACTTTTCTAATCTGGAAAAATAAATTATGCAAGCTGTTGGAGAAAAACAAAATAAAAATAATTGATAAAGTAAATCTCCTTAAAGGAAATGTAAATGGATAACATTAACATTCAGTAAAAAGTGCAACCTCTACTAATCAAACAAGTACTAATCAAATTAAACTACAGATGCTTCTCTGACTAACAAATTATCCAAATATGAAAATACAAATTAGTTTTAGAATAAAATAAGAGTATCTACTATGTAAAAGGATATTTTCCCTAGTTTGTTATGATAATACAAATTAATAGAGGATTTCCAGAGAGCAATGTATAATGTGTTCAAAGAGTCCTAAAATTCCTCATTCCTTGTGATTTAATAACTTCAAAGTTTACCCATAGGAAATTTTCTATAACACTGTTATTGATATATGCACAATGATGTTCATTATATCACTAATACTATGATAAAGTGCTAACAATAAAAATCTCTAAAAAATTAGAACAATGTAAGGTGATTTTGATGTATTTAGTTAAAGTTTATCATATGGTGTTTTAAAATAATAATGGGTTTTAATAGCATGGAGTAATGCTTCTTTCTATAATGTTTGGTTAAAATAGCTACAAAATTGTATATGAGATACATTTTGATTGCATATATTAAAAATGAATGAAACAAAGTTAGAATGAATATCCTAAATTCTTAGGTTATAACTTGGCAGAAAGGTCACTAATAATTTCTCCCTACATTATTTTTAATCCATTTCTGAAGTTTGAAAATAGTATAGTCAATAGTAGGTATGTATAAATTTAATTAACTTCTCCCAAGTAAGATTCAAAAACTAAAATATGCCCAGACCAATATCAACATTTTTAAGTAACTTGCTATCTACCATAGAAATCATTCAGTCTTCTTGTTTCTGGCAAAATTGAAAAGGGTATAATTAAGTTTTGGACTCAAGCTACTTCTATGCCTGGAGAGTAAACAATTCATTAGGCATTTAACAGATTTAGATCTGTATACCTGATGCCTAACATAAAACCTGGCTCATAATCATTAATAACTATTCATTAAAATGAACAGAAATGAAAAAACATTAAAGACATATGTGAATGTGTGTATATACATAAACAAACATACACACACATAAGGTGTTCTCCCAAATTAACCAACACTATGTAACAAAGTTTCAACTGTACAAGTAGAGAAAATTGGAATGAATGCAAACCCATTTCCCAAACCCATTTCCCATTTGTCAATAAAGGTAAAGATCTTAGTCTTTTGTGGGCAGAAGGAATAAAAATTATCTACTGAAATAAAAGTGCTGTCCTACAGCCCTGGGAGAAAACAGCAATGGAAGGTTTTTCTTTTTCTTCTCCTCTGCTCCCACCTTATTCAATCACAGCTGGCCCCAGGGTAGAGCTGTGAAAATAGAGAAAGTAAAGAAACAATACAACCTGGGTTACCAGTTGATACCTTATGAATAATTCATTAAGAAGGCTCACCTTTAATAGTGCCTGAGAAGACAGCAAGACACTTCCCCTTTGGCTTTATGTACTATCTAGGAGTTACTTTCTGTTAGAGTAACTTGCAGAACCTGGGATGGCTAAGAAGGCCTAGGGCAGCAGGAACAGGGTTAAAGATGCTAGCCAAAGTTGAGGGTGGGAAAGAAGTTGGTACCCTATGGTGGAGGCAGAAGTGAGGACAGGTCTGGCTGTGCCCACTGTGGGAAGGCTTGATGCTGGCACAGAGAGGGCATTTTCTGCAGGGATTAGACTGAGTCAAAGCTTTGAGTGAGCAACTTTCTACCTGATCCATCAGTCTCCTGCTGGGGTGCAAAGCACCAGCAGTGGAAATATGTTCATCTATATTTTCTTGTTAACACCAACCTTTAATTAAAAATTCTGCAGGAGGACAAAATACACTAAGAAACAGTGCCTAGTATGCTCACATGTGGCACATCTTCCTCAATCCCTGATCCATGTAATATAATAACATTTTTCCATTCAAGTACTCAATATGTCCTTGTGCTGGACTGTGCAGTTTGAGGGCATCACCCAATTCCTTTTCTCTATTTCCCAGTAAGCCATGTAAGGCAAATGGTAATAACCTCATTTTGCAGATGAGAGATCAGGGCACAGAGAGTTTAAGCAACTAATCCAAGTTCCCCAACCAAGTGAGGCCTGGAAAATAAGCAGAGCCAAGCTCCCTTTATTACCCCTATAGGGATGTATCTAATAGTCCATTTCATTCTAGCATTGGAACCATTTTTACCATTATCTACAACTTTTCCTTTAATTGAATAGGCTGCATAATGACTAAGCCCTCTCAGTAAAATACATATTTACCCTTATAAACATTTAAAAACAAACCTTAATTCAACAATCTTCTCACCTATCAATATCTGATTTCTAAAATTTCTATTTTGCTGAAACAGTTTATGATATTGCTATCAATTATTGCTGGGTATCATGCCACATAAATATTTAACTATGCCATTAATTTCTGAAAGAGAAAAAGAGAACTTTGACATTAAGTTTAAATGGGTAAGATATTTTTTGTGCCATATTTTCCATTGATATTTAATTTGAGGTTCTTGGATTGAAGTTTCACATCTATGATTGATTAGATTTTGACATGGCTTTTTAAGTATTTCTGTTCACCTTTAAATATGAGCTTCCCTCTCCTTTCGCGCAGCACATAAAAATTGGAACATTCAATTCTCTCAGACCAGCACCTGCTGACTATCCGTCTGTTGGACTTCTTCCTTAATGTCCTCCCTCCTGCTTGTTTTTTGAATGCCTGGGAGATTTCACTTTACATTTGCTAAGACTGGTTCATTAAAATACTAATTTTAAACTGTAATTATCTTTTGGTTCATATCAGTGGTTGAACCACAGTGGCGCTGATATCTTCTAACTGCAGGAGAATTTCACATCTGTTCTCATCCCCTGGAGCCTCAAGCAAGAGTTACTGTGGTGCAGTTGGAAAGAGATGCAGAGAATGTTTTAAGAAAAGCAGCAAAGGCAGGAAGAATTGTAAATATGGTAAATTGATTCAATTGTAAAGCTGTTCATAATACCTCCTAGGGGGAAAAAAAGCAAAAGCAATCAAATAGGAGCATGCCAGGTAACTGCCCTGTTGTCAATTTGGGAGAATTTTAACTATGCAATTTCTAATCTAATTCCAGGAATATTTGCAATCTGTTGGCTCAAGTGGGTGAGAAGTGGGATAGGGTGGGTGATTTCTTGTTTTACCATAAAGGTCAATGATATCTTTAGGCTGGAGTGGCATCGACCAGCTGAGGGAATGCCCATTGGTTGGCAGAATGGAGTGCAGTTCACAGATTTAAGGTATAAAGATATGAGAAAGGAAAAAAAAAGGCAAATAGGAAAACAGAAAGGATTTCTAGGGATAAAAAGATGGAGAGGAAAAAGGAAGAGAGCAAGGAAGAGGACAGACACATTCTGGGAAGGAGAAACTATATTTTTCTGAGCACCCATTATACCAGGCACTGAAGGAGGGAGGTTAAAAGGGGAACATTCACAGCACCAGGGAAGCATTATCCACACTGTATAGATGAGGAAACTGAGCTTGGAGAGATCAGATTCTGGGTGCAAAAATGGAATTTGTGGCAATCCACAAAATGTTTCATTTCTAAATGAATACATATTTACTCATGCCACATATTCAGGGAAATCTAGCTTTTGTGGGGAGCAGGCCCTGCAAGCTGCCTATCATGAGATAGGAGAGGTGAAGGCACACTGTCTTTTACTCTGGTTGAAGGCAAAGGAGGTGTGTAGGAATGCCAGGCAAATCTCTGCAACACAGAGGTCACTTACCATTTTCCAGAGACTATTCTTTATTTTTTAATCCATTAAGTCGCAAGTTTTCAATTTTGTGAATACTTCAATAAAACTGACACAGTTGCATTAAAATAGATTGTAAATCACAATTTAGAGTTTATATATTATATTAACATTAATTAAAATTATAATTATGTTGTAATTATATATTTAAATTTTTACAGGTGTTCCTCATCTGGAATGATGGGAAAAGATGACTTAATATACTTTATAACATTTTAGATTTTAGCTTTCACAAAATTATAAAATTGATCCACAGCCTCATGGCTAACTATCCACCCACTATCTACAGAAGATTCAAAACTGGTTACCTTCTCACTCTCCATCCCTCATCCTTCCATAACATGAATAAAATTAACCTGAAGAAAAAAGAATTAGTGATGGAAGCAGAGTAACAAATGATGCCAGAGGGGCTGATTTTTTATTTGACATAGTATTTAAGGCTTCACAAATAGTAAAATATGGTGTTGCCTTTGTCTATATATGAAAAGTAAGCTGCCAGGCACTAACAACGAAAAGGAAAAAGTAAAGAGAAACCTTTAAATCTCTAGCTGACATAAGGGCTTTAATAATGGCAAAGAAAAAGGAAAAATAGAGAAAGAAATTTAGGAGAGGAAGGGCAAAGGAACATCTCCTCTGTTCTGAGTGTGGAAGGAGGTAAAGTAAGTGAGGGCAAAATCAAGCTTAATGAGAGTGGAATCAGGGGATGCTCTACTGGCAAATTAGTTTGGAAATAATTTGAGAAAAAAATTGTGCTTCAGTTCTTATTTATATCTGCTAGAGAGAATGGGCCGCATACTTTCCCCTGTGTTAAATAACACGTATTTTTAACCCAGGAACTTAAAGTCCATTTTTCTTTTATATCTCCAGGACCCAGGGACTAGATGTTAATAATTTAACTAATTGAGTAAAACCTAATGCTTTGAGTCTTGAAGCAGGGAAATAAAAATTCAAGATTTCCTGTAGATATGGGATGCATAATATTTAATGCTTCAGAGATCATTAGTAAAAGAAAATATTACAGTCATACACACCCTCTGAGAGTCTAACTAATGAACGTCTCCCAGCTGCTGTTGGAAAATCAGCAGCAGCATCAGTACCAATTTCAAGACAAAGCACAGCTGACAGATGTTTGAAGGGATAAATCAGGCTGTATGAGGATTAAAATAATAAGTCCCTAGTGCCTTTTAAAGGCAGAGGTGCCACAGCTAACTATTTCTATCCACTTGAGTACAACTGAGAGATGGATCCTGGGGGTCATTATTGAGAAACCCAGTAGGTGTCTGAGTGGTATATTACTAAAACCTAGCACAGGTTCTATGTTCTTTGAGTTTTAAGTAAGAACAACCTTTGTTGATATCTCTTTGTTTTAAAGCAAGTTTCAGAGTTTCTACTTGGGTTACAGCATTTGGGACATGCTGTGACGAAATGTGAACTGCGCAATATAGTAAGTGTGAACTGTGAACAATGACACTGATTCTTTTTATTTTTTATGTACATTGTATTGCGTGCTTAGCATGATGAAATAGCTATTACCAAAAATTATGGAAAACGACCTCCTAACTGAGAAACAAATTTATTGAGAATACATTAGATATCTACTCTAATTTATCCTTTAACAAGGTGGGTTAGGAGGATGTTTTTTACAATACAAATGGTTGGGGTTCATTCCAAAAGTATGGACCCCCTGGGACTCACAGGCTCTTCCTACACAACCTCTCTGGATGTGACTTCATTACATCACATACTAAACTGCATTGTCATGGTTCAAATGCATGCTTGTTATCCTCTTCTTACACAAATTTGAATGTGAGCTTATTGAGGGCAAAATCAAGATCTGAATCACCTTTTAGGTCTCTAAGAGTCTGAGTTAATGCCTGGGATGGGGCATATTTAATAAAGGTCTAGCATTTTCTTATGTGTGCAGAATTCGCCTAAAGTAGTACTAAAAAGTATCTTTAGGCTAAAACATGCAATTCTAGAAGAAGATATGTAAGAAGTCAAGGGAAGGCAATGAAGGACAGACAATCTAGGTTCTCTAAGCCCATGATATGTCACTCTGGCTTCATGTTTGAATAAGGACTCCTTAAAGAAAAATCCACAAACTATTAGCAGTCCAAGATAAATACTTCTGTGTTCAGAAACTTTTGTAGCACTTTGACATTGCAACATACAATGTTGTAATTTTTGCACTTAACAATAGCATAGGATTGGAACTTAAAAAACAACTACTGGTCATTTATGGTTTAGAAAATAATTATCCTAGAAAGTTTGTGTCAGCTCAGACCAATTAAATCAGAAGGAGGGAGATGTCTTGACACCTCCAGGGCATTTAGTTCCCTGGGGAATTCTAATGTGATATTGGCTGGTCCAGCACTGGTATTAACCAATTGGAAAGGAAGTTGGTCAGTGTCCACCAATTAGAATGGAGGCAGGCCAATCAGTACTACAGCACCAGCTACAGCACCAGCTACAGCACCAGCTACAGCACCAGCTCCAGCTCCAAGTCACCATTTCATGTCCAAGCCTTCCCATGGTATAAATCCTTAATGAATAAGTCTGAGCTACTTTGGACAGGTGCAAGCACAGTGAAAAGGAAGACACTTTCCTTTTCTATGTAATTGTACTTGAAAGGGATTCTAAAATGGAAATCTATGAGTATTCAATGGTTATGAAGTAGGGTAAAACTCCATCTTGGAATTGATAAATGATACACTGGGAGGGGCTCAAATTATATCCCTCAAAATATGACAACTATGTAGAGTTGGAATGTTGTCTTGTTCCTTAATAAGAAAATAAAGGGATATCAACACTTTAATTTCTATACTTGGAGAGCCATAACTACAGCATGTGGATTTTATTTCACAGGGTAGGGCCCATCAACATTTTCCATGCTTTTCAAGCTAAGCACTAGTAAGCATTATCAACCTTATATATCTCTTTTCATATCTGTATGTCTCTGGAATTCATATGACAAATCCTCACATCATGGAGATGGTAAATATCCTTTTCCAGAAAATAATATGAATAAGTTATTGTTTCTTTTATTTGATGTATGTAATTATCATAAACATACATATTTGTCGTAGTTTAGACATCTTGGGTCAATAAGTAATCGTTCTTTTTAGAGAAAATATGTTTTATAAGTTAAGATGAAACAATGACATTTAGGACTACCCTTATTTTGGCAATCTAAAACTCAAAGAATGTCTTTTGTGAATTCCCTACAATATCTTGAATTTGTTCCACATCACCACTGCAAGTTGGCCATCCTGTCCATGTCTGAATATGTCTGACTATGAGCACTAACTAACTCCCAAAGGAGCCCATTTCATCTGTAAATGTTCTATTAAAATTCACACTTCTATTAAGCTGAAATTTGCTTGCGTTATTTGATGGTCCTAGTTCTTTCTTTCTGGAGTCTTACAAAAGAAGCACAGCAATTCTTCTATATAATAAAACTGTATATATCTGTGAACGTTTGCCTCACCAAATCAGCACTTCTCAGACCAAATGCTTCCATTTCCTTCAATCATAAACCATCCTTCAATTCCCATAACCATTCTTGTGACGTTATTCTGATTGTGATATTATTTCTTTATATTCCCCACAAAAAATAATGCCATTAATTCCAGAAACATTTGCTAAAAGCTAGAACTGTAGGAGGGATGCTGAGTTGAAAATCTGATCCCTCCAGATTTTTTCAGAGTGGGGGAAAATGTTTTAAGAGAAAACAATCTATTTCTTGTCTAACCATTAAAGAACAGACTATGACTACTCATAAAATAATAATAAATATTTACTGAGAATTTTCTGTGTGCTATGGACTCTTATCTCATTTGAACCTTGTATCAGCCCTATGAAGTAGATATTATTCCACTATCCATATTTTACAGATGAGGAAACTGAGGCTTAAGGGACTAAGTTGGCAATGTCTGTAAGGAGTAGCAGAGCTATCACAGTCTATATCAAGATGATTCACTATAGAAAATGAAAGTGTCCTGACCAGATTAACCAGATGACCCGATTAACAACCCCTCTCCCTGGGTCTGGCTGAAGCCCTCAGCACACTGAACGCTCAAACTGTGGGTTCTTCTCCAGTCTACATCTACTTCTTTTGAGCTTTATGGGAGTTAGCTATTTGTCCCCATCCTGTTTATGTTAGTTACGTCATTTTGATTATGTAATTTAATAAATTATTATATAAGCTGATGAAATATGAGTGAGAAAAAAGTTGCATTTAAATATCAAAATTAAGTTGAATGCCTGGAGAAAACTGTTGCATTTGAGTCTGTTTGCAAATTGTTATTGAAACAAGTGAGAGGAAAAAATTATAAAAGGAAAAGATAAAATTCTAGAAAGATTTGGACTGATTAAAAATGTTTTTAGGTATTGGTTCCATTAAAAAAAGAAGCAATAGCTAGAAATCTTAGATGATTTTTAAAGGATGAGGATAATGGTAAAATAAAAAAAGCTTTAGTAGAAGACCTCATAGTCAGAGCAATGATAGTCCAAATATTGTAACCATAGTCAGAGCAATGATAGTCCAAATGTTGTAACCAATTGGTTACAATCTCTGCATTCACAGAAAAAATATTAAATTAACCCATTTAGCAATTTGACAGCATGCAAATGAGAACAGAGGCCAGCCACAAGTCAGATATGACCATAGTGGTGTGTAAGACTTAATTCCACATAAAAAGATGTGTGAGGAATGAACACTCAGCATGTAAGCTAAAACATTTAATATACCTGGAACATTTTTATGAATCATTTGTGGTCCTGCTCTGGTGGGAGGCAAGCTTCTACTATATTCCAAGTTGGAGCTCGAATCTGAAACATGGTTGACCTCAAAGAGCACTCATTTGACATCTGTGTATACTGTCTGCAAATGCTTTATGCTATCACTTTTGCTCTTACTAAATATCACAGTCTATTAATACAGTCGGGGTTGCATAAGCATTCTGGAAAGCTTATGCACATTTGGAAAGCTTTCGCCATATTGATGATTCACAACTTTAGTTTATTTTCAACTAAAACTTTTCCATACTTGCTATCCATATATCCTTTATCCTCTGGTGGGGGTGTTCTTTTTGCATCCAAGTGCCAGACCTTGAAATTATCCCTTTTAACTTTCTTCTTTCTGGATCTTGCCTATCATTCTAGCTTGCTGAGATACTTTTGAATATTGTCAGCCAACATATCCCTTCTCTCTCTGAGCCTCATGTCATCAGCTAATTTAATAAGTAAGACTTGTGTCTGCCCTTTTAAAATGTGACCTTGTCAGAAGGCTCCCTAGGCAGTCAAGCTGATTGCTATAGATACTTCTCCCGTTTCTTTCTTACTGGAGTAATTTATGATGGCAGTCACAAATCTGAGTGTCCCAAGATGCCAGGGCTGTCTTCTCTTGAAAAGGCTCATACATGGCTCTGTGTCATTTGTCAGCAATTACATTTAGCTTAATGCACAGGGCATTTAATAAAGACATTTAAATTAGAGAATTTCATTCTTTTTAACAAAGAAGGCCAATCTGTAAAAAAACAACAATAACAAAAAACTGCTTCTACTTCCCCAGCTGTCACACATACCGACCACTTCACGACTATTATAAAACCAGGAACCCAAATTTAAGAGTAAAGTATAGATACACCAAGGAGTTTTAGAAAGTTTCTGACCATATAATTGTGCCAGTATTATTTCTTTCATCAAGATTTGAGTATTGTAAACAACTGTACTGATTGCTTAAATCTAAAAATAATTTTATTAATAGAGGCAGATGTAATGAGATTTAATATGCAAATTAATTCTTCATTCACAGAAAAAAATTTAAATCAACCCATTTAGCAATTTGACTGAAATTTGTTAAATAAATTTCTAAGCAACTTCCTTTCCCTTCTACAATCTTACTGAAAATTTTTGAAAGACAATAAATGTCTTTTAGTTTTGACTATTCTACATAGCAGTCCATAAATAGACCCAAACTAATGTGAGGTATAGTGCTTATTATTCTTTGAACGTTGTTCTAAATTAAGGAGACAAGTTGCCGAAAAGTTAACCACTGTGAACTGGAAAACCTCCAATTAAGTAGCTGGATTCCAGCCTCTCCTTGACTCCAAGGCTCCAGGACATTTTATCAAAGCTTGGGGAAATCAAGACTGAACACAAGGGCTGCTTTGGACAACAATATTCTGATTCATTCTCTCCATGTTGACAAAATAGACTGTGCCCACAAACCTAAGCTGTGGCCACGCACGCACAGACCAGTTTGAAACAAAAACAAGGGAGCATTTAAATTTAGACCATTCTGACAACAAAATCTGTGTTGCCTGGCATACTACCAGATGAGGAGCTCCAGAAACCAGCACTTCGAATATCCCCCTGGTCCATGTATGTATTCTAGCAGTAGGGCCTGGCAGTGAAGCTAATTCTAATCAGCCAGGACACTGTTTAAGTCCCACAGGACTGATTCTGAGTGCCTCTGGGGAATTCTGGATGCAGGAGCCCCCTCAATCTCTCAGGGCAACTGGGCAACTGCTTTGGGGAGGAGAGGAGAGTCCTCAGCAATCTGTAGGCTCAGACGGCATTTTGTCTCTTAACCTTGACCCTAGAGCAACCTTTCCTTGGTTTTGCCAGCATTGTTATTAAAATCAGTGGTCTTCTACTTAAGCTATATCCCCAGCCCTTTTTATTTTATGTTTGAGATAGGAGCTTGCTAAGTTGCCACGGTTGGCCTCGAACTTGTGATCTCCCTGCCTCAGGGTCCCAAGCTGCTGGGATTACAGCCATGCACCACTATGCCCAGCTTCAGTAGCTTTTTTAAAATATTTTTTTCTTGTTTTAGAATATATATGACAAAGAACATTTTTTGCAGACTATTTTTTGAGTGGTTTTAGG
Source organism: Geosciurus inauris (assembly GCA_004024805.1). Classification (NCBI taxonomy): domain Eukaryota; kingdom Metazoa; phylum Chordata; class Mammalia; order Rodentia; family Sciuridae; genus Geosciurus; species Geosciurus inauris. The sequence continues at coordinate 220,603 of PVHX01000725.1, forward strand.
TTCACAGCAAAACTGAATGGAAAGTACAGAGTTCCTATATGCCTCCTGTCCCCATAAATGTATAAGCTCCCCCATTCTCAACATCCCTGCCAGATGGTACATATAACTGATCAGCCTACATTGACATCGTTACCATCCAAAGCTCACAGTTTACATTAAGGTTCACT
>PVHX01000725.1:220869-261589 GCA_004024805.1 Geosciurus inauris
TTTGGTACTGGAGACTGAACTCAGGGGCACTCGACCACTGAGCCACATCCCCAGCCCTATTTTGTGTTTTATGTTGAGACAGGGTCTCATTGAGTTGCTTAGCGCCTCGCCCTTGCTGAGGCTGGCTTTGAACTCGCGATTCTCCTGTCTCAGCCTCCCTAAGTGCTGGGATTACAGGCGTGAGCCACCGCGCCCGGCTAGGTTCACGCTTAATGTTATATATTCTATGAGTCTTGACAAACGTCTAACATGTCAATACATGTTTCCACCATTACAGTATCATAGAGAGGAACTTCACTGCCCTAAAAATACTCTGTGCTCCAGTTATGCATGCGACCTGCTCCCTAACTCCTGGAAACCACTGATCCTTTTATTGTCTTTGTAATTTTGCCCCTTCTAGAATGTCACATTGGAATCATGGAGTAGATAGCTTTTCAGATTGACTTTTTTCCTTTTGTAATATGCCTTAAGATTCATCCAGGTTTTTTCATGACTTGAGAGGGCATTTCTTTTTAGCACTGAATAATTTTCCATTTTCTGGATGTGCAATAGTTATTTGCTCACTCACTTACTGAAGGACATCTTAGTTGCTTCCAAATTTTAACCATTTTAGGTGAATTAATTATACATAAAGTGGCATTAATTATATTCACAAAATTATGTAACCATCACTTCTGTTTTCCAAACTTTTCCATCCTTTTAGCCATTAAAAAATGACTCCCTATTACTCCTAGCCCTTGGAAATCTGCTTTCTGTCTCTGAGTTTGCTTATTATTGATATTTCATATAAGTGAAATCACACAATATTTGTCCTTTTGTGTCTGGATTACATAACTTAGCATAAGGCTCCTAAGGTTTATTAATGCTGTGGATGTATCATAACTTCATTCCCTTTTTATGGCTGAATAGCATTCATTTGTATGTATACACCATGTTTTATTTATCCAATCATCTGTTGATGGAAACTTTGGCAGCAGTGAATAATGCCACAGTGAAGACTGGTGCACAAGTGTCTATTTGAGTCCCTGTTTTCAATTCTTTTGAGTATATATCCAGGAGAGGAATTGTTGAGTCATATGGTAATTCTATGTTTAGCTTTTTAAGGAACTGCCAAACTTTTCCCAGTAACTGCACCATTTTACATTCCCACCAATAACACACAAGAATTCCAAACTGTAGCTTTTTTCGAGACCCAAACAGAATGATTAGCTCAAATGAGAATTAACTTGAACTTATCTGACATTTTGATTAACCGGCATATTTATTCCACCTCAGACTCGACAAGATAAATTCTACCATAAGCTTTATAATTTAACACTCTCAGAAGTACAGTTCTCCATTGGAGTTTGTCTCCAATGGAGAAAAATTTTGTTTCTATGCTCTGGGCTTCCTTCTTCTTCTAATAGAATCCCAATTCTCTCATCCTCTGGTTCCCACTCTGAAGAAGTAGCCCAAGTCATTAAGTTCTGAACTCACCCCAACCACCAAGGCTTAACACTTATCCAGGCTGCAGCTTCACCCACAGCTTCACCCACCTGCTTCCTCAGTCTTTGCCTGACCTTCCAGGCCACTCGGTGTTTCTTTCTAATATCCTCCTTGCTCCTCAGTTAACATTCTTCTTGCTGTCATCATCCTAGGACCAGGTTCCTCTTATTAAAATGAGGTGAGATGCTCCTTTTGACTCTAACATTGTACAATAGTGTCTTGCACTGGTACAGAAATTGGAAAATTAATTAGAAAAAGGCTAACTAATTTAATAGAAGTTCCTTTCCCATTTTCCTTTATGTGCACCTTCCTTTCATTTATCCAACCTCCATCTTAGTAGAGTTCAAAGTTATTTCATGACAATAGCTTCCAAACTTATGTCATAATGTGCTTCTAAATTGTACTTTAGTACAATTTTGTTGGCTGCCTAGTATTTATAGTGCAGATTATTTTACTTGCTCCTATCAGTTGTTAAGTTCCTATTCAGTGTGATTCAAAAGTCTGATTCTAGAAGTTCTGGCCTTCTGCAGTGGTCCAACCCACCCTTCTCCCACTATTTATTTTCTACTATTTCCTAACAGAAGTCTCCTGTCCTGCTCCTGTCTGCCTGCTGTGTACATCCCTTTGCATCTGATTCATGACCTGGTATTTCTGCTTCCCAGATGACTGTGGCTAGAAGCGAAATGTATACACCCTGCTTATCTCACACAGATTGTAATATTTGGCTTATATTTTGCTTGATCTAAAAAGCAACTAGAGGAGGAAAGGTGGCTGGAAGCCAAGTGGCCATATATCTGGCATTCACCAAAGGTTAGGATCCCATCCTCAGTCTGGTAGACTTGGGAAAACTGACTTTGAACTACACATTCTGGGTGTGGTCATCTCTCAGGGATGAATACACATTACCTGAAGTGATGCAACTGATGGGTTTATGTTCTCATTACAGAATGCCATTAACTTAATTAATTTATAACAACTCATATAACTTACATGAACTGAAGCATGTATATTATCTGAGTAGAAGAGCTTTTACCCGATGGATACACTAGAGGCTAATTTATAATGCAAATATTTACTGAGTAGGAAATCAAAAGAAACTGATGGCTTGATGAACCACGATGGGGATTCATCTGTCATAGAGGCTGAACTGCTCACATCATTTGACCAACTATTATGCCCCACGTCTGGACTTGGAAGTTCCTCCTTATCTGGGCTTGATCATTGTGTTAGTCAGCTTTTCATCACTGTGACACAAATACCATATAAGAACAACTTTGTGGAGAAGTTTATTTTGGCTCACAGCTCCAGAGGTCTAGTCCATGGACTGACTACAATGTGAGCATCACATCACAGTGGAAGGGCATGGCAGAGGGGTGCTGCTCCACTCATGGTGGCAAGGATGCAGGGAAGATGAATCCTCTCAGGGCACACCCCCAGTGAGCCATCTCCTATAGTCATGTGCCACCTGTCTATATTTACCACCCAGTAAGTTCATTCAAACTAGAAGGGACTGATCAGATCACAGCTCTCATAATCTAATTATCTCACCTCTGAATGTTCCCTCATGAACAGAGGAGCTTTTGGGGGCCACTGTATATCCATACCATAATAACCATCTTCTGTTAACATGCAGTCTTACAGTTTTACTTTCAACAGCCAACAATGCCATTCAGCACATTATCCTCCACCTTGAAGCACTAAGGTGACTCTGGAACAGCTTTGCTTCCACCAAAGACTGCAGTAGCACACTATTTTGACCTACGTCCAAATCAAGTTCAAACACTGAAATGTGCCTAAGTGTACTTTGCCATTTTAACTCTCTTCTTTTCAGAAGACAAAGTTTATCTTCCCTCTTTTCCTACATTCTCGAAAATTACCTTTTTATCATGTGACCACAAACCCAGAGGCCGTCCTAATAAGTATTCTGAATAAATGACCCCGTTAGTTTCTTTCTTCTTTTCCCAGCTACGTCTGCCATTAGTGATTGTCTTGAGATAATTTTAAATGTTGGTTGTTCTCAATGAAAATGTTCTCAATGAAAAAAAATTAAATCGATTACGCAATTCTTACAAGCCATAAATAGTTGGCTATCAAGTAATAGTCCCTCTGCTAAATCCAAGGGGGCTATCTGTGGCAGAACACTGGACTGGGACACTGTTCAGGATCTGATAAGTAGCTCTACTTTCCTGGAGCAGTGACTGGACTCTTGATTGCTCTCCTTCTGATTTGGGTCTGACCTCCTTGGATTCAAACAGCAAGCCTCAAAAGTTATAGGTCAGCATGCTGAATGTTCTTGCATGTGTTCTTGACTCAAATTATCTGAAGACAGACCCTTAGACATTGAGGTGACAGAAGATTCATTTCCCTGGCTATCTTTAGAAGCTTCCAAAGGAAGGAAAACACAAATGTCAAGAGGGTTTTGCCTTCCACTTTGCCACATGGTACTGGTCATCTGTGGTCCATTTATTTCTTGGTTTTAGTGAGGGAAATAAAATGAATAGGAAAGAAGAGCAAAAGAAATATAAAATCCTTTCTAAAGACAGGCTTCAACAACACCTAAACTTGAGTGTAGATATCTTTTTTTAAAAATTGCAAAACTAGTGCATGCAAAATCTCCATTTGCCCAGGACCCCAAGAGAATTTCATCTCGTCATGTGTTCTGTGCTGGAGCCATGTGCCCAGATCAGTAGGATGGGGATGGGCTATGGGCACAAGGGAGTCTTCCCAGACTTTTGCACCAAGTCACAGCCTACCCACCAGGGGAATCCACTGCATTTCTTATCAAACCTTTTTGTTTTCAGTGTGAATTACTGAACAATCCTCCAGACACTGAATCTTATCTCCTCACAAGATAAATTTGAGTTTCAGCCAGCACATTCTTGTTCGGTGCCCCACTCTCAAATATGTAAATAGAAAAAAAAACTCAGAACATTAATAAAAACCAACCAACCAAATTCCAGCTGTATTTAGTGAAACAAAACCTGGCAGAAAAATATCAGAGGGCTTCTTTTTTTCCTTGTCATTATAAAAGTGCAGGAGCTTAAATACATGTCCTAACATATTAGATGTATAAAAGAGCACTCATTTTGGCCACAGAATTCATGCTGGAATACATCACAGTTATTTTCTGTGTCTGCTCCTCTCTCTTTCTGTGTGCATATGTTTGTGCTGGGGCAGAAGCCACATCAGATCACTCCTTCATGACATTTTAGTACTATGGGCTCCTTATTTTAAAATCTTTCACTTTTTATTTATTCAACAGATACCTATCATATAATGCACTGATTCAGGAGGACATGCTGATGTTGGACATGTTCTCATTTAGGAAATCTTCAGGATCCCACATGGAGTCACCCTTCTCATATAAACACAAGACTTTCCCTTTCCCAGCACCTTAGGAAAGCACCTTGGAGGCTTTTGAAGATACACAAGAGGATACTGCTGGATTCTTATAATACAGAATCAGGAAGCAGGCTATATTCACCTTCTCCAAAACTGGAAGTAATATACTTTTCTGCTATTATTCTGATAAAAAATAAGAGTGAGGGACTAAAGAACCAAGTCTACCTTCTAGGATAATGAAGTTAATTCAGTCTAACTACCTGCTTCCATTATGTTTTCCTCCAGGTTTCTTATTTATTTCAACAGATTTACACACACACACACACACACACACACACACACACACACAAATACAAGAACAAAAGCCCAGCATCTAAAAGAAATTAGACAATGTACTAAAATAATCTGATTTGATTCCAAATATTAAAACATCTAAAAGTATATGTGTGTGTGTGTGTGTGTGTCAAATTGATGCTCTTTAGCTTTAGCTCTGTGACTTTTTTATCCAGAGAAACAGAAAACTGGAGAAGGCAGTGCATATGTGCCACAGAGCCAGTAAACCTACTTGCAAAGTTTGTTAAAAGGCTTATTAGCACATTTTTCTCACACTTTTAATGAAAATCTGTATAAAATTGAAGCCAAACAAATTAATTTGAGAAGTTAGAAAAGAGATGTTGGACTAATACAGAAGACACCAGAGAGGGTTATTTTCACTATATTAAGATGACAGCTGACTGATTCCAGTTTATCCTAATTTACCAAATTCTTTCCTTCTATGATCATTTACTTTTGATATCATCGCTCATGGCTTCCCAGTACATAGCTAAAAATATTTCATAAAGATAACTACTTCCAGCAATATGCTAGACCAGGTGTTGTTCTGCAGGACTCATCTGCTGTGGTAAGTTCCTAGTTAGAACATGCTTTTTGATGATCATAAAAATCTGAACTAGGAGCTGTCCAGAACCAGGACTAGTTGGCAAATGATAGGGGGTAGGTGCAGGGTTGCCTTGAAGTCTTATGCCTATGATGACACAGTAAGTTAGATACTGAACTGTGGGCGACACAGACAAGCTGAGTCTGAGATTCTCCAAGGGGCAGAATGGTCCCCTATTGATGGAGACACTTGATTTCATCTTGAGGAAAGCATCTCCTTAGACCTCCACAAAAGAACAAACAAAAAATGCACCAAAATCACGAAGCACAAGAGGAAGCAAGCTCTAAAGGTAAGAGTCAGAGGAAATAGCAAGGAACAGATTTGTCCTTCAAGGACTGCAGAAACTGGAACTGTCAGATATAGAATATATAATTAGTTATGTGTGAACAATTTAAAAAAACAATATAAGAATCAAAAAATACCCCAAAGAAACAGGGAATTATTAGATATGGCCATATAGACTTGTAAAAGAATCAAACAGAAAACTTTAAAATGAAAAAATATATTTGGAATAAAAAAGGCAAAAGTGCCAGTTGGATTCAGATAGAATTAGTAACAAGAGAGATCTGAAGAAAATATCATTAGCATAGAAAGACAAGAAGATGGAAAACAGGAAAGAGAAGTTTAAAAATATGAAGTGAATGTGGGGTTCTAGCATATGTCTAATGAGAATCTCAGAAAAAGAATAGAGAGGATGGAAGACAAGAAACAGTTGAAGGCGTAAGGCTTGAGAATTTTCCAGAACTGATGAAAATGACATGAGTCTCCAGATAATAACTCAAAGAGAATGAGCAAAACAATTCCATGTGTAGGTGCCTTGATGTAATTCCTGAACACCAATGACAAAGAGGAGATGTACAATCTGGAACTAAAATTTAAAGCATAAATATGAATTTATTCATCAGTGAGATGACACTGATATTCTGATAGCTGAAGGTACACTCACCCAAACACGCTGGTAAGAATTGTTTCCTAGTAAGTCCACTATAGTCACTTTGTTACTTTACTTTATTACCTGTGTGTTTATTGAAATTGACCACAACGTAAAAGCTGGAACCTAGGTTCTTATCTGTTAAATGGAATTAGAATTTGATTTTTTATTCTCAACTCAATTTTAAAAAGAGCAGAATTTATTTTATTCTGGATACAATGAAGTTCAGTTCTTCAGAGCAGGGTTTCTCAACCCTGGCAACAACTTAGAATTACTCAGGCAGGGAGGTTTTATAAAATACCAGTGCCTGGGCCTTTCCTGTAGAGATTTAGTTGATCGCTATGGGAGTCCATATACATCACTTTTTAGTAATGTATGAAATAAAATATAACAAACATGATAGTGCCATAGCAGGATTAATTACAACAAGTGATCACACTCATAGGGTTGGTTGTTTACACTTTCTCCTCTGAATCAAAGGGCAGAATGCAGGTGTACGACAGGCAGGTTTCCCAGTGGAGTACAGAGGAGCCCAGGCAACCCCACAGTGGGCAAGGGGCCTTATTCTGGCGGCAGGCGGCTTTCCTACTCCTACTACTGGAGAGTCACTTCCTTTCTATTTTCCTTCACTTTCTGAATTAAGAAAAGGAGTCACAGTAATCTCCATTTCTTTCCTCTGAGGGTTCAGTGCATTTTCTAGGACCTCTGCGTGGTCCCTTCAGCCACCTATTCTTTAAGGAAGAGTGGTGAACTTCACGGCAAGGCCAAAACTTTCCACATCAGCTGGCAGCTGCCTCTGCACACAGGGTGGGGAGAAGGCAGGGAAGTAGCTGGACTGGCTGTTTCACAGTAGGTTCTTAACTTGATACCTCAATATTCCTTGATATAATAATAAGAACTAATCCTCCTTAACTTAATATCTTGGTGATTGCCTAATGACCTGCATTTGTCTTTGTCTTTACTAATTTGTATGTGGAGTTTTCTTGGGAAGCTCTCTTGAGAAGAGCTGCTTTTATCTCTGGTTTAGTTTTCTTGGACTGCCTTCTCTCTCCAAATTTCTTTACATTTTCTAGGCAACTGCTAGCTCCACCATTTATTAAAATAGTGATTTTACTTTGCGTTTTTATATGGATTTATCTTTTTAATTATCTCAATGAAACCATGAGGGATGGAAGATAAGTGGGTGTTATGAATTGTATATTTATGTCCTTGTAAAATTTATTAGTTTGAAACCCTAACCCCTAATAGATGGTATAAGAAGATGAAGCCTTTGGGAGGTAACTAAGTTTAGGTGAGATCATGAAGGTAAAGCCCTGTGAAGAAATTAGTGTTGTAAGGAAGGGAAGATTAGGACTTTGCTCTCTCCACCACGTGAGGATTTATCCAGAAGACAGCTGCCTGCAAAGCAGGAAAAGTGCCTTCATAAGGTACCAGACCTGCCTGAGCCCTTATCTATGAGAAATAAACATTTGATAAATAAACATCTGTAGCTTAAACCACTCCTTTTTACAGCAGCCTGAGATGGCTAAAGGTATCCTTTAGTTGTTCTGAATAGCCCCAGTGATCTGTGCAAATGCAGATATTTTGCCAGATCCACCAAATTAACCAGCACAGCTACAGTGAAAGGACACAGTGAAAAGTAGTGCAACACAGTGGAAGAAACACTGGACTCAAAGTCTCAAAATGATGGTCTGGTCCACCCTCATGAATTAATATTTTATGTAACCACAATCACCCATTTTTCCTGGGATTTTTGCTCATGTTTAACATGGAAGGACAATTTTCTGATATTCGTCAAAATTAAAAATATATTTAGTTTTTGAGTATATAATCCCTTCCTTTATAATTTATTTTGTAGATATAACTGCACATGTGTGAGATGATAGGTGACTAATATTATTTATTAAGGTATTGCCCTAATATTGAAACAATTCAAGTGTACAAATCAGGGAAATAGTAAAATAATCATAGTGCATCCACACAATTGAGTACTATGAAGCTTTAATAATAAGAGGGGCTTCACAAATAATAAGGAAATATCTGTAGAACATATTATATTAGATGAAAAAAATCAAGGTGGACAAGAATGCATACAACCATACACCTGCCCCATGACCCAGCAGTAGCATGCCTAGGTCTTTACCTCACATAAGAATCACCTGAAGGTGGCATAGCACCTCAAGGCAGCCTACAGGATTCTTAAATATAATCAGACAGCAGAAGATCAACAGAAATGTGGGAACATAAGTGGATTAAAAATAACCTTAGAGCCGGATGCAGTAGTGCACACCTGTAATCCCAGTGGCTCGGGAGGCTGAGGCAGGAAGCTCATGGGTTCAAAGTTAGCCTCAGCAAGAGTGAGGTGCTAAGCAACTCAGTGAGATCCTGTCTCTAAACAAAATACAAAACAGGGCTGGGGATGTGGTTCAGTGGTTGAATGCCCCTGAGTTCAATCCTTAGTACCCCCGCCACTCCCCTAAAAAAAAAAAACCCTTAGAAATCCTATATATTATCCTAAATCCTAAATATTATTAGAAAAATTAGCAAGACTATTGTACCTATACAATAAGCCAAAAATATTTTTTTCTGGAAATTAAAAAAGTCAGTGGTCTACTACATACTGTAGTGGAATTAACAACTAGGTTATTGATTGGAAGCTTAACCAAAAAGTTTCCAATTACCCAAAAGAAAAAGCCAACCAAAAAGACAAGAAATAAAAAAAGAAAGTTTAGAAATATAAAAAAGTAGGTCTATGAAAAAGCTCAACAGTTGAGTCCAGTGAAGGTTCAAGAGATGAAAACGAATAGAAAAGAGTGAGGACAAAAGGGAGAGGAAACAATGATGTAATAACAATACTTGAGGCTGCAGAAAAATAAAACCCTTCATACTGAAATCTTTATCAAGGATATGTGGGGAAGATGGAAAAAATGACTCCATACTTCAACATGTTTTATTGACATTTCTGCAAAGAAAATTTTAAAATATTTTAAAGAGAGAAATAAGCAAAGTCATCAATAAAGGGAAGAAAAGAGATCAACAGCAGATGCCTATGGGCACTACAGAACACTGGAGCCCAAAGGGCAATGTGAAAACAACTCCACTGGAGTAAAGACTGTGCAAGAAAAATTCCTTGTTGAAACTATTATTTTATGCAGCATTTCCAGTCACAGAACTTTTCATAAAGTTTGTCACTTACACGCATTCTCCAAAAGCGAACGACAGAACAAAAAGCTTGTGTATGATATACATAACACACCACAGCCACAAGAGTAGCAAGGAATACAATGTAAGAGAAGAAAACTAAAAAAGAAATTAAAAGAGAAACCCCTAGTTGGACCTCTGTGCTTGGGCAATTGTCTTGATTGGCTAGAGATTAATGTCTGAACATTATATTTTTTTATCTATAAATTGAATAGCATAACTTGATTTTATAGTAAATATTAATAATAGCATAATTCCATTAGTGCCTTTTAAGTTTGTTTTAACTCTTGAATTAACCTATGAACTAAACATGGCATACCTAATTACAGTCACAGAACAAAACAGCAGATGGAGGGAAGTAGAAGAGATGCAGTGTAAACTGGTTAGGCTGCATAGTTCCTAAATCAGCAAGTCAATAGCTATTCTCTAAAACTGAGAGGAAGAAAAATAAAAGAGGAAAATGTAATTTAAGCTATAATAAATAACAGAAATTTTCACATTTTTTCTTGTGGAGCAAATTAGGGAGACAGTACAAGATTGCCCAACTTTTAATTTTTGATCCTTCTATATGATTCGACTCTAAAACATAAAGTCTATCGATAAAGCATTACTCAAACAAACTGAAGCAGAACCATATAAGAGTATAATATAGTGTTTAGAAAGAATGAAATATGTGTATAGATAGATATTTTTGTGGAAGGCTTTCCACATTAATGTTAATATAAATAATGAAATTTACAAAATAGTATAGAGTCATTCCTGTTCAGTCAAAAAAAAAAAAAATCTTTAGATGTCTGAATGCATGTGTATGTTAACCATATAAAAATATCAGGGAAGAGAAACTGCACTGGGAAAGAAGGAGTTTTAAGTATGTACTTCTAAACAACTGGGTTGTTTTAATGTACAATATGTAAACACTACTTTAAAAATAAGTTCTAAAGTTTTAAAATTGTAAATGTAATGTTATATATTAAATCAGAAAAAATCCTGTTAGTATATAGATGTGTTACTTTCTTACTTTATTCATTTAAAATTTTAAATGATTAAATTTGTTACTAAAAGATGAACTTTTTGTTTATGTAGACAAATAGTGTCAATATTACTTATTAAATAAACTCTATTTCCTATGGAATGGAAATGCTCTCATTATTATACAGTAACTTCCCACATGTACTTCTATATGTTTCTTGGGTTGATTCTATTTCGCTCTTTTATTTGCTTTTTCTTGTGCAAATACCATTTTTTTTATTACATTAGCTTTAAAGTAAATTCCAGTATCTGATATTCCATGTTTCATCTCATTATTCCTCCTCCTTCATATATTCTTGGGAATTCTTATATTTATTTTTCTGTATGAACTTTCAAATCATTCAGCCCGTCACAAAATATAAATCTTTCAAAATTTGCTCGAAATACATGAGACACGCATTATTACTGTAATAAAAATATTAAACAAAAAAAACAGCATGTCAATTACCTCCATTGGAAGGACAACTCAAAGCCATTTTCCTACTGATGACATGAAGAACAGAACCCACGAGTGTTACTCTCACTGACAGAAAATAAGTATGCTTATAAATAGCCTCAGTGCAACAAAACAAGGGTGTTCATGGATGGCTGTGCTCACTGACCAGGGCTTATGGCACACTAAATGAGCAAATGCTAGCAAAGCTCAAGCATTGCTTGGACAGCCTTGAGGCAGTGGTGAGAAGCAAGGCCATGTAGCTAAGGGTAAGGACTGACTGTCCCATGATGGTTATGTGATAAACACAATTCCCAGTCATATTCTTTTTCACAGACAATAAACTACTTATATAACAGCAAAATTGATGGCCCAGGCCATTGAGGCATGCAGCTGCCAAGAGAAAGGAAAAGCTCTGCCAGTGACAAGACTGTGGCTCTCAGGAGGAGGTGGAATCCTCTCGGCAGATAGTGACATGCACCATAGTGAGGTGCAAGAGGGCAGGCACTCTAACTGTGGCAAGAAAATGCAGCTCAGAACCCTGCTCTCCCAATTTCAAGCTATGGGATCGCATGCTCTGTGAGCTTCAGCTCCTTTATATATGAAACATGGACAAGAATGCTTTTGAGAAGGACTGTGTGTGGTCACTCAACAATGTGTAAAACACCCTAAACAATGCTCAACACACTGCAGGCTCTCAAGAGGTGCTAGATATTAATGACAACCAGAAATGTACAACAGACAGAAATAGGGCAGAGAAGGTAAGTTTTTTAGAGTGTCTGGAGTTTGTTTGTTTGGTTGTTTTAAGTGTTTAAGTGTGAAATTGAAAGATGTTTACTGGACTTTATTATATCATTTTATACTGTGAAATAAAAAATTTTCACATAGAGAAAGCTGGGCGGAAGGCTGAGAGGTGCACAAGAATTCAGTTAGAAAGGATGCTGTATGCCAGGTCACGGAATCATGATTTTGTTGTGTGCAGTCTTTAAAAAAATGAAGGAGGGCGTAAAATAATAAGATTTATGTTTTATAAAGACCCTCCTGGTAATAGTACAGAAAATATATTGTAGGCATTTGGAGGTAGGGTTGTGTATTAATACAGCATGAAGGAAGATTACTTTATTTCAAAAGAAACATTATTTTTCTTGAGTCACAATGGGAGAGAGATGATGTGTGCAGGGGAAAAAAAACTAATAAAAAAAGAGCATGTTTAATACCTATAGAGGTGACACAAACTATGCGAGTTAAGGAATCCCTTGTTAGGCTCACTCTTGCTCTCTACTCTCTCCCAGAAAACCTGAGACAGATAAAGGCTTAAACTCCCCAGGCTGAGTAACCTTGTCAGCAAGTGGATAATGCCTGTAAGTTTGCAGGATTTAGATGCAGCAGGTAGATATGAAAGTGCAGTGTGCTTTGAGTATTCTGTCTTTATTGAATTTGCAGACCTACAATAGCAATGGATGAAGCATGGCTATTTTTGCTTCAAAGTCAGCTGCCTTGATTTAGCAGAACGAGCAGAGGCTGCAGAGACAGCCAGACTGGGGGATGAATTCCAGTTGCTACACTTAGATTACAGGTAAGTAAATTAATTTCCCCCAGGAAGTCAATCTGATTTATTAGCGTCTCTTTCATGAAATTCCCACAGTAGTGGAAGTAGACAAAACAAACATATATGAAAGGTTAGTGTATGTAGTGAAGAACAGAGTGGGCAAGGGGATAGAGAGGATCTGAGAATGGATTTTTATTTAAGATGGTCAAGGAAGGTCGGAAACATTTGCAGGAAGTAAGATTTGAGAGAATTCCCCGTCTAGCAATCAGCAAGTGCAAAGGGCTTGAAGCAGAAGAAAGCTGGGCTTGGGAAAAGGAACATCAAGCAGGTATGTATAGTTGAAGTGGCACCAGTTAGTAAAAAGTAGCAGAGAAGAGCCCAAGGAAGCTGTGCAGGCCAGACCATGTGCAGGCAGCATGGAGATTCACCCAGTAAGCATGGCAGACATCCAGGCCAGAATCTCCTAAACTGGCCAAAAGGATGGGCAGTCACTCAGCAGTGCAGATGCACCATTTGACTTATCTGAAAATCACTTGGACTACAAGGTTGAGTGCAGACTGCAAGGCACATCAGAAGAGATGATTTCAGTCTTTAGGAGGTGCTCCAGTAGAGCATTAAAGGCTAGTCATTGAAGGCAGGTGGGAGTGTTATGACGTGGTTATATTCTGGATATATTTAGAAGATGGTGCTGATAAGATGTAATGATGAATGGCCAAAGAATGATCTATATAGCTAAAAGAATTTTATTTCCAAGAATAAGACAAAGTGGACAAAATGCCTGTAACTGCTCAAAACCATTAGTTCCTATTCCTTCTGTATTAGTCATCTTTTTCTCACTATGCACAAAGTACCCAATGAGAACAACTCAGAGGACGAAACGTTTATTTGGGGATCATGGTTTCAGAGGTGTAGTCCATGGTTAACTGACTCGTTTGCTCTGGGCCAGAGGTCAGGGAAAACCTCATGGCGGAAGGGCAGTGGCAGAGGAAAACTCAACTCTTAGCAACGGGGGAAGTAGAGGAAAGGGGGGGGCACAGAGAAGATGCACCCGATCAGCATGCCTCCAGTGACCCATCTCCTCCAGCCATGTTCCACTTGCCTACACTAATCCCCAGTCAGTCCATTCAAACTAGGATGCACTGATTCAGTTACAGCTCTCATAGGGCAATCATTTTACTTCTGAATATTACTGCACTGACACAGGAGTTTTTTGGGGAAACCTCATATGCAAACTACAACACCTTCCCTTGAGGTTCTCTGGCTTCAGCAGCTCCAGGCCTCTGTAGCAGCTTGGCCTGTGCAGAACACAGTCAAATGTGGCACCAGGGCTTTTTCAGCCTCCAGGGTCTTCGACTGCTTGTTTTCTGGGTGAACCAAAATGAAAAGATTAAGCATCAGATCATTTTATATGTGTCACCAAGACAAGCAGAGGCAAGAAAAGCTACTTGAGACAAAGTATTTTCTTTTCCAAAACAAAACTCTGGAGATTCACTGTAAGATTTCACATTAAACAAAGTGAAGCAGCACAAGCAGGCAGGCAAGCAAACTGTGCTTGTCAAGGCTAAGCCTTTATCCAAGCAGCTTTAATGAAGCCTTAAAAAGCAACAACCAATGGTGGCAGAAGACTTAGTTCCAGAAGGGAGCAATAAAAAATGAAATTCATTGAAGATTATAAATATTGGAAAACTAGTGGAAAAAACCATGATTAAGTGGCTTATCAGATTACTTGGCATCTGAGGAAAGAATCAACCCATTTGGCTCAAACCCCATCCCTGAAATTTAGTTTTCACATTAAACCAACCATTAGGGGAGCAGCCTTGGCTTTGCAAGATGGATTTCCACAGAAAACGCCAGACCATGCCCTTTCCTAGTGTACACCATCCACAAGGCCCTCAAGATTTCATCATAGAGGAAACTAATGTCTACTGTTTAATGTAGAACGTCTACTCTGCCTCCTGTCATCCTCAGTACTCAAACTTAATTCTCACAGTACCATTCTAGGTTGAGCATTATTTTTCCCACTCGTCAGAGGTGGTACTGGAGACTCATGAAGCTGGCATGTGACCAAGCTAAGGCAGAGCCCAAGGCTTCCCTCTGGCTACGGCTGTCCTTCTTCCAGCACTATCACTGACTAGCATTTTGCACTCTCTGAGCCCTGATTATTTCACCATTATGCCTAAACCATTCATTTCATGGTTTATCAACACTGTCATCAGGGACAGTTTTAGGCAAACATAACATCTTATCAACTTCAGGGAGAGCTGCTTCCACTTAGCCTGACTCTACTCCCCACTGATCACTGTCACATCCTCAGAGTCTCCAGTGTGGGATGAGGACACAAGAATCAATGAGGTAAAGTCAGATCTAACTTCAGGGAACCAGTGCTGTCAAAGGGATGATTTTTATGTGCCTGTGTGTATGTGTGTGTCCATGTCTGCAAACATCATAGGAGGCCTGTTATCGCTCTGTGGGGCAGGGCTCAATGGATCATTGTTCACTACACCATTTCATCCCTTGAATTACTCATTGTCATTTCTATCTTTAAGAAAAGCAGAGGCTCATGGGGTGGAGGGGACACTAACTCGTGATCATTTCGTGCTGCTTCAGTGCTGAAGTGATGCAGTGAAATACTGAAACACCCTAATCACAATTATGAAACACCCTCGTCACAATTATGTGTGTGACTTGTGTGTTTTCTTGCCTGAATTTGTCTATTAGTCACTAAACAGGAATATTATTAATTAATTAATTAATTAATTAATCAATTAATTAAACAAGTAGCAATGAATTGCCTATGATGCAAAGCAGGCAACATACTGCCTGCTCTTTGAAAGCAGCCCTCATAAATAGCATCACACACAGTCGACGATCAGTTTGCAAATGGAAGAAACTCCACTAGTGCTGTGTGCTGAGCTGTCCCTTTTTCTGCTTCTCCACAATTATGGATGACTCATTATTTTCTGTGTTAACAAATGGGAGCAGTGAGAAAGACAAGTTAAGATGCAATATGATTAAAGTACATTTAATATTCTCTTGAAAAACATAGTGTGAAATGTAAGTATGAATTATGCCTACTCCACAGCAAAAGAGTTGAAAGGCCAGTTGATTATGAGAATATTTTATCCTACTATTTTAAACCTCTGCAAGTTTTCAAATGTACAGTTATGAGGTAATGTGCTACAAATATTTGCAAAGTGGCTGATGTTTAAATTTTTCATCTGATACTTTTTGTTGAGTGGACACTGAGCCAGCATCCCACTGATAAACTCGGTGGACACTGAGTTTATCTTATAGATAAGATAAACTCAAATATTTACCTATCCTCTGAACTCGATTCTTCTCTATGTTGCATTTCACTCATGTTTATCCCATTCTGGGATAGATATAAACTCCTTGGGATAGGATGGAGAAAGGAGATGAATCCACAAAAGTTTAATTCATTATATGGTACAGGATTCTGATTCAATAATGATTGTTGAGCTGAACCCAAATAATTCATTAATAGATATTAAGATCATGACTTTCAGGAAAAGTTCATGAAAATTTTTTTTTCACAGATACCTTTAATTCAAGATTGGGCAAAATAATATTACAGGATATGTTATATAATACCTGGCATTGTAGAGAAAATGTTTTTTACTCTTGACTTAATCCCATACTTGTCTCATCATATATGTATATAGTTGTTTTTGTATTTCAAAATGATCTTCTAACAATGAATTTTATTTCCCAGCTTCAATGATCAGTGGCTTTTCTCTGACAGCCTCTCTATGCTTTTTTATTCTCTTGCATAAAAAACTCATTTACTGTGTGTAAAGAGTTTTGAAATGTGCAGTAAGAAGTATTTTCATTCTTCTAGTATGCTTCTTCTAGTATTTATTGTCATTCACATTATCTCCATTTATATTCTTGTTTCGGGATGTACGAATTTGTTTCATCTTAGCTGCAATTTCCTGACAACATCTTGATATTCTAGGCGTCTGCATATTGACATTATCTCTTTAGCCGCATAATATGTACCAAAGTATGGCCGACTTAAAGTTTAATTAACATAATGTTGATTTATTTCCTCAGAGATTATTAACCAAGATGTAGAAACTGTGTTACAAAATTGGGCCATTACTATACTGCTGTACTGTACTTAGGATTTCCAGAGATTAAAAATATTGAATCTATACTGAACTAAATTGCTTAATTTGTACCCTTTTCAAGGAGTCAGAGAAGAAAAAGCACGTATCTCTTCCATAGCACCAAAGACCAACTTTTACTGATTAAGTCACAGATTTGTGTGTGTGTCTTTTAAAAGTCATTTTTTACAGCATATTTAAGTTTATAACAAAATTAAACAGCAAGTACAGAGATTTCCTATAGGCAATGAGCAGATGAACAACCAATGGAAACGTGTTTAAAAACTCCTGTGTTAGCTAACGGGCTTCTGGATGTATTGCTGTGGTCCATAGAGAAGGCTGGAGAAGGTGCAGAGAGATGCTCTGTCAGCTACTACAGCCTTAAAACAAAATGTGTCTTCTTAAAACAAAATTGTGTCTGGACTTCAAAATTGTTCCTATGCATCTTATTTTATTTTTGTTTAATCAAGTAAACAAGAGCGTTTTTTCCTGGGAGGAAAATGTAGAGATTTCCTAAACATCCCCTATTCCCCACATGTGCATAATCTCCTCCATTATCAACATCCTCCACCAGTCTGGTACATTTGTAACAATCAATAAATCTACACTGACATATGACCACCCAAAGCCATAGTTAATATAAATTCTCAGCCTAGCTCATTTTCTGGGTTTTGGACAAATATCTAATGGCATGTACTCATTATTATGGTATTATATAGAATAGTTTCACTGACCTAAAAAAATCCTCTATGCTCTGCCTGTTCATTCCTGCCTCCCTTCCAACTCCTGGAAACAACTGATCTTTAAACTTACTTTTCCCGGAATATCATATAGTTGGGATCATATAGTAGAGACCCTTTTCAGATTGGCTCTTTCATTAGTCATGTGCATTTAAGTCTATTCCATGTCTTTTCATAGCTTGATAGCTCATTAATTTTAGCACTGAATAATACTCCATTGTCTTGATATACCACAGTTTATCCATTCACCTACTGAAGGACATCTTAGTTTCTTCAAAATTTTTGGTAATTATGGATAAAGCTACTATAAGCATCCATGTTCATGTTTTCAACGTGTGTGGACATTTTCAACTCATTTGCATAAATACCAAAAAACAGGATAGCCAAAATATTCAAAGTGGTTGTATCGTTTGTATTCCCAATAGCAATGAATCAGAGGTCCTGTTGCTCCACATCTTTACCAGTATTTAGTCCTGTTAGCATTTTAGATATTGGTCACTCTAGCAGATGTGTAGTGATATTCCATTATCATATTAATTTGCACTTCTTTAAGGATATCTTTATCATGTTCACTTGTCATGTGTAAAACTTCTTTGGTGAAGTGCCTGTTCAAATCTTTTGTCTATTTTTAAAATTAGGTTGTTTACTTACTATAGAATTTTATAAATTCTTGTATATTTCAGGTATATTCCTTTATCAAATGTGTCTTCTGCAAATATTTTCTGCCAATTTGTGGTTTATCTTCTCATTTTAACCTTAATGAGTTTTGTTTTCATATTCTTTTTTTTTTTTTTTTTTTTTTTAAGGTACTGGGGATTGAACTCAGGGGCACTCGACCACTGAGCCACATTCCCAGCCCTATTTTGTGTTTTATGTAGAGACAGGGTCTCACTGAGTTGCTTAGTGCCTCACCGTTGCTGAGGCTGGCTTTGAACTCGCGATTCTCCTGTCTCAGCCTCCCTAAGTGCTGGGATTACAGGCTTGCGCCATCGTGCCTGGCTTTGTTTTCATATTCTTTAACACAAATAATTTCTACCCACTTTTTACTCCTATATTTTGAGTATCCTGCTACAATTTCTGGAAAACAGAGGCAGATGTTTCCACATGAGGTCAAATTAGTGACAATATAAAGTAGTGGTAGCCTTAAAGCTCTAGAGTCAGTCGATACGGGCTTCAACCTTGGCTCTCACATATCCTCTTAATATCTCTGCTATGGGCTGCACTGTGTTTCCCCCAAATTCATACACTGAAGTCCTAATACTTAATGTAACTATTTGATGATAGGGCCTTCACAAGGTAACTATGTTTAAATGAGGTCACAAGGGCAGGTCCTCATGCAATAAGAGTAAAATCCTTATGAGCAGAAGAACAGACACCAGTAAGCTCTCATGTTCTCCTCCCATAAGTCTACAGAGGAAGCCCACATGAAGACACAGGAGAAGCATTCATCTGCAAGCCAGGGAGAGGACCACGGCTAGAGATCAACACCAATGACATCTTGATCTTTTTTTTTTTTTTTTTGACATCTTGATCTTGATTCCCAGCACCCAGAATTGTGAGAAAATGAAGTCCTGTCATCTAAGCCACCTAGTCTGTGGTACTTTATTATGGCAACCCTACAAGACTAACACAATCTCTGAGTATTTTAATCTTTGGTGTATAAAAATAACACATATCTTGTAAGGACAATTTGGATTTAAAAGAATGACATTTAAATGATTGAGCATAGTATCTGACATGGAAATCTAAACAAATGTTAATTATTTTTTTTTAAATAAGAGGATTCTTAATCTACTGTAAGTCAAAAAGAAAGCTTTTACTGGAAACAAATTCTTCCTTAGGGTATAAGTAATGCTTATAAATACAGAATATAAGTAAAAAGTCATATATGAAAATAATGCCAGAACAACAATGTAGATGTATTTATTCTGTTATAAAAATGTTTGCTATTATCCAGACATCAAGCAAATAAGCAAAGCAAAAAATTAGAAATTAAAAATGGGAAAACCAGTCCAAAATCCAGATGTGGCTTTACAAAACATTTTAATTACTTCTGTTTTCATTTTTTCATCTAAATGTTGTGAATTATGCAGACAAAATCAAAGCTTTGCCATGGGCTTACAGTAGTTCACAACATACCACTTACTGAAGCTCTCTTATAAATTGAATTAATATTTTTAGGGTTAAATAAATCTGGACTTTGCTTATGTTTTTTCATACATATTAGCCGAATTACTAGCAAGTTTATCTTCTGTAGAAAGACGCATGTTATGATGTGTGTCTTCAGTCTTCCCAATGTATTCAGAATTCTCCTTATGTGTTGCTAGTGATTTCATTAGATAATAAGTTACACTTGCTATTCTTAAAAAGTAAAATGTATTTCTTCCTTTGAAAAATGAAACTAACATCAAATTCTACTTATAGTTCTATTCTTTGCTAGATATGTACAGAGCTCTTAAAACTAAAAAATTTATTGTAGCTTTCCTTTTTTATTTTTTTAGTACATTACAGTTACATATAATATTGGGGTTCATCTGAACATAAATATACACGCATGGAACATAATACATTTGTTCCAGTTCAGGCCCCAGTACTACTAGCTTTTTAAGAGAAGAAACAACTTTATTTTTCTTTGCCTTGCATAGGATATGCTTTGCATGCTTATAGTAGGAGGCTATGAAATATTTGTTTAAAAAAATAATCAATATGGGTTCAGTACTGCTCTATTTTTTTCTGGGGAACAGATCACTGAAAATAACATGACTGGATTTGGGAAAAGGCTTGTTTAAATTGAAGCAGCACACTTTTACTTAGCACCTGCTCTTGCCAGCTCTAATCTAGGAGCTGACGATGCCATGACGGTCAAGGAAACCCAAATGTATAAATAGAGCTTCCAGAGAAGAACACTGTGGCAACTCACAACTAATCTACTGTTGGGCATAGTCTTCCCAGACCTTTGATAACTGAAGGTAAGAATCAACATTGATGAAAATACTGGCTAAAGATGATAATCACTGTCTGCACTTGGTGAGTGGAGTTGAGTTTCCAAGTTCTCTAGTAAACACTAGGCTGAGGCTTAAGCTTAAGTCCATGGGTACCAAACATTAGAGATTTTAGTAAATTGGTAGACACACCTGCTAAAAAGGGGAGTCAACCCACATAGAAGACTGAAGAGTTCCAAAGTCAAGATTGGAGACCCAGGCTGCACATCAGCATATTTGCATACAGCAACTAGGACCATTAGACCATCACAAGGAGGAGACAGTAGCATGGCCATAATCAAGTCCATTTCACAGTTCCTGACAGTCACTTCCTTTTGAAATTATACATTTTTTGTCCATGTGTTAACACTGTTTCTACCTGATTTCTTCATTATTCACCAATTGTACATTACCTCACCTGTGACCCACATGTATGCACCTTTGCCCAAATCTGAAAATGATTTCTGTAGGCTTCTATGAATAAGCAAGTGCAAATGAATAGGGAGATCAAGAGGAAACAAAAAAGAAAGATGTGTCTAATGTGGCAGTGCAGGTTACAGAACTGGCTGATTGCTCTCAGACACCTCAGTTTACATCCAGGAACTTTGAACAATGCTGCTCTGAAAAGTCTGCTCATCTGATACACACTATATCAGAAGCTGAGAAGACAAAAATGTTTTTAGAATCCTGTAAAAAAAATTTGGCCCATGGAAAGTCAGGGAAGAGCCGAAGGTTAGGAAGCTCCTCTGGTAACCTGTTATACCTCCAGCACTGCAAGAAGGTGTACTATGCATTACTTTGAAAAGGTACCTGTATAGTTAGGTAAAAAGAAAAGAGTAGAAACATCAATGTGTTAACCTGTGAATGGGAGAATTCTTTTCAGATTTATGAAATTCTGCAAAGATCAGACTTGAGGTCATGAACATCTTAGGTGAGATCATAGTTTCTGAGTGTTCTTTAGTTTCCTCTGAGTGTTCCTCCTGCCCATACTGATTCTAGTCTGTGGCCTTGACCTCTTATTCACAGTCCTAATAACTATCTCTTTGTAATTAAGAACATGACTCTTCCTGAGGTTCCAAGATGGCAGCCTAGATGGACATCGTGATCAGTCTCTCCAGAACCAGAGACTGAAGTTGTGGAAATGCCATCTCCCAGCCAGCTTCTGGACATCATCCTACAGCTGTCCCTGCAGGAACTTCACTTGCGCGTGTATGCAGGGCCACCAGGCAGCAGCGATTGCCACAAGCAGCGTGACTTCAGCAGCAAGCAGCAGCGGAGCTCAGCTACAGGTGGCTCGGAACCCCAGCCCAGGGCTCCCCCCGGGTGGGGACTGCTTCTACACAGGGTACCTGGCTCCAGCGCCCACCCAACCATGCAGGGCCCCTAGCAGTTGCTCCTGTGGTCACATGGCCCCAGCTGCTGGCCACTGGGGCGCCCAAATTTAGGGTAAGAGTCGCTCCAGAGACCCCAGCGGAGACAGCCCTGCCCAAGGGCGGCCTGGGCCCACCGCAGTTCCGCTCCAGAGTTCCTGGGGACCCACAGGAGCCGCAGAGTGCCCAGATCCACCCGCAGGAAACTCCTCGGGTGTCCAGCCAACAGGAGACCAGGGACTGCTACCTCTAGCCACGGAGGAGCCCAAATTCAAGGCAAGAGTTGCATCAGAGACAACAGCGCGAGGCAGTCCCGCCCAAGGGCAGAGAGTTCTTGGGGTCCCGCAGGAGCTACAGAGGGCCCAGATCCACCCTCGGGAAACTCCACGGGTGTCCAACTAAGGGTTGACCAGAGTCTGATTGCTACCAGCCACAGAGGAAGGCACACCCAGGGAAAGAGTGGCCTCTAGAGACCCCAGCGTGAAGAGGCCCCACCCAAGTGCACTCTGGGCCCACCCCTCAGTTCTGCTCCAGAGTTCCTGTGGTCAGGCGAGACAGAAGGCCCAAACTCACCTTTAGGGAATGCCAGGGGTGCCCAGTTGAAGGCAGACCAGAGCCTGCTAGTCTCTAGCCCCAGGGGAGCTCACACTCACTGTAAGGGTTGCACATAGACTCTCCAGCTTGTGACCCTGCCTAAGTGAGACCTGGGCCCGTCTCTAGTTCCGCTCTAGAGTTCCTGTTCACCAGCAGGAGTGCAAGAGAGGGCCAAAACAGCCCTCAGGGGCCGCCTCAGGAGCCCAGCCAAGGCCACTCCCACTGCCCTCTAGAGGTATGTCCACTACCTCCGCCACCAACTTTAGTGACAGTAGTGCCCATCTGGGGACACTGAGAGAACAGAAGTAGCTCCAAGGTGAGACACAGGTAATCTGGAGTGTCAATACAACATTATAGGATAGAAGCCACAATACCTCAGATTGGTATTTCAAGAAAGGAAGATACACAATCAACATGAAAAAACAAGGGAAGAAAATGCCCCAAATAAACCCAGATACCACTCTAACAGAATCCATTGACAGCACAGTTGAGGAAATGTCAGAGAAAGAATTCAGAATGTACATAATTAAAATGATCAGACAACCAAAGAATGACATAAGTGAACAATTACAGGCAAAAATTGATCAATCCAACAAAGAAATAGGAGAGCAAATAAAGGCAACCATCGATCATTCTAACAAAGAGATAAGAGAGTAATTACAAGTAGCAAAAGATTACTTTAAGAAAGAGCTAGAGATCATGAAAAAAAAAAAACAATCAGAAATGCCTGAAATGAAGGAAACAATAAACCAAATAAAAAACTCAATAGAAAGCATCACCAGCAGATTAGATCACCTGGAAGACAGAACCTCAGATAATGAAGACAAGATATACAATCTTGAAAATAAATTTGACCATACAGTGAAGATGGTAAAAAATCATGAACAGAACACACAAGAAATATGGGACAGCATCAAAATTTATTGGGATAGAAGAAGGCACAGAATTTCAAACCAAAGGAATGCACAATCTCTTCAATGAAATAATATCAGAAAACTTCCCAAATATGAAAAATGAAATGGAAAATCAAATACAAGAGGCTTACAGGACACCAAATGTACAAAATTTTAACAGATCTACACCAAGGCACATTATGATGAAAATGCCCAACATACAGAATAAGGATAGAATTTTAAAGTCTGCGCAAGAGAGGAACCTGATTACTTATAAGGGAAGACCAATTCATATCTCAGCAAATTTTTCAACCCAGTCACAAAAAGCCAGGAAATCATGGAATAACATATTCCAAGCCCTGAAAGACAATGGATGCCAACCAAGAATCCTATATCCAGCAAAACTGACCTTCAGATTTGATGATGAAATAAAAACCTTCCATGATAAACAAAAGTTACAAGAATTTATAGCAAGAAAGCCTGCACTACACAACATTCTTGGCAAAATAATCCATGAAAAGGAAATGATAACCAACAATAAAAATTTACAAAGACAGGAACTATACAAGAGGAAAGAGCATTCAAAAGAGAAAACAATTCAAGGTAAAAACCAAAAACAAACCAAAATGACCAGAATTACAAATCATATCTCAATAATAACCATGAATGTAAATGGCCTAAGTGCACCAATTAAAACACACAGACTGACAGACTGGATCAAAAATAAAAAGACTCAACAATATGCTGTCTTCAAGAGACTCATCTCACTGGAAAAGACATCCACAGACTGGAAGTGAAAGGGTGAAAAAAAACATATCACTTGCATGGTCCCCGCAAACAAGCAGGAGTTTCCATCCTCATATCAAATAAAGTGGACTTCAAACCAAAGATGGTGAAAAGAGATAAAGAAGGTCATCTCATACTTCTTAATCATACATCAACAAGACATAACAATCATAAATATCTATGCCCCAAATAATGGAGTGTCTACGTATATCAAACAAATCCTTCTCAAATACAAGAACCAGGTAGACCACAACACAATAATACTTGGAGACTTTAACACAGCTCTCTCACCATTGGATAGATCTTCCAAACAAAAACTTAATAAAGAAACCATAGATCTCAATGAAACTATCAATAATTTAGACTTAACAGACATATATAGAGTGTTCCATCCATCAATGAGAGAATACACTTTTTTCTCAGCTGCGCATGGATCCTTTTCCAAAATAGATCATATGTTATGTCACAAAGACAGTCTTAGCAAATACAAAAAAATAGAGATTCTACCCTGCATCCTATCTGGCCACAATGGAATAAAATTACAAATCAATGACAGATTAAAAAACAGAAACTACTCCATCACCTGGAAACTAAATAATATGCTATTGAATGATGCATGGATAACAGAAGACATCAAGGAAGAGATAAAAAAATTCTTAGAGACAAATGAATACTCTGATACAACATATCAAAATCTTTGGGATGCCATGAAGGCAGTGCTAAGAGGAAAGTTCATAGCACTAAACTCATTCATTAGAAGAAGTAAAAGTCAACAAATAAATGAATTGACTCTTCGTCTCAAAGCCTTAGAAAAGGAAGAACAAATCAACACCCAAAGAAGTAGAAGACAGGAAATAATCAAAATTAGGGCTGAAATCAATGAAATCAAAACAAAAGAAACAATTCAAAAAATTGACAAAACAAAAAGCTGGTTCTTTGAAAAAATAAACAAAATTGATAAACTCTTAGCCACCCTAACGAAAAGGAGGATGGAGAAAACCCAAATTATTAAAATTTGAGATGAAAAATGAAATATCACGACAGACACTACTGAAATACAGAGGATAATTAGAAACTACTTTGAAAATTTATATTCCAGTAAAATAGAAAACCTGGAAGACACCGACAAATTTCTAGAGGCATATGACCTACCCAAACTGAACCAAGAGGACATACACAACTGAAACAGATCAATTTCAAGCAAGGAAATAGAAGATGCCATCAAGAGCCTTCCAACCAAGAAAAGCCCAGGTCCAGATGGATTCTCAGCTGAGTTCTACAAGACCTTCAAAGAAGAACTAATACCAATACTCCTCAAACCATTTCATGAAATAGAAAATGAGGGAACCCTTCCAAACTCATTCTATAAAGCAAGTATCACCCTGATTCCAAAACCAGACAGAGACACATCAAAGAAAGAAAACTTCAGACCAATATCCCTGATGAACATAGATGCAAAAATTCTCAATAAAATTCTGGCAAATCGCATACAAAAACATATCAAAAAAATAAAGTACCATAATCAAGTGGGGTTCACTCCAGGGATGCAAGGTTGGCTCAACATACAGAAATCAATTAATGTAATACATTACATCAATAGACTTAAAGATAAGAATCATATGATTTTGCCGGGCGCGGTGGCTCAAGCCTGTAATCCCAGCACTTAGGGAGGCTGAGACAGGAGAATTGCGAGTTCAAAGCCAACCTCAGCAATGGCGAGGTGCTAAGCAATTCAGCGAGACCCTGTCTCTACATAAAAAACACAAAATGGGGCTGGGGATGTGGCTCAGTGGTTGAGTGCACCTGAGTTCAATCCCCAGTACAAAAAAAAAAAAAAAAAGAATCATATGATTTTATCAATTGATGCAGAGAAGGCATTTGACAAAATACAACACCCTTTTATGCTCAAAACACTACAAAAACTCGGGATAGTAGGAACATTCCTCAACTTTGTAAAAGCTATCTATGCTAAACTCAAGGCCAACATCATCCTAAATGGAGAAAAATTGGAATCATTCCCTCTGAAAATGGGAACTAGACAGGGATGCCCTCTCTCACCACTACTATTCAACACAGTCCTTGAAACACTAGCCAGAGCAATTAGACAGATGAAAGAAATTAAAGGGATATGAATCGGAAAAGAAGAACTCAAACTATCATTATTTGCAAACAACATGATTCTATACTTAGAGGATCCAAAAAATTCTACCAGAAAACTTAGAATCAATAAATGATTTCAGCAAAGTAGCAGGATATAAAATCAACACCCACAAATCAATTGCATTTCTATACATCAGTGATAAACCCTCTGAAAGAGAAATTAGGAAAACTATCCCATTCACAATAGTCTCAAAAAAAAAAAAAAAAAACTTGGGAATCAATTTAACAAAAGAGGCGAAAGACCTCTACAATGCAAACTACAAGACACTGAAGAAAGAAATTGAAGAAGACCTTAGAAGATGGAATAATCTCCCATGCTCTTGGATAGGCAGAATCAATATTGTCAAAATGGCCATACTTCCCAAAGAGCTATATACATTCAATGCAATCCCAATTTAAAATCCCAACATCATTCCTTATAGAAATAGGAAAGGCAATCATGAAATTCATTTGGAAGAATAAGAGACCCAGAATAGCCAAAGCAATCCTTAGCAAGAAGAGTGAAACAGGAGGCATCAAAATACCTGACCTCAGGTTATACTACAAAGCTACAGTAACAAAATTGGCATGGTACTGGCACCAAAATAGACATGTAGACCAATGGTATAGAATAGAAGACACAGAGACAAACCCACTTACATACAGTTACCTTATACTAGATAAAGGAGCTAAACACATACACTGGAGAAAAGATAGCCTGTTCAGCAAATGGTGCTGGGAAAACTGGATATCAATATGCAGCAAAATGAAGCTAAACTCCTGTCTCTCACCATGCCCAAAATTCAACTCAAAGTGCATCATGGACCTGGGAATCAGACCACAGACTCAACGCCTAATAGAAGAAAAAATAGGCCCAAAACTTCATCATGTCGGTTTAGGACCATACTTCCTTAACAAGACTCCTATAGCACAAGAAGTAAAATCCAGAATCATCAAATGGGATGGATTCAAACTAAAAAGCTTCTTCTCAGCAAAAGAAATAATCAATGAAGTGAACAGAGAGCCAACATTCTGGGAACAAATCTTTGTCACACACACATCTGATAGAGCACTAATCTCCAGGACATATAAATAGCTCAAAAAACTTAACACCAAAAAAAGAATAACCCAATCAATAAATGGGCCAAGGAGCTGAACACAAATTTCACAGAAGATACACAATCCATCAACAGACATATGAAAAAATGTTCAACATCTCTAGCAATCAGAGAAATGCAAATCAAAACTACCTTAAGATTTCATCTCACACCAGTCAGAATGGCAATTATCAAGAATACAAACAACAATAAGTGTTGGTGAGGTTGTGGGGAAAAAGGCCATTGCTGGTGGAACTGCAAATTGGTACAACCAATCTGGAAAGCAGTATGGAGATTCCTTAGAAAACTTGGAATGGAACCACCATTTGAGCCTGCTATCCCACTCCTCGGTCTCTACCCAGAAGACTTAAAAACAGAGTACTACAGTGCTGCAGCCACTTCAATGTTTATAGCAGCTCAATTCACAATAGCTAAACTGTGGAACCAACCTAGATGTGCTTTGATAGATGAATGGATAACGAAACTGTGGTATATATGCACAATGGAATATTACTCAGCAATAAGAGAGAATACAATTGTGGCTTTTGCAGGTAAATGGATGGAGCTGGAGAATATCATGCTAAGTGAAGTAAGCCAATCTCAGAAAACCAAATGCCAAATGTACTCGTTGATAAGTGGATGTTGATCCATAATGTGGGGAAGGACATGGGAACAATGGTGGATCTCTGTTCACAGGAGTGTAAGTGGGGAGGGGGCATGGGGACAGTAAAGGTGGTGGAATATGATGGTCACCATAGCCCTAACTTTATGTATGACTGCATATATGTTGTGATTGTATACAACTTACAACTAGGGAATTGATATGTTATCCTCTATCTATGTACAATGAATCAAATTGCACTCTGTTGACATGTAAGCTTAAATAGAACAAATAAATAAAATATAAAAAAATAAATTTTAAAAAAAGAACATGACTCTTCCTGTTTCAACTTCTCATTCCTTCTATTCCTCTTTTAGAGGTTTGCTCACTGCTCTTTTTTCTGTGCATTATGACAATTTGACTAAAAAGAAAAATTCTGAGGCAAATCATAAACATTTGGTAAGATAAAATAAGCTTTTAAGCAATCCAATACCTTTCTCCTTTTCCAGGGATCATCTGTGACTTCCTGCTCTTAAATCTTCTCTTATTCTACTTGAAATACCCAAATCTTTCAAATGCCTTACATTACCTTACATGTTTTCTTTCCTCTCCTTTTGTTTTTAGTAGTGGGGAGAACACTTGAGAAAAGTTAACTGTTTGAAATAATTTGTGTTTTATATTCTTTTCCATTTATCTACATCTATAGGGATTGTAATGAAAAATTCTGAAAGAGAAATCCCCTAAATATTTTTTCCTGGATTAAAAATTTTCTATTTGATTCTTTAGTATGAATGTTCCAATGATAAATGTCATTAAAGAAATCAAAGTAGCTGGGTGTGGTGACACATGCCTGCAATCCCAGTAGCTCAGGAGGCTGAGGCAGGAGAATTGCAAGTTCAAAACCAGCCTCAGCAAAAGTGAGGTGCTAAGCAACTCAGTGAGACCCTGTCTCTAAACAAAATACAAAATAGGGCTGGAGATGTGGTTCAGTGGTTGAGAGCCCCTGAATTCAATCCCCAGTACCAAAAGAAAAAAAGGAAAAAGAAATCAAACTAAACAAACAATCACTTACTTGGCTAACCAAGTGTAACTTTGAAAGAAGGACTGGAAGTTCTAGGTGTTGTGAAAGAACAGCCGACTTTAAATGGGTTGAATTTCGTTTCTATATGAACTTAGAGAATAAACATTAATCAAATCTTCAGGCCACCCAAAATTAGGAGTGAAAGCTAATGTCAAGTTGCAGAATCAAGAATGAGCGTTTTCAAAAGGCACAAAGTAAAATTTGAAAATAATGAAAATAAATGTGAAGTCTTGCATTAAAACTTTGAAAAAAAATTCCTGTGTAAATTGTCATTTCATGTGAAAAAAAAATCTGGATGTTTCATTGTCTTCTATCTGTGATTAACAAGAGGATACATCAAATAAGAAAGTTTTCACAATGTTTGGCTACATTTTAAGTACAGACCATATAAAGACATCAAAGCAGTGGCCTGTATCCCTTCCATTCAGACCACATCTCAATATTCATGCTTGATTCTAAAAGGAGCATTGAGAAATGACTCACCTCTAGAAGGCAGTTTTCTGGAACTGTCCTGAAAACTAAGTCAGGAACAGTGAAGGGATTTGTAGGTATACATTGGGAAAAGGGAAGACTTAGGAAAACTACAAATGCTATTTATAAATATCAGAAGAAATGCAAGTGAAAGAAGAACGAGACATTCTGGGTTTTTGTAAAGAGACAATGTAGAATGAATAGAAGTTACGAGGAGAAAAATTCAGATTAGCATTCAATTCAATAAAAGCTTAAGTATCTATCATGTTCTGAGCACTAGCAATTCAAAGCTAACCAGGGTTGAGTCTCTCTTGTCCAGGTTTTGATTCAGAGGAAGAGGCTATGAGGTTAAGTGAACTGTTCAGTGTGATAGGTGGCAGAGAGGAAGAATTAGCCTACTCAGGGAAGAATTCAAGGAAAAGGGTGTACTTGAGCAGAATCTTTAGCAAATGCAAACCTACTCATAGAAGGATGAAATCTACAACATGGGAGGTGAGCCAAGAAGTGGGAGTGCTAGTTACAAAAGTGACAGTAATAAGCCAAAGGGAGAAGACAGTAGGGGTGAGAGATTTGGAAGAGGTAGAATGAATGAGAAACTTGCTGGCTAATAAGATGTGGTAAAGGGAATGAAAGGGAATAAACTCAGAGCAATTCCCCAGATCTGCACTCAGGTGTGAATGATGATTAGCAAAAATCCAATGTGGTGACAAGGTGTGTGCAGGGATAAGAGGAGACAGGAGAGTTCAGTGCTGGGTAAACAGAGCTCAGTGGCTCAAAGACATCTCAACAAAAATGTAGATTTAGGGATCTATGACTTGTAAGTAGTAAAGTCTTGGACTGGGATGTGGCAGAGGAGGTTATTATCAAGCAAGAAGGAAGGCAGGAATAAAACCATGATGAGGCAGTAGTGTGAAGCCAGGCAGAAGGTGATTCACACAAGGTCATAAGCATAGACGTGGTGCTGCTCTGGAAAGTCCGTGGAAAAGACTGAACTTGGAGCCTTGTTGACTATGAGGCCATTGGATGCATATGTCTCTGTGGCTAAGAAGAGAGTTGGAGGTTGGGAACAGCTTTTACAGTTCAAATCCCTTCACAGTGTTGCTTCTTGCTTTCCAGTGTCTCCAATCCCCAAGTATTTTAATATGTATTTTTAAGTATCCATCTCTGGAATGTCTCCACCATTCTGGAATATTCTCTCCCAAGGCAAGAGCAAGGTTTGGATTATTTAGAACTGGATGCTCCCTACAGTCCTTTCAACTGTTGGTATTCTCATGTATTTGGAAAATACATGATTTTAAGGCAAGTAAAACATGGAGAGCTTCTCTGAATCATTATGTAGCACAGCATTGTCTGAAAGACAGCCATCCCAATTTCTGGCCAATAACTCAATGATTAACATAAAATAATTGTTCTATTGCCTTGCTAAACAGATCATCTTCATTTTCATATGTAGAAGCAGTCCAATGTAGTAGAAAGAAGGCGATGAGTATTTGGGTGGCTAATCTGACTTTATTAATTTCTAAAGCTTTATTTATAAAATGGGGATGATACGTAGCTCAGGGGCCTGATCTGGTAATTAAATAAAAAATACTTGGAATAATGCATGACACTTATGGACTTACCCTCAAATGGTAATTAATATTTTAAATTTTATTTTGGAAAATATATTTTTATCTCTTCTCATTGTGTGCAAAAATCTTTATCTAGTCTTTAGAAATATACCTATTACATCAGTCCACAAGGATAAAAGAATTTAAAGAAAAAAGAAAACGTTATTACTCAAAGAACTTTCATGGCACTGATAAACGGGTCTTTGTCCAATACAGATTTCCTTGATCACTTCAATGCTCATTATAGAAGCACCTCTGTTCTATTCTCTCTTGCAGTTTTGTTCCTACAACAAAGGAAATCAAAGCACTTAAGTTCAATGTAATGCGGTACAACTCTGAGCTAACTGCACTGAAACAAAGAAGCAGAAACAAGGGGACCTTCTGTAGTCGCTCCCTTTGCTCTGCCTGGTTAGTGCTGTTATCACTCAGGCCACGTGTGCTGTGGCATCAAAGGGTGAAGAATCTGATGAATTGGAACACTGTCTCTCATCAGCTTCTTTGCAGATGGACAGACCTATAACACCACCCTCAGAGACCTTGTCTGGTTTTCACTTACACCGACTCAATAGGCAGTACAATGGAAGTCAGCAAGCCCTGAAAGATCGGTTGGCTCCAATAATGCATGAACTCCTGGGAAATAATCTATTGTTTTAGGAAAGGAAGCTTCTTAAAGCAATGTGTTAAATTCTACAATAGATGTAGGAATAGTGAATAAGTTTGCATGTTATTGGTTCCATAGTCAAAGTTTTATTTTCTGAAAGGCAGAAACTACAAAGCATTCTAATAATATAAAAAATAAACTATAACAATAATAATGACTTCCACCACCACAATAATAATACTAATGTTTAATCCAACAAGCAATCATTGAATTCCACATGAGATTACTATACAAGGGATGGAGAAAGAGGGCCATGAGCCTAGTGTAAATACAACTATTAGACACATGTAGACAAGCAGAGTATTTGACACCAAAAGTATACACACAGGTGCACACATGCACAGAAAAGAGAGAGTGAGTTACTGGCCGGGATGATCAGGAGAGGCTTTGTATGGGAAGCACCAATGGAAAGCAGTGGAGAATTCTCGTGCAAACAGAATATGGGATAAGCTAAGATATGGAAGGCACAAAAAATGAGAAAGGGAATGGCTAGGGGAAAAAATGGTGAGTAGTCCTATGTGCCTGTCACCCAGGGTCCCCACAGTGGGCTCACATGAGACAAGGCCAGAGCAAGATGGTGGGGGCTTACAGAAGAATCTGGGGGCCTCTTTGAGGAGGTGTGACTTTCCTCTGCAGTACAGATGTAGAATCAATGGGAAGCCATCTGCTCTCAAATAGGGAAGTGACATAGGAACAAAACAGTGATGTGAGATTAACAGACGGGCAGTAAATCTGCCCCAGGTCCCTTTTTAGGAATGAGACAGAATCTGTATCTATGTACAATGAAACCCAAAGTATTCACAAGCAAACATAAAAAGAGTGGCATAGCACAGAATGAATTTTTAAAATGCAAAGAGGGGAGAAAAAAGGCAGGGAGAACAGACAGAAGACAAGTGGGAAGCTATAGTTCTTGACCCTGGAATTATTTGGATACATGGACTTTTGGGTTGCTTCTAGAATAGCCTTGGCAATTTCCCCCTAATCCATTCATCTCTGCTAACTACAATCCAGTGGTATATGTAGGTACAATGGTATTCACTCTATAACCCTAGAAAAAAAGCAAGCTGACTAGCCATCCTGGGCTTGAGTTCAGGCTGAGGTCTTCACATTAGGGTCGAGTGCTCGGATGATCTGGCATGCTGTAGAAACAGAGGACAAGACTAGAGATTTCAGTCATGGGTCTTGGTTATTAGGAAGAGAGGGTCCTAGGATTTCATCAGTCTTTTAAAAATATCTGTCCTTTGGAGGAAAAAAAATCTAACAACATGAGGTGAAATTATTATTTTTTTCAACTTTTTGGCTAGAGGTGTTCTGGAATGGTGTTGTGTTTATTCTGTTTCATCTCTTAGTTGACATGCCACAGAGCTGTCTAATTGTTCCTGAACTTTGCTTGCTTGTGCACCTTTTCAGACGATTACCAAAATGTGATGAGGGGTTCTAGTCATCCTAAAATGAATCAGCTAATTAAATTAACTTTATCTCTGTACGTTGCTTAGTCCAATTAAGTTGCTAAGGCAATCACATCAGAATAAATCAACCATATTGTTACATAATTCTTTTTAATAAACAGAGTTATAATTATATGAAGGCAATTCTGAGGATACCATATGCTACAAAGCAGGGAACCTAATTTATTTCATTGATTTGGAGAGACAAACTCACTCATGTGTGATAACTTTTATCATCCAAAATTTTAATTCTTATTGCATTATAAAATTTAGAGTCTGTTGCTTGCTTTATAGATCAATGTAAGAATTAGTTTGTTATGGGGCTTGAGGGAGAAAGGGAAGGTATGTTTTAGATCTGAAACAATGTGCATGAAGCCATGCTGTAAATTCTGCTAAAGCAATGTTGGATTGCTCCGTACTTTTGAAAACCCATTTTAAGTAGAAATGTGAGAGAGGGCTGGATGGGAAAAATGCACCTTGGAATGGTGCTTTAAAGCAGAGAACTATGTTGAGACAATCCCTTTGCTTCCCACCTCCCCTTCCATGCTTTCCTGGCAAATAATAGGTGTTATATCAACTTGTGGTGAAAATGACTTATTTTAAAACACAACAGAATAGAAATTTTACTTAACAGATCTGAGAAAGGGAATGAAAATACCCTTATTTGAAGACTTGGTCTGATTCTTTTCAGCTTTGTTGTGGATGGAATGAATGAAGTCTATGGAGGCAATCAGTCCATAGTAGGATGATGTTCAGAGGCAGTTATCACCTCTGGCCAAGCCAGTGATGGCAAAGCTGTTGACATGACTGGCTCCAGAGACTGAAGGCCCACACAGCCTCACATGCCATCATTCATTCAGCCACTCAGACTGAGGAATTTAGGCCAAAGACTTTGCGAGATGCCTCAGCTAACTTTCTCTTTGAAGTGATTTCAAGGAATGGTTGAGAAAGAGAAATTCATCCTCTAGTTTTGGTATTTGTTATGAAGGAGGTTCTGAAATTGACCCCTAAATCTCAGTGATTTCAGGACAAAGACATAAGATTTCTCAACTAGGAATGGCAACTCTTATCATTTAACTAATTTCTCTGTTTGTAGAAATAGTAGCACTCACAAGTGCTAAAATAACCTAGAGAAAAATGTTCTAATTTAACTAAGAAAGAAGCCCAGACTAAAACAGAAAAAATAGCAAAAATTGACATGAAAGCAAGGCACTTTATAAACTATGTACTTCATATAGTGGTTTCATCTATTTGTATCCTGGATTACTGCTAGAAATAATGGGTAGCACCTACATTTTCTCCCATTTCCTTCTGGTCCTTACACAATTAATTAGATGAAGAACAGACAGAAGTAGAAGATCCCCAAAGCAGAGAAAGACCTGTATGGCATTTGGTTTAGGTATTATTGGAGAGAATGTTAACATGGTAAAATGTACGTTTGCTAATTCATGGTTACACATTCCAGAAAATCAAACATATTGCTGTTTAGTGGACTTGCAAAGTCAGTCCATGCTGTTAGTAGCCCATAGCTCTAGCCAACTGTCATCATTCCAAATGAAAGAGATCAGCACAAAATTTGGCACGAATTGAGCAAAGTTGTTAAGAAGGTATTACTCCTAAGGATAATGAGTCTCAAGCTGAGACTCCAGATTGTTTTATTGATCCTCAACAGCTCTAGATTTGGGTGTCTCACAGCCTTGCAGATGTGAGATGCCTCTGAACTAACACTCAACTCTATCTTCAAGGCACCTTGCTGGAGCCCTGAAAGAGGTGTAGATTTCTCTCTGGAATCCATATGAATTTAAATATTGAGGAATCCCAGGATAAAGTGAGGGTTTTTTGACAGAAAATACTGGAAAAAACTGGGGGGGTTGTTTTTGAATAATGCAGACTTAAGTTTTGGGTCTTCTGAGAATGTAATGATAAGGTATTTCCATAGGAATGTTTTCACTAGTGCTTCTTCTGAGTATTCATTTCAAAAACCCTGGTATATGTTAGTATCATCATTATGAATCAGATAATATGAGATTAAAGGTTTACTTCTAAGGTTCACAAATACACTAGGAGTGTCCAAAGACAAAAGTGGATTCTATAAATGTGAATGTGAAGGGAATATAAGACATCAACATAACAAACAGATAAGCAGAACAAGTCTCCTACTTAGCTAAACTGCATCTGCTCATAGTAAGCAGAGATCTCCACTTGTTGGGTGCAGTACAAGCCAACATTATTTGATGAATAAACAAAAAAGTGTAGTCAATTTAAATCCTGGCTTGAGTTTTGCAAAGACAACAAAATGGTTTTGAAGCTCAGTGTCCATCAGGATCCACGAGGCCTATAGATGGACCTTAAAAACATGGAGGACATCACAATAGAGATAGAGTAGTGATTAAAAATAACAAATATTGATAGGCCTTAGGCAACCACAAATGGCAATAATATTTTATTATGCATTTCTACTTCTCTATCCATGTGTATTGGCATCTTTAATGAAATAATTTGTTAGGAATATTCCCTCTGGTAAACACCTGCAACTCACATTTTAAAAATGGCCAAAAGATAGGAATTAGAAATGTATTTCTAGAGAACTGTGAGAGTATCCAAATTTTGACTGGTTCTCACAAAGACAGTTAATCTGCATTGATTAGATAAAGCTACACAATGCAAGAAGAAAAGAAATGACATGTACAAGGAGGTATTTCCTTGAAGTCAGGGTGTCTTGGGCAGTTAGAAAGACTGAAAGTAATGTCCATTGACTGGTGAGTAGGTAAACACAATGTGGTATGTCCATACAGTAAAGTGCTGTACAATTATATAAAGGAATGAAGTAGTGCCAAACATTGTAACATCATGATAAACTTTGAAAATGTTATGCTATGTGAAAAAAGCTAGTCAATAGCAACCTACACTGCATTTATATGGAACATCCAGAATAAGGAAATATAGAGAGAAGTAACTCAGGGGTTGCCTAGGCTGGAGAAACAATGGATTGCAGATGGAGAGTGACTGCTCAATGAGTATGGAATTTCTTTCTGGGGTGGTGAAAAGGTTTTAAAATTAGACAGTAGTGAGGATTTACAACTATTTAAATATACTAAAATAAAAGCATACACTTTGAAAGAGTGAATTTTATGGTCTGTGAATCATATCTCAGTGAAACTGTTATAAAAATGACTGAAGCTATCCTGTTATTTTAATCTTTTTTTTTTCGTTGTCTTTAAGTATCCTTATTTTTATGAAGATTATTAGTAGAGAAGTTACTCTAATGTAATAAAAATATGCTTTTAGTAGGTATAATGTTATGAATTTTTATGTATTACAATTTACTTTTCTTAAGAATTTCGTCTCCATAAATAAAACAAGTGACCAGTTTTTCCTCTAAGTAGTACAGATAGTCTCTGAATTAACTACTGATTTCAAATGGATCTCCTTTAGGTTAAAAAATAAATAAATAAAAGTGAGAAGGAAAAGGACCAAAAAGAGGGAGAGAGAAGGGTAATTAATTGTTATTTTTGGTGTTAGCTCTATTTCACATTATTTGTTAGAGGCTTGTATAATAAACTGGCTGTCCCAATAATACCCCAAATCACCTCTTAGTCTCTTCTTTGATTATCTCCACGATCTGGCACTGGATAGGTGTCTAGCTGACCCTATTCTCCCTGCATTTGCTATTCCTTTAATCTGTACTCCTTGTTTTATCTTTCCCAGGTCTAACTCCTTCAGGTGCCCCAGTCCTTCCTCCTCCTCTTGAGCCTCTCTTGCCTAATCACTCTCTCTTGGCTCTGGTCCCTAAGATCTGGTCTCTTCCACTATGTGGACTATTTGTTCTCCTAGGCTCCCGCTCCCCAACATGAGGACCAACAAGACAAATTCACTTCTCTGCTGGGGCACCGGGTCTCTGTGTAGACTGCTGCTTCCAGACGACTTTTCCCAAATATATCCATGCCCACATGCCAAGAAGACTGAAATGGTTGTGTGCCCAGAGGAGTCCAGGATTCTTAGCCAGGCAGCCTTATGAGTGTAAGTGCAGAAACATGTGCCCAGCTGTCAGCTTTCCATATGTGGCTGGCAAAGCTACAGGGATAGGTACAGCTGCTGCAGTGATGAAAACAGCAGCCGGATTCCCACCACGCCTCTATTCCTGCTGCCCTTAAGACTAATAGAGAACCTGCTCAGGCTTCCCCTTGTTGCTTTGATTGGAGCTGACGTTAACTAGGAAAACTAAATGAATAATGATTCTAGGTTTATGCTAGAAAGGAAGAATGAAGAGTTATTTCCTGAAACAGAACCAGGTACGTCATAGGGTTTGCTCTATACACTAAAAAATCGCTTTACAGCATGGTTGTGCCAGCAGGGCATAACAATGTCAATTTGCCTAATTTCTCTCTAATATATAAATGAATAAGATTATTATTTTTGCTACCAATTATTACTGAAGTTAAGCAAGCTTTTGGGTGTGCATTAGCCAATGAAGTTTCATTTATTTATTTTTTTTTAAATTTAATACTTTGTATTTTTTACTTCCTTTGGAAAAAACTGAAATGAGGGGAGAGGGAAGGAGAACAGCAGGACAGTAATTATAACATAATGTTTTATTTATTAAATGTGATATGTTTCGTGGGAGAAAATTTTTGCTAGCTATTCTTTTGACAGAGGATTAATATTTAGTATAAGAAACTAAAAAATATTAGCACCAAAACCCAAAATAACCCAATTGATAAACCGTCAAATGAACTAAACAGACACTTCTCAAAATAAGAAATACAAGTGCCCAATAAATACATAAAAAAATGCTCAACATCTTTAGCAGTTAGGGAAACACAAGTCAAAACTATATTTCATCTCACTCCAATCAGAATGGCAGCTATCAAGAATACAAACAATGATAAATGATAGGATGTGGAGAAAAAGGAACACTTTTACAAGGTTGGAATTGTAAATTAGTACAATCACAATGAAAATCAGCATGGAGGTTTTTCAAAAGACTAAGCAACAGCCTGGGCACTGTGGTGTACACCTGTAATCCCAGGGACTTGGGAGGCTGAGATAGGGAGATTATAAGTTAGAGACAAGTCTCAGCAACTTAGTGAGGCTCTAAGCAACTTAGTGAGACTGTCTCAAAATAAAAAATAGAAATGGGTGGGGATGTGGCTCAGTGGTTAAGTGCTCATGGGTTTGATCCTCAGTACCAAAAAAACAAAAGAAAAACAAAAACAAAAGACAAGGCATGGAACATAGGACCTAGCTATACCACGCCCCTGTGTTTATCCTAAATGAAGTCATCATACTATAGTGATAACTACAACTCATGTTTATAGCAGCACAAAACCAGCCTAGGTGTCTGTCAGTGGATGAATGGATAAAGAAAATGTAGTATATAAACACAATAAAGTTTTATTTAGCCATGAAAAACAATGAAATTGTTATTTGAAGGAACATGGATGGAACTTGAGAACATTATGGTAAGTAAAAAAAGCCAAACTCAGAAAGTCAAGTCTACATGTTTTCCCTTACATGTAGAAGTTAGAGAAGAACAGGGAAAACAAAGTGATGGTGGAGATCTCATGAAAATTGAAGGGAGCACAGTAGAGTAGAAGAAAGGAACTAGAGGAGGGAGTATGAGAGAAAAAAGGGACATACCAGGCAATAAAATGGACCAAATTATATTGCTATATCATGCGCATAGATGAACATGTAATAACAAATCCCACCATTATGTAGAATTAAAATGCAACAACAAAAAATATGGAAAAAATAAGCATGATATGGTCCATGATTACAAAATAATTAAAGGATCATAATGCCATTTGGTGACATACAGGCCTTCCATCCCTACGAGACAGCATGGTCAAAATTGCCATTCACATATCCCCAAATTCTGGTGGTAGTGCTCATAGTCCTGGGGAGAGGAGGC
This sequence comes from Geosciurus inauris, assembly GCA_004024805.1. Taxonomy (NCBI): domain Eukaryota; kingdom Metazoa; phylum Chordata; class Mammalia; order Rodentia; family Sciuridae; genus Geosciurus; species Geosciurus inauris. The sequence goes on from PVHX01000725.1 coordinate 260,290, forward strand.
AAGGAAGGTGGCAGCATTCAAGTGAATTCTTTCTTGTGTAGTTATCTGAATGGAGTAAACTGGCACTCTGGGCACATTCTAGCAAGGAGTGGGGAACACTGCACGTTAACATGTAACAGCAGCCAAGCCCATCAAATTCTCCATTTTCATTAATTTTGTCATAATAATAGAGATGCTCCTAGGTACCTATAGAGACTTCTTCATGGCCTCCATTAATCCCTCTGATATCTGCCTGTGGTTGGCCCCTTCTGGCACCATAAGAAAGAATGAGCTACTAGATGGAAACACCACAGTTTATGAAAAGAGGCACTTCACAGACTGCAGGGACTTGGAGATATAACTTCTACAACTGGGAACTTCCCTTGGAGAGAAAATTGGCCAAGACTTTCCACATTCCTTCACTGTACCTGGCTCCAGCCATTTCAAGAACTAAAGGTAACTTGTATCTGGCTTTATGGTGAGTCTGTGGTAGCTCTCTGGGCAACAGCAAACTTTGGAGGCTGAACTCTGCCTAGTAAGCCAACTGCCAACCCAACCAGGATTGCCCACTAGATGAGGATATTGCTAATCCTCAGGAAGCTCATATTTCTTATAAACAAAAATGCTGAACTGAGCTGAGCATTTGGGAAGGCAACATAAGACTCCTGCTTTTTGATGCTCCCACCCTACTTTCCCTTGGCCTCTCTTACTTAAAATCACAAGACATCAAATTTCACTCCATTCATTTCACATTAGAATTTCACCCTAGAGTTGTCTTTACTCCATAGAAGTTGACAGAAGTACCAAATACTTCCTTCTATTTTTCCACCAAGTAGATTTCCTACAAAGAAATGTATTTTTTTAAAAATTCTTTAGTTGTTGATGAACCTTTATTTTATTCATTTATTTATATGTGGTACTGAGAATTGAACTCAGTGCCTCACACATGTACTTTTAGAACAGGAAATGTATTTTTAAAGAAATGTATTTTTAAAGCAGGAGACAACAAAGGCAGGAGACTGTATGATAAATGTAGCAACTGGCCCCAAGCCTAATAAGTCAGTATCCCTTATCCTAAACCTTGAAAGAAACTTTGTATTAAAAATATAAATGCTAGCTGGGCACGGTGGTGCAAGCCTGTAATCCCAGCACTTAGGGAGGCTGAGACAGGAGAATCGCTAGTTCAAAGCCAGCCTCAGCAATGGCAAGGCACTAAGCAACTCAGTGAGACCCTGTCTCTACATAAAACACAAAATAGGGCCGGGGATGTGGCTCAGTGGTCAAGTGCCCCTGAGTTCAATCTCCAGTGCCAAAAAAAAAA
>PVHX01000726.1:0-14196 GCA_004024805.1 Geosciurus inauris
ATTCGGCATTTGGTTTTTTGGGATTGGCTTACTTCACTTAGCATAATGCTTTCCAGTTCCATCCATTTGCCTGCAAATGCCATAATTTTATTCTCTTTTATTGCTGAATAATATTCCATTGTGTATATGTACCACAGTTTCTTTATCCATTCATCTATTGAAGGACATCTGGGTTGCTTCCACAGTTTTGCAATTGTGTTTTCTTACTCTTTAAATAATAGGCCTTGAAAAATTTGAAGGCTGATGATTTGGAAAGAATTTCAAAATGATCAAGTTGTTTATAAGTTTAAATGATTTTTATACTTGAATAGCTAAAATGTGATATCTATTTTATCTCAAACATAATATTCAATTTTTCATGACAAGTAATAATTTTTAATTACAACTATTTTGGATAAAAAGTACCTAATCTTAAATAGGGCTGTAATTCTAAATACTGTAACACAAAAATCTCAGTGCCTTCATATATATAGGGTTTATCTATTATTCATTCCTTCCTGAGGGGTTAACTACAGGTAATGACTGCAAGTTTCTAACACTTTCAAATGCTACCACCTTGTGCCATAAAGCAGTGAGTGAGTGTCAAGGATTTTATAGACATATATTAGTGACATGTTCCTTAACTAGCTAAAAAGTAGACAGAAAAACAACTTTAGCTGTGATTCCAGAAAGGAATGGAAATGGTTTGGTAAGTGTGAAGCAGCGTCTTTCTTACCATCTACCCTTTGGTCACCCAATACTCCTTTCATGTTCTCTTATGTTCTCTACTCCCCCAAATGAGACAACCACAAATCCTGCCGAACCACTGTATCCAGTTTCAGTTCTGGACTTTTGGAGGATGACAGTTGGCCTCCAAAAGGCCCACCTGTGGAATTACATTCATGGTTCTGAAATCTGCAAAGGAAAAGCCCATGTATTCTGCTCCCTGATCCATCACGTACATATACTAACAGAGACAAAATAACCAAATTACAACTCTCCTTTGGAAAACAGGAAAATAGGAGGCACAAATAGGCCATTAATCTTTGGCATTGACAGAATCCAGCTAGTCAGACATTGTGAAATCCCACTTCCTAGAGAAAAAATCAAGGTTCTCCATTAGACCTGATTATATTTCTTGGGAGGAGCTCCCTTGTCAAGAAAATCAATTTAATCAAGTGCTGTTCCAGCTCATCCTCCAAGACTGTATCTAAAGTAGGCATTTATAAATAAATATTTCTTTGCTGTTCAACTTACAGAACCCATCTGCAGAGTTCTTTTACAGATGGTAGAGTCAAAACCTTTTAATCTGGATTTGTGACTATTTGGCAATATAATTCTTTAACAAGTTAACAACCTGTTTGATTCTAGTTAGTTACACGTAGCCAGAACCACTAGATGTTGATCTCTAGTATGTTTAATTTCTTTGCTACCTTCTGCCATGCCTCTCCTCATCTCAATCTAAAGTCAGGTAAGATTGACACTGTCAAAGTTGAGTGGGTGGGACATGCCTTTCTTATGATGTTTGGCACATGTTTGAATCTGTTTGTTCTTCTGAGATATCTCTCTGGGTCTCGGTTGTTCAAATATTTTAAATCCCATTTCTTACCTACTAGCTTTCCTGAATTTCTCTATTTTTTTCATTCTTAATTTAAATCTGCCAATTATTTTTTGACCTAATATCTTTCTTATAATAGTTCACTATAATTCTCAATAAAATAACATACTACTAGTATCTATTGTCTAAGTACTTCTATAGCTATAATCTCAGTAAGCTTTGATTTGACTTCCAAGTTTACTGCAGGTGACAGATTTTAATTTTTTGTCACTACAATTACAAACAGACCTACCTACTCTATTTTCTTGTTATCTGCTGCCTGACTACTAAGTTAGTATTGTTTCTTAATTTTTATTATATCAGCACCTAATTTCCTGTATTGCTTGGTATAATTAATGATAGTTGCTACTATAAATAATTTCAAAATCTCTGTGACATTTCTCATGCAAAGTCCAGCATGGATATTCCTGATTGCATAGTTTTCCTAGGCACTTCTTACACAAAATGTGAGTTACAGAGTCAGCATCCTATCATTTACTAACCCCATTCTCTTTAGCATATGACCTACCCTGACTCTTTTTAGGGAGAAAACAGAACATGGATGATCCCCTATGTACTATTTATAGGTGGGCCTTAAAACCCACATTTCATTTCCTATTTCTATGTTCCCAGAGTAAATGCAAAGGACACTATATTACATAGCTTAACTGTAAACTAAGGGAAAAAACTGCCTCAGTAGTAAATATCTCAAATGGAAACATAATGCAGCAAAGTAAAACTTTAATAAGAAAAGGCCCAGGGAGGTATTTCTATATATTTGATTTTATGTTTCCATAATTATGACTTTTGAAAAATTTACTCCTGGCTTATAAAGTATATTCAAACTGCCATTAATAGTCAACTGTAAAAGCTTTATGCTTAATAAATATTCACTTCACTTTCAAATTTTAAAATGTAAATGCTTGTTAGAGTAAAGAACGTTGGCCCATTATTTGTATTATTTTTTATATTCCAGTTCTTGTTTCTCAAGCAAATAGAAATATGTGCCAGTTTTGGAACACATTTTCTTGGAAAGCTTAATGTGGAAATAGTGCATAGCTACTGACTGGTGAAGGGGGTTTAATTAGGTCATCTCTAATGTTCTTTTTATTGCTAACATTTTATCATATATGACACACTCAAACTTAAGCAAAAATGCTAGCTAACATTTTAATGTTATGAAACTTCACACAATCTGTCTACCTCACTAAATGTAGTAATTGAGATATGTTTTCTGATGATATTTAAAGAACAAAAAATTGAAACAGGGATTAAAAATGAAAAAGCTCTTAACACCATTCTTGCCTTGAATTGTAAACAGCACAATACTTATAGATAAGAAGAGAAATAGGAAAATAAAATAGAAAACAAGCATCAAAGACCTCATCACCCAAAAATAGACAAATTCTTTCTAGTTTTTGTTTATTTAGTGTGGCATGGTTATGTTTTATTATGAATATAATTTTATAAATCACAGCTCAGTTTTCTATTTTTAGTATTTCCACATCATTTAATAGTCTTTGAGTACATGATGTAATATCTGTATAATGTTGTATTATATAGACTATATATTTATTTATTTAATCAATCTTTACTAGATATTTTGGTAATGATTTACTGACATGAAAATAACTGCAGAAAATATCTTGACACATAAATTTACACTTCTGAAGAATTTAGAGTATATTAATTTTTTAAAGATTTTGAGCTCATGATCTAGAATTGATGGATCAATTTATGCTTTAAACAATGTACAAATATATTTATTCTACCATTCCTGTTTCAAGTATTATTTTATGATTATGTTTTTCTAATTTTTATGATTATAATCAATTGTTATTATCCTATTCTATTTTTTTACTATGATAATTAAATAATTCTTAAAATGTTTAATGTCCTGCACAGCTGGATATTTTTGTATGCTATTTGAATTTTGTATATGTGTATGTGTGTGTGTGCACATGTGTGTTGTACGACTTGATCATAGCTTTACTTCATTTTATATATATATATATATATATAGACTATTTATGACTTGCAAGGTAAAATGCTGAACCCTGGAGCCACAGAGGTGAACATAACAGTCAGGATTTTACCCTTAGAACGCCTAAAATTAATAAAATAAATGTACATTGAATATATGTACTAGCAGCTCTCTTAACAGGTCATTATGAAATTGACTCTCTAATTTAACCAACATCCTTTACTCCAATAGCAAAACATCTGATCTACAGGAGGCCAAATGCTTGTGATTGAGGCTGGTGGCTGATAGAATTTACACTGCCAGCATGTAAAACTTCTTTGTCCAAGATGTTCTATATATAACAATGTTGAATTTTGATGGATAGTATAGAGATAAAGAAAATATAACTATAAAAGGAATAGAATTGTTTCTATGAAATTTTAGTGTAATGTTTAGAAAAAGTTCAGTTGCTAAAATTATTATTTAACTAAGTGCATATATAATGAATATCTAGATGATATTTGCACTCAAGATTTTCTTAGTTTTTCCTTTCACCTAAAATTAAAAGAAACTGTAAGTTTTAGCATATTCATGGTGGAACGTGAGAGAGATTGTGTGGAACTCCAATCAGTAAAAGTATTCCCCAAAGAGAAAGTCTTAGTTATAAACTGGAAATGAAAAGAAACTGTAGTCAACACATGATTTATGTCAAAACAATTTTTAATACATGCATATATGATTTTTTATGGTTTCTTTATTCCATTGATTGTTTTTAATGAATCAGAATTTGATAGTAAGAAGATTTCTAATACAATTAAATGGTGATAAGAATGAGGACTACCGGGAATTATGAAATATTTTCCCCTGAAAAATGTGATTTGTTTTCTGGGTAAGAGTTTAGCAAGTTTTCTCACAGTAGTTTAAACTTTATTTTCTTATAAATAAAATTATTCTGGACTGGATCTTACAAATAGGTAAAATCACTATTACCAGAAGAGGTGCCTCTAGAGGTGTGACTTGCAAGGACTATGGTAATTACTTTTTATGTTTTCAAAGTAAGTGGAAAAGGAGTATAATGTAACACTTGAGCCATAAGGATTTAGATTGCAGGGGTTCACTCATATGACGATTTACTCTTTGGAGATCTGCAATAATTTGAAAAATCTTGCAAACCATGTAGCCTAGAGGTATCAACAATTAAGAAGAATGTAGGTATGTCATGAATGCATGAAATATGTATGGGTAATAGTCTGTTTATTATTTGCCACCGTAAAATATATACAAATCTAAGACATAGAACATACAGGATACCATTTGCAGTTGAAAGGAATGTAAGCATAAAGATGCATTATTAGATCATACTGCATAAAATTAACTAATACAAACTGTTAATTCTTAACCACCTTCTGTTGCTACTGTGATGAGGTCAAGCATTGTAACTATCTCCTTTAAATGCTATGTGACATGTGAAGAACTTGTTTATCCAGTAAATCACTCATCATAGTAAACTGTCATCTCTTAAGATTCTCACATATTTTCACATATTTTTCAACATATATTTTACCTACCTATCCATCCATCCATCCTTCATATATATATACATCCACCATATATATATATATGTATATATATAATCATAAAAATATGTGTTAATGTATGTCTGTATTGCCATCGAGGCTTCCAGTAAACAACAGGCCATTAGTAAAGTTTGTGGGGATCAAAAGTGCAAAGGTTTGGATCTGGAATGTCCTCCAAAGGCCTATATGTTAAAGGCTTGGTCCTCACTTTGGTGCTACTGGGTGGCGGTAGAACCATTAGATGTAGGGCCTTGTGGGATAAAGTTAGGTCATTGGGACATGCACTTGAAGGTGTTACTTGGGCTCTGGCCCTTTCCACTGTGTCTTTTATTCTGGCCTTGAGATGAAGGGGCTTTATCTGCAATGAACTTCTGCTACAATATGCTATGTTGGTTGAAATGGGGTCAACTTTACTATAGACTAAAGCCTATAAAACTATGAGCCAATATCAACTTTTCCTGTTTTAAGTTGATATTCTCAGGTATTCTGTCATAGTAATGAAAAACTGAGACTAACACAAAAGATTATATTCATATTTTTTTCTGCATGGATTGTCTGTGTCCCTAATGCTCACAGTGTTGAAGAGTCAACAATATATGTATACACCCATACACATCCATGGTTTTACTTTTGGGTATATATACATATGAATTTTTTTCACTTTATTTTTCTAACTTTCACTCAGGAAACTAATGGACATTTTAATTTTAATGTACTATTAGCTTTCTCTCTATATTTTGTATAAAGCTATTTTAACAAGAAACCACCTGTTATAAATCATTGGTTTATATTTTCCAACCCTGGATCAAATATTTGTGTTTCGTATTTGGTTTTATTCACAATATTTTTTGGCTTTAAATTCAGCATAGATGATATAAAAACATTTAGGTTTAAACTCACTTAATTCTTCAGAAAACTTTTGCCTATATTACTTTCAACTATATAAAGTTCAGTGGGCATGTAATGTTGGTTATAGTAGATTCAATACATGCAGCAGATGATTAGATTGTAAACATTTTGAAGTAGCAGTGCCTTAGCACAAAGTGTTGAACATGCTTTGAATTCCATATAGTGATATACTGTATCTTTACAGAACTGTCAGGGTGAAGAAAAGAAGTGTTGCAACAGTTATAAACATATCACATACAGACATTTATTCAGACAAATAGAGATGTAGCTGGGTGTCATTTTAAAGCTCAAGTATTTATGCTCTTGGCAGATAGTTGAAAACAGAATACATTTGTAACTTGAAGTATTGAAAATATAAAAATAACCAGCAAACAATGCAATGCTCATGATAAGTGTATTAAGATTAGCATAAGAATGTTAAATCCTGAGTTATTTTTATTTTGATTTATTAATTTAATCCTATGAATAGAAAAAAAACAGTGCAGGAGAAACTAAGCCCTTTGTATTATAAAACGTTTCTTAAAATAATTTTTTCTCTTCTCCTATTCCTTTCTTCTTGAAGATATTAGATTTTTAAAAAATCTAATCTTCAATTGGCAAAATTATGCTACATACATATATGAATATGCCCAGTGATTTCACTTTTAGGTATATCTATAAAGTAAAAGAAAAAAACTATAAATTAATAGAACTCCAGTAGAGAAGAGAAGCTAGACAGGGGGATGAGGAGGGGAGGAGAAGAGAAAGCGCCAGGGACTTAAATGGTGCAAATTATATTCCATGCATGTATGATTATGTCAAAATGAACTCAATTATTATGTATGAGTATAATGTACTAATAAAAATATTTCCTAGTTCATATAGTATTTCAGAGAAGGAAGAATAATTTCTAAATGTGATAATGGAAATTATTTTATATATAAAGATACATATTTATACATATATTATGTATTACATAAAGTACATATTATTTTATATATATATATATATATTTATAGCATATCATAATATAAACATATCATTTCTATTTCTGCCCATGATAGACTGTTATTTAATAGTTCTTCCACTATAAACTACTTTAAGCCCAGACTGAACAGGTGAAGCAATAGTGTTTAGAATTGGAAAAACAAGACAACATAGGACTATGAGACATATAGGAGGTAAACCTCACAATGACATTGGACTCCTGTCTGGAGGAATTTTCTTGATGATGGAGCAGGACGGAGAGTTGTAGCCCATGTAAGGCATGCTGGCCTCACTGTGCTGAGGAGGCAGACAAGAGCTGAAAATAGTGAGTGGGTTGAAATTGATGATGCAGGGTTTATAGAGATAGAAATCTCCTGGACTTTGCATGGGGTTGCTTTTATGTCTTTGCCACATGCTGAGCTGCACACGCCCAAGGTAACATTGTACATGTCTTTGCTTAGAGCTTTGATCTATTTTCACATTGCTGAAACTCACACTAGATAGAGCAAACCAGAGTGTTTTCCTGAATACCCTAACTATTTAATCAAGGTTTCTGTAAAGACATACCACATAGCAAAGCCTTTGCAGCACGGCTTCTATAATCCTAGAACAAAAGTTACTCTAGAACCACACTGAACAAAAATCAAAACAAAACAAAACAAAAATCAGCTGAAAAACAAGACTGCAGATAATAAAATACCAAGTTGACATATCAATAAATTTATTATTGCCAGAGCAAAACTCAGTACCATAAAAGAACACACAAAAAATCAGATTCTCAATAATACAATCCATAATGTACAGTGTACAATTAATATTTACTAGATGACAGAAGACACAAAATGTGACCCATACCCAAGAAAAAAGTATCATTAGAAATAGAAATGATGAGTATGTCAGAATTACTATGCTTAAATATGTGTTTGCTGTTATAAATATGGAGATAGAGAAAAATCTGAATATGAATGAACAGAAATCTCACTGAAATAATGATCATTAAAAAAAAAAAAACCAAATGAGAATTCCAAGGCTGAAAACTGTAATATTCAGAATGATAAAAGAAAAAGCCCTAGGTTAGATTAACAGAATAAAGTTTAGTTTAGAAGAAATTATTCCTCATATTGAATATTTCAAAATATAGAAATCATCGAAACTGATATACAGAGAAAAATCTAAAAAAATTAAAGAGCAAATATATGAGAAAAATAAGTAAGTGTAGATGCTCTTTGACATGAAGTGGTATAATATCCTGATAAACCCATCATAAATTGAAAAAACCAGAAGCTGAAAAATGTATTTAATATACCTAACCTATAGAGCATCACAGCTTAGCAGCAAAGCACACCGTAGAGGTACACAGTTGTTTACTCTCATGATTAAGTAGCTGGCACATTGCCACTGCCACACATAGGGACAGTATCTTACTACATACTGATAGCCTGGGAAAAGTTCCAAATTTAAAATATTAAAGTATGGTTGCTACATTATACATATTGCTTTTGTATTTTCACTTTTACATCATCATCACTAGAAAAAATGTTAAGACCTATCAATGTAAGCAGAGATGGTTACACATCAACCCACAGAGTAAAGAACCACAACAAACCCTTTCTGCAGTGTAAAGGCAGGAAACCACACATGGCTTCAGCACATGAAAGTGTTGAAATCCAAATATAAAAGCTATTTTAAATATGCTCAGAAGATAATATCCTTCTTCCAGAGGGAAGAATGATAACTTGGAATTCTATTTTTCATTAAAAAATGAAATAAAACAATTAAAAGCTAAAGGGAAAAATAATTGTTGAAATAATCAGAAATAAAAATATCAATTATCCTTCATAAAAAAGCAAAATAAATGTTTTACTAGTGAACAAATGCTGAGAATCTACAATAGGCGATGTCAGTCTAGCATTTTATGAATGCTAACGCAGATTTATTAGTCTAAACAAAAATGATGCCATATAAAAATCAGAATATATACAAGAAAAGGGGGAAAAAGTTTCTCTAATGTAATAAATATGTAGCAAATATAAAATGCTTGTAAAAATGATTTCTAAATGATTTTCAAAAGATAATTGTATAAAAGTTTAATATATTGTGGTGATCCGTCTATACACAGATTGATATATCCATCTACCTATGCATGTAAAAAAGCCAAATGTTTGTGTGTGTGTGTGTGTGTGTAGAGAGAGAGAGAGAAGAACCAAAACACGACAACAACCACACAAAAGACTAGAGGGAAAACTAGAAGTATATCCATACAAGTCCTTAAATTATGTATAAAATAGCCTTTGGGGTAGATTGTTTTGGCAAATAAAAGATATATACTGAAATTCATATTTTAGAACAGAAAGAATAGTTTTACTTTTCATTGTATATGGGGTTTTTTATGTTTTTAAATGTTTGCCTTTTATAATAGAAATGTATTTAAATATATTTATGATAAATTCCCTTCTGTTAAAATATAGCTCCCTCATCTTATATAATAGTATTTTTTTCAATATTTTCAGCTAACATTTATTTACAAACTATTATGTCAGTGTATTAATTTCCTCTTGCTGCTGTAACAAATTACCATAAATTTGATAGCTTGAAACTATACAAATTTATTTATCCTACAATTCTAAAAATCAGAATTGCTATAGTTTGGCTGATGAATTTCTCTCAAAGGTTCATTTAACAAAGATTTGGTCCCTAAGGTAGCATTATTGGGAAACGGTGGACTCTATGGCCTCATGAAAGGTCCTTCAATCATTGGAGGCACCATCTTGATGGGGATTATGGGACTCCAGTCTGTTGCTCTTCCTCTGTTCCTTCCTGGCCAAGAGGTGACCAGTTTTCTCTGCCATATTTTCTCTCCATCATGTGTTGACTTCTTAGAGGTCCAGAGCAATGTATACCCCACTTCTTGAACTGGAACCCCTAAAATCATGAGACAAAATAAGCCTTCTCCCTTTATAAGTTAATTTTTTTGGGTATTTCCTTATAGTAACATGAAGCTGACTAACACAAATCTAAAATGAGTTAGAACAGCTATATTAATTACTTCTGGAGATTCTAGGGCAGAATTCTTGCCTTTTCTAAGCCTATAGTGGCTGCCTGAAATTACTTGGCCAATGACCCTGTTTCAGTTCAACCTCAGCTTTCATCCTCAAATTTCTTTTCCAACTAACTTTCCTTCTTTCTTCTTATGGGAACATTTTTCGTTATATTGTGCCAGCCCATATAATTTGAATAGTATCTTCATCTCAAGAGCATTCATTTAATCGGTTTACAAAGTTCCTTTTGGCAAGTAATATTTCATAATTGCAGGTTCCAGGGATTAGGGCATAGATGTCCTTGAGGGCCTTCCTGACTACCACAACTGTGCATTGTGCTAATACCTTTATATTCATCCTTTCGTTTATCTGCTTAACAAACTTACAAGATGACTCCATTCCACACAGGAAACAAGTTTAGAGGGATAAAGGAGCCAGCATGGGGGTTCACACAGTGATTCAGTTGGGAAATGTGGAAACTGAACCTTCATGAGAATGACTCCAAAAGCCTATTCAAACCATTTTGCTGTATACTATCATTAATATCATCAAAATGATTTTTGGCATGGGTGATTATGAAATTATGTATTGATATTTGAATTTTCAGTGGCAGGTAATATTTGTAATGAATAGTGCTGTGTCATTAGTAATTTAAATCAAAATCAATAAACTGTTGACTATAGGTTTGCTTTGTTTTCCTTGAGCTATCCTATCAATTGTTTTAAACAAATTAAGTTGCCCTAGTTCCAAGTGGCTATACCAACAGTCTGGAGCCTCTCACCATACATAAAAGTACACTTCAGCCAATCTTTGTGGTCTGATGACATGAAGCATTTCTGCAAGTGGAGCTTTTGTTATTCTGTAAATGTTCACTTTTCTCACATTCTTCTTTTCACAAAATGGTGTTAACTCTTAGGCAGAAATTGATTTTCAAGCCACCTTATGTATTCTGCCCTGGCAAGTTTGAAAGCAAACAGCTGACCCCAATGTTGTTTTTCACCTCACTCTAATAAGATGACTATAGCAAGTCTGGATACATAATGTGCACAGAGGATGGCCAAGTGTTCTCATGTAAATACAGATTTTCCTTTTAATTTAGGTCCTGAAAAACTGCTTTTGCAATAGTCCAACTGTAAACATGCCAAAGAGTTTTGCTTACCCTAGCTAGTCCCCATTTTTACATGATTATCTGGTGCAAAATCTCAGCAAAATATGCATTGAGTGGTTTACTGCACAACAATGATGTGATTTGAAGACTGACCCCCTTGCTTTATATTATGTTAATTCATATTTATATATAATCTCTTGTACAATGCCAGATACATGTAAAGTTTGTTTTCTGAATGGTAGCCACCTTTTAAAGACTAGAATATCCTTAGGTGAAAATAACTATTGATATTTTTGAAATTTAGAGGTGAATCTAGTTTTCGTTAGATTAAAAATATTTGAAATAGCATTTTAGAAGTTTGGGGGACTCACTACCATGCTATCTTCTCATGTGAGAAGATAATTTTTCATTATAGGTTTTTTACATGTAATCTATCTACTAATCTCCAAGTCTTGCCTCCAGATCTGATCTATGTTAGTTTCATGCTTCTGTATTCCAATTTTTACTTAAAGTTTCAGCTGATGTATCTCACATGCAAATTCAACATACTCCTTATATGAATTTATATTTTATTGCCTTCTATCATGATAAATGGTACCATTCAATCTTCTTGCCATAAACCTAGGTAGTAATATTGATGTCTTTCTCTTCCAAATACATTTAATTAACAAATTTGTCTAGTTCTCCCTATGTTCCATTGTCCTAAAAGGATTATTATTTGATTCATTTAATTCTTATAAATACCAGTGAAGTAGGTAATAGTATTATTCTCATGTTATAAATGAGGAAATTGAGACACAGAAGTCTAAGTAACTTCCCAGGTCACAGAGTTGGTAAATAGTCAAGTCAGAATGTGAATGAAAATATCTACCTGAGTATTTTATTTTTTGTTTTTATGTGCTATCTATGTTAATTCCAGTAAACTAATTTTGCCAACTCTAGTTTTCAAATATTTCTTTATTCTAATTGCTGACATGCTATCTGTATCCCTATCTCCTCTTTGGATGACTACAAAAAGCCTTCTAACTGACCCTTTCTTTGCCTTATAAGAGAAAAAGGAAATGATTAATTGACACTGTTTGTATTTAAGAAGAGCTCTGTTGCTATTTATACAGCAGAGAATTATTACCAGCCTAACCTGAAATCAGGTCCTCTGTCTGCCATCTGTGCAATGAATGCAAAGATTTATTTTACATATCTCCATTGCATTAGTTCTTTTGCTGAACTGTTGTTCAGTTTCAAGGATAAATAAACTCTTAGGTGTCTTAAATGAAGAAGCATGTGTTTAAAATAATGTGTCTTAATAATTTGATAATTCTTAAAACAGGGGAATATAGAACTACCATTTGATCCAGCAATTCCATTTCTGGAAAACTATCCAAAGAATTTAAAGTACAGATGCAAACAGATGCTGGTATGCCAATGTTCACAGCAGCATTATTTGCTGTAGCCAAAGATGTAAAGAACTCACATGACCATGTGAGAATTAATGGATAGACAAAATGTGTCCTATATCAGTAATGGAGTAGTATCAGTTTTAAAAGAAATGAAGTCTGACACATGCTATTATACAGATGTAATTTGAACAGATTGAGTGAAAAAAGCCAGATATGAAAGGACAAAATATTGTGTGATTCCACTTATATGAGATACCACAGTCATCAAATTCATAGACAGGAAACAGCACAGTAGTTTCCAAGGACTTCAGGGGAAAAGACATTGTTTAATGGTACGAAGGGTCAATTAGGGTAGATGAAAAGGTTTTAGGAAGAAATGGTTGTACAATAATATGATTTTGCTTACTGCCATTGAACTATAACCTAAAAATGGTTAAAACAATGAATTGTATGTTTTGTATATTTTGCCATAATAAATAAGGTATAATTCATATGAAAACACAAGAAGTGTTCAGTAACACTATCCAAGAATCAGGGAAGCTCCTAAAATATGAACAACAGAACTTTATTGACTCTCCCACACAGTTCTACCATTTTGACAGACTAAATTTCACCATCTCTTGTTTCCAGTATTCCAGGGTCCATCTTTAAGCCAATGAGTCTCCATAAGAGTCACGTCATTTAGCATGAAGGAGGTACTGCCATTTTCAAGTCATTTCGTCTAAGAAGGAAAAAGGACGACAAGCAAAGAAATAGGGATTTCTAATACAACTGGAAAGCTGGCCAAAACCTTAGTTGTAGAGTTTATAATTGAGGTAATATTGTCAATTTGCTTTGGTCCTATGGAACATCAGAATAGAATGCACTAACAGTCCTACTTTAAGATTTTTTTAATTTTAGATTTTTCTTGACTAATGTCAAGAAATGTCAGTAGAGCTTAAAAACCAAAGCTAAACTTGCCTAAAGTGATCAACAGGAAAAAAAATCAGAAAAAAATTTAATTTACTTTTATATTTCTTAATAATATATAGAAATAAAATACATTAAAACCTAATGTTGAGACAAATATACAGATCAGATAAGACCTGTTCAAATATATTCTTAGTCACCTGATAATATAAAAGATAATTAAACAAGTTATTTTCAAATAGACACTATATAAGACTGTTGTGCTGTGAATTTCTTTTGTACTCATTTTCTGAAGACCTTGTCAATATCCTCTTAAGGCCTAAAACAAGCCCACCATGGTTCAATAAATTACATGATGTCATTAAATATCAACATGGTATAAGAATAAAAACTCCATGTATATATGAAAGAACATACACAAAAGGTAATGTGAGGTATGTGCATGTGTGAACAGGGTGGTAGTTAGTTGATGGGAGGGAGTAACTATTGCTTTTTCTACTTTTTTAATAAGAAAATAGCCTTGCTTTTAAAAGTTTATATATATACATATCATTTTTAAGAAGTAGTTTGTCACTGTATTTTTCCTCAAATACCAGTTTTTTAGGTAAATAAGTCTTATTTGATATGAACAGAAATAAACAATAAATGAAGTTGCTGATAATAGAATACAAAACATGTAGTTACTATTCTTTCATTTATTTGAGCAATGGCATCAATTAAATATGTAAAACAAACTATTTTAGTAATGTGATA
>PVHX01000726.1:14296-261740 GCA_004024805.1 Geosciurus inauris
TTGATAAGTGGATGCTGATCCATAATGTGGGGAAGGACATGGGAACAATGGTGGATCTGTGTTCACAGGGGTGTAAGGGGGGAGGGGGCATGGGGACATCAAGGGTGGTGGAATATGATGGTCATCATAGCCCTAACTTTATTTATGATTGCATATATGTTGTGATTCTATACAACTTAGAACTAGAGAATTGATATGTTATCCTCTATGTACAATGGATCAATTTACACTGTTAACATGTAAGCCTAAATAAAAAAATAAAAAATAAGAAAAACCCTGAAAACAGGTAGAAATAAAACTCTATTTAGCTTAAAAAAAAATCTATTAGTCCTTAACTAAAATTGGTAAATGACAGGTTTAAAAGGGTAAAAATACCCAAAGATTGCAACCAACATACATTCACTGAAGTGTAGGGAAAAAAAAAAACACTGTATGTTAAGCTCTTCATAAAGACCATTTTTTCCTATTTACATGAGCAATATTTTGATATGCTAGGCAATTCTCAAATGGGCCAGTTGAATCCAAGATAAGAAGCATGTAACAAAAAACATGGTTTTGAAAGCTAGAGCCAGCAGGTCTAATTTCCAAATAAAGGTGTCCTTAAGTATAAAACCCTAAAAGCTAGTTGATTAAAAATCCTGAATTTGTTTTTTGTATCTGTCAAATATGTCATCTGAAGGAGATAATGAAATCAATAATTTCTTAGGCCCCCAGCAACCATTCCATTTCAATAAAATATAAGACTAATGCCAGCATTCTCCTTAGGGCTGAAAAGAACATGTTTAAGGTTGACTGATGGGTCCTCATCCTAAGCATCTTCTCTGAGAGGAATCCCTGATATGTCAAATCCAATTTCACCAGGATCTAGGGATGTCACCATGGGTTCCAACATATTCTAAAGCCATCAGAATTTCAGTATTGACTACACAGTATAGACTTTTTCTTTTAAGTGCTGGGCACGGTGGTGCATGCCTGTAATCCCAGCACTTTGGGAGGCAAAAGAACTGAACAGAAATTTCTCAATAGAATAAACACAAAAGGCCAATAAAAAAAAATAAAAAATAAAAAAATAAAAAAAATAAAAAATAAATAAAGCCATCAGAAACAGTACATATGTGGCTGTGACTAAGTGACTCACATTTTCATGAGAAAAAATGTATCACAGTTATTCAGGAGTTATATATCTATCTGTGTAACACTGCAAATTTCATCTTATTCGGGGGGAAAAAAATCCTTCAGCAGTTCTAAGACCTGAACAATCTTTCTTCTAAGATCAAAAATGGTACAAATTTTTCTCCTTAAAATATGCTCATCTCTATTCTCTAATGATAAGAGTTTTCCAATCTAGGCTAACCTATTGGCTTCTACTTTCTTTAAATGCCTTTATTGCTTTCAATTTTACTTTAGTTTATTTATTCTTCCTTCACTGAGTTAATACTATTTAATGCATGTACAAATGTTTTAAGAAGATAACTCCATATTAAGAAAGGTTTGAATTATGTAGATTTGATAACCATAAAATTTTGTTTAAAAATTGCGGTAACATTTATTTGACTTCTCTAAAACACATGTATCTAGACCCCAGTTATTGATCTGTGGTTTTATTCCCCAATTTATGCAATTTCTTCACAACTTTAAGTTATTTTGAAAAACAAGACAAAAAAAGTTCACCTATATACACTAAGGAAAAAGCTAACATTGTTACAGAAAATATATAAAACAAAAATTTTTAAACCAATAACACTCCTATCACAAGCAACATAACTATGTGAGAATAAAATTGAAAAGTATCCCTTACAAGAATGCAATGGATCAAAATTTATGAAAGTTTAAATAAATAAAATATTTTAGTAAATTCTAATAAATATATTAAAATGCCTTTTTTCCCCTAATTCTGACATGAGGTAGAAATTATTTTCTAAAAGGATTATAAAATACAGATGACATGAAAATTGAGAAAATTAAAGGTAAAGAGCTATGTCATCCCTAATACTTTAAGTTACATGCATATTTTGTGTGGTCTATCAAACTATCTAGACATTAGTGTAGTCTACAAAAATGCATCTGCCTACCCCAGAAAGTAAGTAGAAAAATATCTGTTTTCCAAGGACCTTATATTTGAGAGGAAGACATAATTATTTAAAAAGTTACAGAAATAAATATATTACTATGATAAATAAAAGAAAGTCATTGTGCTATGAGAGCTCAAAACAGGGCGTATTCTAATATACAAGGTCCGAATAACTTCCTTGAAAAAGTCATGGCTGATGTGGAATGACCACATTCTAGATGAAGAAGACAATGGAGTGAATACAATGATATTTACCTTATAGAAAACATATGCAAAGGGCCTGTGGCTAAAAGATGCGACATGATTATGCGTGAAAGATAGGAGGTTCAATTGGCTTGAAGTGTGAGAACAAGTAGATATGTGAAAAGAAGGATGCACTGCAAATATTTCCTGGCAGAAGGAACTGTCAGAATATGTTAGCAGGCTTGGTAACAAAATATATTATGGCAAGAAATGGCACTAAATCTGTCATTTGTGATGAAGAAGAGGGAGAACCAAGAGTAAAGCCTAATGCAGTGGTGCACACCTGTAATCCCAGCACTTTGGGAGACTGAGATAGGCGAATTGAGACTTCAAAACCAGCCTCAGCAATAGCGAGGCACTAAGCAACTCAATAAGATCCTATCTCTACATAAAACACAAAATAGGTCTGGAAAGGTTGCTCAGTGGTTGAGTAACCCTGAGTTCAATTCCTGGTACCAAAAAAGGAAAAAAAAAAAAAGTAAGAAGGCTTATGAGAAGTAGAAGAGACTGGTCAGAACACAGAGGACATTCTAAACCATATTAGTGTAATCACTTTCCACAAGTTAGAGACTCTGTAGGATTTTAAAGACAGTATGAAAGTGGTGAGGTGGGATGTTAAGGGTTTGCTTTATTTATATTACAGCTCCCATTCACTGTGATTACCACTCTTTTCCAGCACAGAGTGAAATACCCTAAAGTGCAGCACACCTCTGGTATACTCTCAATTAATTATGAACTGTATTACATCTAATCAATCCAGGATGATTCAGAAGGTACTTGAGTGTCTTGATATGCCTCTTGGTCCTGGTTGTGCACATTGAAAATCAATAGAATACTATGGGTACACCAGTTGCAAAATATTGGTCTGTATCAGTCATGACATTATTGAACATCTTAAAAGTTGCTTTTCTCAGGAAATTGCTAATAGCTTGCTGAACACTTTTTATTAATTCAAGAAGGAAATGGAAATACTTGACATTTCAGCATTGTAGGTAAACTTAAAAACATTTATCTTAATGGATCAATAAGAAAATTGGTCTGCTATGTTTTAGTTGATATTTCAAACTCTCCCTTGACTGATAATACTTTGAAATTGAAGTATGAGTCATATTCATGTTTGTATCATACCAATTAATGCCGTGTCTGGCATCTATAACATCATCAATATTTGTTGATCAAATGAATGGAAATGAAATTGATGTGATTTTATATGTTCTGCTACAGATTTTTAGTAATTCTTAAAATGTCAAATCAATTGGGTACATATTTAATGAGTTGGTATACTGCACGAGAAAGTGCTAGAGATTTATTTATAACTGGCTACAACTGTTTTCAGATGCTACTGCTATCAGACACAGTTTTGTTTTACCATATGCTATACTGTCCCTCCTGGTTCTGTTGAATATGAGTAGTTATAAACACTGTTTAGAGAACTAAGTTTCTCCTTCAGTGGAAAAAACTCTTGTCTTTTTCTTTCCTATTTCAAAGATGATTTATTATATAAAGGAAAAATCCATCCCTTCTCTAAGCAATTAGCAATTAACAAGAACTAAATACTGATTTAAATAAGTTGCATAATTTACTTCTCTTTTTAATGACCTTAAAAACTCACTGAGATTGGTTACAGTTATAATTCCATCTTATATAAAGTTAGGCAATGCTTTTTATAGCACGTAGATAACTTTCTCCTTTTCATGATGACATATTGTGCCAATAATTGAACCCCAGAGCTCTGATCTACACTGTATGCTCTAATTTAATTCTATTGTTGGAGAAGTATCAAGAAAAATAAGTGTATATAATAACTCAGTTTACAGAAACATGTTCTGCTATAAAATCTTTTAGATATAAGAGTTCTATTAGAAAATTGGCATTTAGTGAATTATTCAAGTTTACTTTCATAAAGTTCAAAAAAGAAGAGTAAGTGGTCTTAGGTTTTTGGCTAGGATATGGCTGTGTCTGAATCATATGCCAATTAAAGAGCATTCTACAAAAGCAATAGCTATTGGGGAGGGTAAGCTGAGAGACTAGTTTAGAATTAAGATGGTATTTTTTTTAAACTTGGAAAATTAATGGAACACAAAAATAAGTAATCTCATATTAGACAGCCACTTAATCTATTCAGAATTATAGGTGATATAAATATTAAATCAACATAGTAAAAATAAATAACATATTTATGATCAAATTTCCATTATCAACAATAATAATTTAATCTCAATTAATTCAAGCAACTTGTCTTTTTATTGGCATAGGTTTGGTTGATATAATTATCTATGTCTTCTACTTTTTGGTTTGTTCATCTGATAAAGACCTATCTTATTAAGATATTTCCACTAGTTAGCATGTCTGAATATGTGAAACTTGATAAAAAAAAATAGAAAATCTGGAAAGCAGTGTGGAGATTCCTTAGATACTTGAAATAGAACCACCATTTGACTCAGTATCCCACTCCTCTATCTATATCCAAAGGACTTAAAAACAGCATACTACAGTGATGTGGCCACTTCAATGTTTATTGGTGCACAATTCACAATAGCTAAACTGTGGAAGCAACCTAGATGCCCTTCAACAAATGAATGGATAAAGAAACTGTGGTATATATACACAATGGAATATTACTCAGCAGTAAAAGAGAATAAAATTATGGCATTTGCAGGTAAATGAATGGAGTTCAAGAATATGCTAAGCGACGTAACCCAATCCCAAAAAACCAAAGGATTTTCTCTCTGATAAGTGGATGCTGATTCATAATGGCATGAGGTCCATGGGAAGAATGGAGGAACTTTGATTGGTCAAAGGGGAGGGAGGGCAGGAGAGAGAACACGGGGATAGGAAATATGGTGGAATGAGATGGACATTATTGCGCTAGGTATGTGTATGCCTGCACATATGGTGTGAGTCTACATCATGTACAACAGAGAAATGAACAGTTGTGCTTCATTTGTGTAAAATGAATCAAAATGCATTCTGTTGTCATGTATACTTAATTAGATTAATTAAATAAATAAAAAAGATTTAAAAAATAAATAAAATCTCTTGAGACAAGGAAATACTATGGCAGTCATTGCCCAATAAATGTAGCCGAAATGTCCTTAAAATGGTATTTTAAGAGACAGGGACATTATTACTTTTAGTGGGAAGTTTGGGATCCAGGAAATGGGAGCAAGGGAGTGAAGCAATAAAGTCTGCAATGGAAGTCAGTTATGGTGAACGGCAACCTTCCTTCTGTGTGTCTTTAACTCTCCTAGCACCACCTTCGTCCTTGCAAATTATTTATGAGGTTTTGGATAAAAGTTTTGATTTGATATCCCACTTATCTGCTCATATTTTAGCATATTTAACTTGACTTGCCCCCATACCATATATGTTTTTCCGTTAGTTATGCCTGGGTGTAGGGAAGTAATACTAGCGAATAAGCGAAAATCTGCATTTGAATTGGTTATCTTTCTCTTACTACCCTCAACAAAATTTGTATATTCATTAATTAAGGTGTTATAATTGTAAGTGTTGTGCAAAAATAGAAAAATCCTCTCGATAGTGGATAATCCAGGCTTATTCAGAAGCATCATCAAAATAAGATCTTTCATGTGTAGTGTTGCATTTGTTCTAATGTGGGCCGTATGTTATCAGTCAGGATCCTGGGGTGTGAAACCATGCAAAAAGTTTGTTCTATTCATGCTACTTGACCTAAAATTTATTCATTTATGGTTAAGTCAGTCAGTAATAAGCTTGAGTTTTAGAATATCCTTAATACTAGATGCAAACATGTTTCTTTAAGGTGTTAAATGAATCACCCTGAGTTACATAGCCGACTTATATGGAAATACATGTCATAAATCACAGCTAATATCTGTTGGCCATTTATTAAGTGCTAGGTGCTTTACCTCATGCATATCACAGAATTTCCCTAATTTGGTAAAGAGCAAAGCAGAAGTATCCATTCACTCAGATGTTAGGTAATTTCTCAGTAAATGGGAGAGTGATGTTTAACTTCAAGAATCCTACATTGTATCTGTTGAATATATGAAAAGCCATGCAACTATACACTTGATTCCTTAGTTTGTTTGGTTTTTTAAACATGAATGCAGTATTTTTGTCCTTTGTCTCTCCTACCCTTCTAATATAGTTATTTTACATTTTAAAATTTAAAAAGTAGTCAGGTTTATAGTAGTATTAATAGTGGTAGTAGTAAATCATCCTCACTGTAAAATTCTTGTAGTTTTTCTGTTTTTTGCTTTTTGTTTTTATCAAAGTAAGTGTCTATTTTGTTTGTTTGGTTGGTTGGTTGCTTGGGTTTTGTTGTTTTGGTTTTGGTTTTATTTTGTTTGCTTAGTTTTCTATGTACCTGTCTAACGTAGACTCAAAACTTCCTCAGAAAAATAAGCCACTCTTAAATATGTTCAAACACATAAAATAATCTGTCAATTTTATTTCCTTGTAGTTCACTTTTTATTCAAATATCTTTCCAAGAGACTACTAACCTCTATTCTACTTTACACTGATTTCCCCTATGGTTTTTTGCTGCTATCATTCTAAGAATCCTTTATATACCTGTCAACTAGAAAATTCCCATTGTCCCTTCAGGTGTTAGATTCTTTATTTTATGCACTTACATTTTCCTCTTTCTTTGCTTTATCCATTGCTCTGATGGAGTATATCCTGCAGTACATTCTCAAGAAAGGCTATAGAAAGGAATATATATTTTCATGGGTTTATATATGTTAAGATTTTCTAGTTCATTACCTCACACTTATTTGGTAATACAAATGACTGTAAATTTCTGTGTTGAAAATAATTTTGTAAGTTTCCACTATTCCTTTACTTCCTTTCTCAGTTTTGCTGTTGAGAAGTCTGGTAATGGTATGATTCTGGGATTTCCTCATATAACCAGTTCCTTTCTCATGTCAGACTTCCAGAATCTTCTCTTTGTCATCAAGGTTTTTAAATTACCTGAAGAGAAGGCGGGGAGTATAGCTCAGCAGAAGAGCACTCTCCTAACATGCATGATGCCCTGTGTTCAATCCCCAGGATCACAAAAAATAAGATACAATTAGAAAATAAATAAATGGCATGAAGATATTTCTTAGTCTTTTTCACTTATGTCTCTGGAGACCCTATGGGTCCTTTGAATGTAGAAATATGTGTTTTTTCATATTTTACTGTATTAATTACACACAAGCAGAAAAATAACTCTATTTCTATTGTGGGAAGAATCACTGTGAAAGAGCCTGGGCTCCCAAAGATAATTTTGGTCAATGCCATGCTTTTGTTTTTTAAGGTATCAGCATACCTTACATAGAGTAAAATGTGAGGCAGTTTTTTCATTTTTTAATAATTGTATGAAAAGACCAAACAGAATGAAGGTTTTAATTAAAGTAATTTAGAAATAAAAGACTTAGCTCTATGTCAGGAACAATAGTGAAGGAAGCCTTATTTATTCGAGAATGAGAAAAATTTGGCAAGCTTGGTGTAGCCTGGCACAAAGTTGATGAACTCTAAACCCATTTCTACTCCCACATCAGAGATGCTCAAGAACCACACCTAAATCCATGGGAGAAAAACATTGATCGGATGGCTCTGTCTGAGATCTAGAATTTGGGGCATTGTTGGTCAGCTTTTCAACACTGTGACAAAATACCTAAGAGAGTCAACTTATAAGGAGGGAAGATTTATTTTGATTTACAGTATCAGAGATTTCAGTTCCTGGTTGGCTGGCCCTGTTGCTCTGAGCTTGTGATGAGGCAGCATATCATGGCAGGATAACATGGCAGAGGAACCTGCTTGCCTCATGACTGCTGGGATGTGAAAGAGAGGAAAGGGATGGGTTCCCAATATCCTCTTCAAGGCACACCCCTATTACATAATTTCCTCCCCCTGTGCCCAACCTTCTAATGGTTGCACCTACCAGAGCCATACCTAGGATAGCGGCTAAGTGTTAATGTATGCACCTTTCAGGACACTCATCCAAGCTATAGTTTGTACTAATGAGAGCCTGTTATCCTACAGAATGCACAATTCCTAAAGGTTACATTGTATTCTCCAATAAAACCTCTAGTAAAAAAAAAATGTGTGATACATTTATAGTAATATGTCTATTTCTTGTATCTTCTTAACCAATTCTGAATTCAAACTGATGGAGAGGTAGATATCTTCCTTTTAACCTACAAGCAGTTTTGTTCCTTTGGTAGTCACAGTGTAAAACAAATATACCAGGAACAGGTATCATCTGGCAGAAAACAAACAAACCCTGTTATTGCCAACATCCTCACATTGTCCACCTATTGATTTTTTTTTTCTGCCTTGACCTGGAAAAAGCTACTTCATTTTCCATGTCTACAATTGCAAAAATGGACTCATAGAGATGATAGATAAATATGCCAGTTATATCACAGAGGCTTCTGTTGTACCCACTTGTGATTTGTCTTCACAAAGTACAAAGATCTGGTAGCCTTTAAAGTGACCACTTACTTTTGATGAGTTCATGGTTTATGTTGACTAATGAGTTTCTGGACTACAGTAAACCTAGATCTTGTCTAAGATCATCAATTCATGTTGCCTCTCTATAGTGTCCTGAACTGATGGCTGTAATTTAACCACTTAAAAAAATGGCTAAAGGACTATCTAGACATTTTTTAAAATTTCATTTTATGAACAGGACCCATGGTTGTACATTGTTACTGCATACTTTCAGGTAAACTATGAGATAAGATAAATTAAATAACATCAATTAATAAGAGAAATAGAAGTAAGGTGCAAAAATACAAAGGATATTTACTCAATAAGATTTGGAAAAATAAATATTTAAAAAGTTACACTAGTCCTTTCTGCTGAAGACAAGAAATCCCTGAGAAGTGGCTAAAATAATGTGAGTTAAATTAATAGCTGAAAAACAATGATCATCATGACACAAAGAATAAAAAGTTTCTCTCTCTCTCTCTTTATACATATATATATACACACACACATATTTTTGAGGATATATATATATAATTTATCATCAAATGAAAGAAGAAATAATCATTTATTTTACAGGTATAGAAATAAATCTGGCATATAGAACAACTTTAAGAATTAGAGTGTTATTAAGTAGCTTAATAATAATTGTTATGTATTTATTTAAAACTTTTATTACATTTACTCATTTATCTACATGTATATGTAGATAAAGAGATACTTGCAAGTCATTATAAAGACTTGACAAAGAAGAGTAATCTCATTCATGTTCAGGAATGAATTATAATCCATTTTATTACAGATGATGCTTAATAACTAATCCTGAAAATATTTGTGCTGTTATATATTTGAACAAGTATAATTAAAATGTAAAATTGAAAGCTAAAGCAGATCTCAAACATAAGTTTGCAAATAGAGTTTTATGAGATTATAGAACTGTCTAGAAAAAATATAGACTATTATTGCTATTATAGAATAGGTTTTCACAGGATTCATTCCTACTCACATACAGATCCTGGTTCCTTTCCATTCCATCTTCCAACCTCTGAGTCAGTGGGTTTATATGTATCTTAGGTCTTTGAGAAAGGGGAGTATCCACATAGGGCATTTAAAATGAGACTCAATAATGTTTTGTGGCAAGAAAGGGCATAACTTTTGCCAGATTATGTCCAGGAGAAATCTTCACTCACATGGGGACTAATGAATTATAGATGTTGTCCTGGCTTGAAAGGAAGTTCCTAACATCCTGGTGCAGAAAAGCGATCTTTGATTGCTAAATGAGGCTTTCTTTGTATTGTTCCCTCCTTCTGGTACTTTCATCTTTTTAGCTCCTACTGACCTCCTACAAAATAAATAAATAAATAAATAAATAAAATCTCTACTTCCTGCTCCTCCTCAGAGTTAGCAGGCAGGTGATACTTATCTGGTTACCTGGGTGAGGTAGACAATTCAATTTTTCATCTATTCTTTCTCCAAACTATTGCTTAACATAAAAACTACACTCTTTTTTTTTTTTTTACAGCTTTCCTTTTAGGCTTTTTAAACACTTTTGTTTGTTTTAATAAAAGCTGATGCTGCACATCAGCAGAAACTTTGGCTCACATCTAGGGAGGCCATATGTCAGTGTCAACAATCTCTCATTCTCAAAAATTGTTACTCAAGTAGTTTGAAACATGGAAGGTATAGTCATTCAGAAACATGGTAAAAAGCAAATTTCTACGTCCACTGATCTTTGGGTCTCTTAAAGATTAACCATGGCATTTTAAGGAAACCTAATCAAATAAATTAGACTATATTAAATTAGATATCTTCAAGGACATGTTAATGTTTTCAGTTTTCATTTTAAAACAGGGTAGTGAATCACTAAGATAGCATTAGCTTCTTGCTTTCATGTCTAAGAATTTATATTCCATTAATAGAGAAAAGAGGAAACATTTCTTCACACTTATTTAATTATTTTCTGTTTTTCCAGAGTAAAATTTGCTGACACATAAACATAGTTAAATATATTGGGACTACTCATTCTAGAGAAGAAAGGTGATATGACCTAATAATTCCCAGCATTTTCAAAATTTTATTTGCACACAAAACAGAAATAAAGATAATAAACTGAAGCTGCCACACAACAGATTTAGAGTAGACATAAAGAAAAGAGTGACAGAGAAGATGACTAAATATAAAAAAAGAATTCAAGTGAGTTCAATAAAAATATACTCTTATGACTTTAAGTTATAGAATTTACTAGCTGGAAAAATAATTCTTAAATCTCTTACTGTACCAGTGAGGTGTCATTGGCATACAATAGTTATTTTGAACAACAACTTTGCATTTTTATAAGGAATAGAAGTCTTTTTGAAAGAAAATTAAAACCAGTTCTTATAAATAAATAGACTAAACACAAATAAATTTGGGGATGAAGCATTTGGGCATTTTGTTAGCAAAAAATACAGTATTTTGAAGTCATGCATTTTAAGATTTTTTAAAATAATTGCTACTTTTCAGTAGGGTTTTAAGATATCTATCCTTCACCACTTATTCTTCTTAAGCTGAAAAATTACCTCATTCTGAGGATTCATACACCTCAGTTACTTATATACCTGAGATATTAAGTTTTGTTGGAAAAGGATAAACTAATAAATGGAGTTAGTGGCCAAATAAACTGAGCTGCCATCTTGTGGATAACTAGGTAATGGGCTAGCTGCAAGGCAAATCAAAAGCTGTATTTCTACAAATCTAAGGACACAGAGTAAGTCATCATGTTTACAGCAGCTTAAAATGCCTTTATATTCCTCAGTTCTGTCTATAAAATTATCACCTGAAGGACATGTTCATTTCTTCTGAAATTAGTGTTAGCCTAAACCTTATTAATATGTAGGCTGGGAAATATTGGAGGATGCTTTCTCCAGTTTAATTAGCCTCTAGTGCTGATTTGTTTTGATAATATAAATAATTAGTTTAACCACAAAATTGATGTAACAAATAATTTTCAGGCAATTAAATACAGCAATGATTTCAGCTCCTGGGAAATATATAGTATGTAAGTATAGTTATAAATTTGAATTGTACTCATTTTAAACTATAAAATGTCTTCTACTTGAATTGTCAAAATTATTTTTATAGATTCCGTGTTCCTCACCTCAGAAAACATTCACTGATATGAGGCTGGGATTGTAGCTCAGTGGTAGAGCGCTTACCTCACATGCATGAGTCACTGAGTTCGATCCTTAGCACCACATAAAAATAAATAAAATATTGTGTCCATCTACAACGAAAAACAATTAAAAAAAAGAAAACATTCACTGATAGAAATTTATTAATAAAAATGACGAAATGCACTCTATATTAACTCCTAGAGAGATTCTCCCTCTTTATTGTATGTATACCTTTACATGTTATAACACTAAGATATTTTATATTCTTTGAAACTCACAAATGCTTGCTGGCCATATAGTTGGAGAAATAAACAGTGAGAGAGCATTGGTAAAATATATTCTAAAATTTAATGTTTATTTTCCTTTTATGAAATTGGAGATTTTTCAGAATCCTACATATCTATACTTCTGTGAAAAAGAATATTCAAGAAATGACAACATCCTTGTATTTTTCTCTCTAGCCTTTAATGTTTTGACATTTCTGCCTTTCAGATTTTTTTTTAACAAATGCAATCAGGTTGGATTTTTTAATAATATTTTTATGACAGTAGTAAGCATTTTTATGACATCAATTTTCACATCACAGGTACATGATCTTATTTTTGGCTTTAACTCAGATATATATGTAGACTGATATTCAAGTATTATAAGACTTTTCAAAAGTACATTTTGCAATAAATTACTGAAAGACCTTTACCTTTCATGTCTCTGCTAGTCCTAAAGAAACACTACTAAAGGATGACTAAAAACTTTCTAGAAATTTCCTCACTTCATTCATTTGTTTAAAACCTTTTATTTTATTTATTTATGTATTTTGTATGTAGGCTGAGGATCGAACCCAGTGCGTCACACATGCAAGGCAAGTGCTCTACCACTGAGCTACAACCCCAGCCCATTTTTAATTACTACCCAACATAAGAAAATGTATATTTCTGTCATTATGTATAAAATACTACTCTAAAGTAATTAACAGATAAAATGGATGATACATTATATCCGATATTTATCTGAAACCTCCATGAGTGTATACGTGTAATTATTAAAAATTAAATATACATTTTGTCTTAAGGAATTACAATAAAATTTAAATTGTTTTACTAATGTATGGGCTGAAGACTCACTCATATCATAGACTAAAACTAATAGAAAATATTTCTTACACATTTTCCTTCTCCGCAATTCATTCTTCTAAGAATCAAAATATGTTCAAATCATTTTGCTATTTCAGTATAACTGAGATTTTAAATGTGAAATTCTTTTTATATGTAATAGTTGGACTTAGAATTTTACTGATTCATTGATCAATTTTCATCTTGTTTAATATTTAATTATTGAAATCTGAATTCTTAAAATATCTTATTTATATGTTTTAGTAATACATAACCAGGGCCCTGTACTATGATAATTACTTATTAATGAATTTTGTGTACAACGTGGGGAATTAATATAAAATGCCAATGGAGCACTAGGAATATTTTATTTTCCTGTCTTTGTAGTGCCCTATTTTTTAAAAATTTACATATACAACATAATACCACCTGAACACATACAAAACAAAGTAAGAAAGATTGTAATTTGTATGCATTAAAATCACCAGAATATACATTTATCTTAGAAAATTAATTGAATTGCACATGTATCAGCATGTTTTCTACATGCTACAGTATATAATCTAATTTTGCTAGCTATCTATCTCTGGTATTAAATATTTATGCCATTAAATTTTTATATGAAGTATGGAATAGAAAAGCATATTTTATTTTATAAATTATTGTCTCCATGACATATCCTTTTAGCAATTACAATATCTTAGCTTTATCATTTATCTACAGTTGAAATTCCCATTGTCCAAATTCATCTTTCTGATCTGTAATTTAATTGTATGTCACTTTGCATGGCAATGAATCTTTTTCTATACACATTTCCATCTAAACTCCCATGTTTTTAGGCAGAAATAAATGAACAGTGTCTGTCATGTAAGCCCAAAGTACATTTTGAAAAATAGTTTTCTGGAGTCTAGGATCTTACACTTGACTAATATGATTAAATTCTGAATAATTCTGGGAGGAGCAACAACTTTAAAAAAAGACCACTAATCATGTCAGTGTTATAAATCAAGCTAATTTGCAATATTATTTCCTAGTTGAAATTTTAAGAGTTTAAGATTATAAGCTTTAAGATAATATTTAGAGGACCCTGAAGTAACTCTACAGTTTAAATCCACAGAGTGTCTTTGAAATGAACATGTTTGATCTTTTACGTAACAACTATAATATTAATTATATTTTATATTAGATAGTACTTTTTGTTCTATGTGACAGATTTACATACATTGCCTCATCTTATTCCTATTATCAAATTTTGCTGTACATAACAGTGTCATTCTCATTCTGTATATAAAAGATATTAAGTTCTCAAATTTCCTGCAGACAGTACATGGAGGTTGGGTCTATGGAACCTCAATCTAGAATTCATATTCCCATATCACACCTTAACTTGCAATTAAGAGTAGTCAAATAAACTGAGAGTCATATGAGGCAGACTTGAGAGTAAATTTTGAATGTGTGATTTATGAAAGTTTCTTTTCATTATTATCAACTTTTAGAACTCTTATTGAAGCCATCCAGTAAAAATAATTTACTGTCGTTAGAAATGTGAAGGAATTATAACAAGCATTTGCCCTGAATCCATTATTCAGGAGGAAATGAACCAACATAAAGGCCTGCAAGTGCATTGTTGGTTGACTTTTCCTTTCCCTTAAGGTGGGAATGGATGAAGAGAATTTTCTCACTCTCTCCCAGGTGCGAGTACTGTTTGCATGCTGAGCTGCACAGCTTTCAAAGGGCTTGCCCTGGGATATAGCTGCACTGGATTTAGAAGGAGCTTGGTCATTGAAGAGTGCTGGTAATTCTTGTATCTCACAGTGATGCAGCTGACAGCTCCTGTTGGTGGGGAAAGCTGGGGTATATTTCAAGGTGATTGTAGTTTTGTCCCTCTGGCAGCAAGTGCTGCAACCAGCTTAGCCCATTATCCTTCTCGCCCACTGGATGTAAGCCTGGGGAGAAAGCTGGGACTTTTGTCAAGATAGAAGGTAAGAGATGGATAATTATTTCCCATTTATGTTCAAGGAGAACAGCACTCTACCATAAAGTAGCTTTCAATTACTGAAATGGGATTGTCTATAGATCCAGTGACTTATAAATTACTCTTTGCAAAAACCAATATTTAACATTATTATTTTAGTAATGTTATGCTTTTAATATCTCATACTTTAAGCTTTATTCCACAAAACTTTGGAGATACTATTTAACAATCAGGGAATAAAATGCATGAACATTTTTGTATTTTTATTAGATTTTAAAATACAGATGGCTGCTCTGGTCAAATTGATTGAAACCTCTACTATACAATTGTGTACATTGTAATTTTTCTCAACAACTTTCTTAAATCTCATGGAGTAGTACTGTAAAATCAATGAAAAGTAATTATAAAGTTTAAAATTCCAGATGTTATGATGGCATCAATCTTTTCTGTTAATATTCATTCTGTGAAATACCTTTTAAAAGTACTATTATTTAATAAATGCATTTAGGGAATACAGCTCTTTTCAAATCTAATTAATTAATTAATTAGGCAAATAGATCCTAGTATATTTAAGGGGCAGTATTTTCAGGTTGTGATGCTCCATCAAGTCAGCATGACTTTCACTCTCCTTTTCAGCAGAAATTACAGCCAGAGATGAGCATTTCATTTGCAGCTGACAGTTTAGGGTTAAGATATGATTCCAGGTAACAGAAGCCAATGAGAGTACACCCAGTTGATGTTTGTGACATCATCTTCCAGTCGGGAGTACATAGAACAGCTGAGGTAGCGTTCAGTTTCAGCCCCAGTGCCATTATGATGGATGTTTACATCTCTTCATTGAGAGCCAATTATCTCGCTTTTGTGTGAGGCCCAAGGATCACTCACGCTGCCAGGCTGCACACAGCACTGTTGGATCTAGCTGAACGAATTGTTTTCTCTGTCTCTGGTAAGAGCCTGTTCGGTTTTACCTTCTCTTTCGAAATAAAGGTAGATGTGTCTAACAGAGGAAGTAGTGTAAGGATGAGTAGGATTACTATCTGGTAAGCTTTTAATCATAGCAATGTTCAGCATTATGAGGAGGAAGTGTGGATGTAGCAAAATGAACTGGAAAAGCTTGCTTACGTGTACCTGACAAACTAATTTGCAGTGCAAAATGAATGGCAGGTAATTCATCTTTTCCTTAGAAAAAGAAAAGTAACTGTGATTGCACCACTATTTTGAATGGGTTGTTTTAAAAACATATGTAATTGTATACCACTCTGCTTCATTTCTTTATATTTTGCCATTAATAGTGAAGAGTAGAAGTAGTAATGCTCAATCAAGTAGTGTTGTTATAGATTTAAAATGAATCAAAGTTTCTAATTGTTAAACGATAGTTCTTTGGGACAGTTTTCCAAAGTTGTGGCTATCCAGGAAAAACAAAATTTACCAAGTGAGCAAAAAGCTTGAACTTCTGAAATGAACTTGGAGTACTTTGTATTCATACTTACCATTTTAACCCAGAGGATGATAATAGCAAATAATTTTAAAGAACAACGTAGGGAATTTTTCCCCCTATGAAGAGATACAAAATAATTTGTTGCATTAACTGCTTTTGATCGCATGCCTGAATACTGTATTTTGTGCATCATAGAATATTTAAATACCAAAAATAAAGCTCTACATGATTTAAACATTTGTCAATAGTGACATTTGCATCTGAGGATCCTTATTATATGGTAGCAAAACAAATACATTTACAGCTGTTGAACTGCTGTGGAGATTGATGATTGAATCTGACAGGGATCTTGAAGAATCAGATACACTAAAAGCTTTTAATTGACTGAGAATGTTCACTTGCTACTGAAAGAAGAATTCAAAAATACTTTTAACCCCTCAGATGTTGTCTAGTTTTTATGGTTTAAAGTAGCAGACTATTTTATTTTACAATTGAATGCAGTTTTTATGAA
Organism: Geosciurus inauris; assembly: GCA_004024805.1. Classification (NCBI taxonomy): domain Eukaryota; kingdom Metazoa; phylum Chordata; class Mammalia; order Rodentia; family Sciuridae; genus Geosciurus; species Geosciurus inauris. The sequence continues at coordinate 31,252 of PVHX01000726.1, forward strand.
ACAAAGATACAGGAAAATGTAAATTGGTGCTGTTTAATTTAACATGCTTTTTATTTTAATAGCATCTCTCCTGTTCTCCTAAAGCAATAAAACTTTTGAATAATGTCTTATGTATCAGATATTGATAGGCTTATACTTTTCAGATTTATTTTCCGTCTTCCTTTGACATTGAATATTTCTGCCCTTGCAAACCAATAATTTTGATAGTTAGAAATCAGGATTTGAAGTGCTCAAATTGTACTTAAGGGCATCTGGGATTTCTCAGCTATGTCACTCTTGTACATCTACTAGCCCGGTCCTGTTGGCAGCTCTTGACATTACTGTTGTTCGATTTGCCTCTTTCAGTCAATTCAGGTCTGAACAAACCTGAGCTTATAGGAAATGTCAAATGTGTATTAATGGAATCTTAAAGAACAGAGCTTGTTGTCTCAGTCAAAAATATATAATCAACCAAACCTGAAAAGATTACAAATACACATCTGGAGCTTTTTTTTTTTTTTTCTTAGAGAAACGTGTGTGGGTAAAGTCTGTGACTTTTAAAACGTAAAAGTAAGAGTCTAGAACTTTGATAATGTAAACTGAAAGTATAGTGATCCACTTCTCTGAACTGAAGTTTGTTTTCATTTTTTTTTCCCTTAAGTACTTTTTTAAAGTGGAATTGAAAAACTCAGGGATATTGACTCTGTCATTTTCACAGGTGATCAATCATGGCCAAGGGAAAAGCATTTGTTTCCAAACATAATTCTCTGAAAACCTATTTATATCACTCTGTTGACAATAAAGAAAATCTTAGCCAATAAACATTCCAGACATTTAAATTTTATTTTCTTGCATGTAAGAGTGCTTCTGTCAGTGTTAGCCACTCTAATCACAAATGTACTGCATTGGCAGTGATTACAATCTTAAGTGACTTAGCTCTCAAAAAGGAAAAAAAAAAACAACTTTGTACAATGTGGATATGCCTGGTATCTACCTGACTAATAGATTTCATTGACAGAAAATTTTGCTTTTTATTTTATTTACTTGAAAGAGGATATTAATAGGATCAGAGCAGTTCCCTTTGCCACAAACTCCCTAGGAAGGACTCTCAGTGCAGGATGACAGGTTAAAAGATGCTACATGTATTGTCATGCTCCCTGCCTACTTTCTAATACAAACATGTCCTTTGTCTGAGATAGATAAACATTTTGTTATTATTATTTTTATTTTGAAAGTTTTTCTTCCCTATGAAATCTCATCTAGTTCTTTGTATGTTACGAAGTGACAAGTTTTGCTGGTCTTTAGAAAAGATAGAAAAGATGCATAGAAATATATAGTTTCCTAGTACCTCTTCTGAAGTTCTCGGTATATTCTAGATAGTGAGGGAAATGCACTATTTCCTTTTGAACATTGTTCCTCAAAATATGTTCTTACATATTTCCAAACAATATTTATTTTTTGATGTGCCTAAATACTTTACTAGACTTAGTTTAGTGTGCATCCCTTCATTAGCTACCTATAATAATTGAATGCATGATACCCTTTAGTTCTCTAGCTTCTCAGTTCAAGCACTTGAATGTATTATGAATTCTGTGCTCTTCCTGACAGTAAAATTCTGGCCTTTTCAGCCAACTTTTAACTTAACACAAAAAATAGAGTAACTATACTATTGTGTTAGATGGTTTATATTAATATGGTAATGCACATATATTTAGGGGCATATTATATTTTTCTAAACATAATATTTATATGTATTCCAAAGTTTAAAAGATATCTTTATGGACATCATAATTCATTTTTAAACAATTGGTCTGTTTTAAAGTAAGTGATATAAGGCACCTAAAGATAGAAATCTAATCATTCATAACTTGTTACCCAAGATCATCCAGTCAGTAAACCAATAATGGAGGAGATGAGATAGAGAAACTGGATTTGAATGTTATGAATCACTCATTCACTCAATAACTCTCTGTCCATATATTTGTCTATCTAACTGGTTATTTATTTTTCTGATTGTTCACTGTATGCCAAGTGCTCTTCTAAGTACTTGATGTTTAAAGTTGAACTATCTTAAAGATTCTGCCCTTGTGTATACTGTTTTCTTCTTTCTGATAAGCTTTCATCTTTAAGTTATAACAAATAAAGAATTTAAGGTGTATCTGAATAAAACCAAGAACTTTCTAGGAAATAAAGAAAATGCATTGATGAGAGTTTTTCATTTTTTTTTTGTTTCTCCATGTCTTTAAGATCTTAGATGTTTTAATTTAAAATAGATTTGTTCATATTTTATGCTTTTTTGTAAAAATGTCTACAAATGATATTATAACTCATGTCTGATTTTGAGTGTAATCCCTACAATAATATAAAAATAAAATATTTTTCAGTGGATTCCAAAACCAACATCAAGTATTTTTAGAAAATTATCTTGTATTTAGAAAAAAAATTATCTTGTATTTATAGTGTATATGCAAGCAATCTAGTTTTGTATTTATCTTCTATTTTATAAACCCCTTGGTGGTAATAGGGGATTGCGTTTGGTTAGCTTTGATTAGGGTCTAGTAGTATAAATGGGATATAAGAATTGGAGGAATTTTATCTTTTGTTTTAATTTAAAAGTTACTATTTTCGGGCTGGGGTGGTGGCTCAGTGGTAGAGTGCTTGCCTAGCATGTGTGACGCACTGAGTTCGATTCTCAGCACCACATATTAGTAAACAAAATAAAGTCCATTGACAACCAAAAAAGAAAAAAATTTTAAAAAAAGTAAAAAAAGTTACTATTTTCTAAGTTAGAGTAGTTTGTGTTTGAATAAGCAAACAAGAGGCAATACAAAGTTTTTTTCAATAGTGAAGATTATAGTGATACTAGTTCTTAGGGCAATCAATCCAAAAACAATATTAATACCTATCAAATTTGTTTGCAGATGCTTAGTTATTAAAGAGGAAATAAAGTCTGAAATACAACTTTGTCAGAGAAAATCAATCTGTAAGTAGAACCTATAAGTTGAAGATAAACTATTTTTTAAGATAGTATCATTTAATTAGCGACTATAGAGTCTATTTAGAGACATATAAATTGTGAAACAATTCAGTTACCTGGACACACTTGATTTAGTACAAAATATTTGACTCTTATAATATTGCATATTAGTAAAATAGCTTTAAAATTAGTCCTTTTAGTAATGCCCATATGAAATGTGAAGAATGAAGGAGTAAAATTGAAATTCAATGATTAAAGTATGAATATGATTTTCTGTCTGCTTTCCATCTCAGCCCTAGAAGCCTTAACCTCATAAGGTGCCCTTTTCAGGGGTTAATAAATTATAAAGACTTTTTCACTTTTTTCAGTGTCACAGAGAAGCTTGCCCACATTAGAATTGCATAGGATGAGAATATAATTCAGAGGTATTAGCTTTGTATGCTTTGCCAAGAAGTTTTACAAGGCACTAGGCCTTGGGTTTAGTTATTATTACATGGTGATATCCTCAAATTAATTTTAATAATATTTGTGATAAAAATATAAATTTAAATCAGAATGTTTTTAATGTTAAATTCTGCTGAAAGTAGAGAATTGGTTGTTTTTGCTGTGATACTGATTTCAGTGGAGAGGAACTGAGCATAGTAAGAAGACTGTCTTGCCCACAATGACCACACAAAATTGGCTCTACCCGTGTACCAATGCCTATCATAAAACTCTCTCAGCCATACACTGCAGCATTTTTATCAATGAGGAAAATATAGTTTTACTAAAATCAGGTCTCCATGCAAGTGCAACAAAAGCAATCAGTTGGGAGCTGAGTTCGAAATATAATGTGGTGTGCAGCAGCATAAAGTCTGCTGTGATTGACAGAGAAGCATGGTATGAAGTTAAGTTTCAGAAACCTTCCTCAATGTGAACTACTGAAAAAATACAGTCTAGTTAGTACACAGTTCTGCTCAGTGGAGCAAGAAAACAGCAGATGTTTTCAAAAACACCTTTTTGTTGTTTGTTTGTTTCCATGCCTTATGGTGAGAATATGGTTTTTGGCACCAGACTGTGTAAGTATAATTTCTTGTCCCAACTCTTTCTGGACTTTGGGTATTCATATAAAAAATGAGAGAATTAAATGTATTTCCCTCAGGTCTGCTGTGAAAATTTTGTGAACTGATCTTATGAACAGAGAATAGAGTCTGGTGTATAATAAATGCTCAATTAGTATTGCCTCTTTTTAGTATTTTCATTGCCATTGACTTGCTTGGTTGTGTGTGTCCTTTAATTAATTCAGAGTTCTCACTAAAGACTGATATTTACCAATGTGAAAACTCTGGTATACTAAAAACCCCATAACTTCTGTGATTTCAAAAGACATTAGCAGTAGTCACAAGCTTATCATTAGCTACATATCAGATTTCTCAGATGGCTTTCAGTTTTAAAAGTGAAATCTCTATTTCTGTAAGTAAAATTTTTTTCTTTAGTAAAAAAAAAAAACAAGATTGAATTTAGATGTTTTTTCCCAACTCTAAAATTATATGACATAGTGTTTCATCTGTATATATAATTAAAAATGCATAATACTAATGGGAAGATTTATGTTTGCCTTTTATCTTTCACTCAACTTTACCCTGTTATTTTTATATTTTATTTCATTATTTTTAATCCTATAGTTATAAAATATTTTATGTCTGATATATGTAGAAATTAACATTTTCTCCTGCTTTACAATAACTTCATCTCACTGAGTGATGAAGTAGTATTTAGGTATCAGGTGTCCCACAAAAGCTCTGTGTGAGAACATGCAAGAAAGTGTAGAGGTGAAATGATTGGGTTATGAGAACCCTAACCTAATCAGTAGATTAATCAATTGATGGATTTACTGGGCAGTAACTCTGGACAGGTAGGGTGTGGCTGGAGGGGGTGGGTTATAAAAGATGAGCCTTTAGTGTTTATATTTTGTTCCTGGTAAATGGAGCTCTCTCTGCTTTCTGATTGTTATGTGCTGAGCTGCTTTCTTTCCCCACACCCTTCCACCATGATGTTCTGCCACAGCTTGGGCCCAGAGCAATGAAGTCAGTGATCCATGGACTGAGACCTCTGGAACTGTGAGCCCCAAATAAACTTTTTCTTCTCTAAAATTTTCTGTCAGGTCTTTTGGACACTGCAGTTAAAAGCTGATTAAAACAAGTAGTGATGGAACTAAGTTAAAATTCTTTTTTTCACTCATGCTATTCTGTATTATTAACATATTCTTAAAGGCAAAATAAAAGTTTACTTTTACAGTCAGTTTGTGTATGTGGAAATGTGTGTGTGGTTTTGCTTGTTGCTTTGTTTTTTGTTTTTTTTGATACTAGAGATTGAACTCAGGGCCATTCGACCACTGAGCCACATCCCCAGCCCTATTTTCTGTTTTATGTAGAGACAGGGTCTCACTAAGTTGCTTAGCACCTCGCCATTGCTGAGGCTGGCTTTGAACTCGCGATTCTCCTGTCTCAGCCTTCCTAAGTGCTGGGATTACAGGCTTGTGCCACCACGCCCGGCTTTTGTTTTGTTTTAATGGAGCATCTACCATGTGCCCAATATTAAATTAGGAGAGGTACAAATAGAAAAGGATAAAATAACTCTTTTCCCCACAGTTTGCAAACTTTAGAATCAAGATGTTAATGAAAGTGTAAAGCAAAAAGAACAAACAAATTTTCTATCAAGTTGTTTTTTCTTTAAGAAGTCTGATTCATTCCACAAATTATGTAAGGCATAGATGCATAATTACTGAGCACTTGTGGCATGCTAACAGTGAACAAAGACTATTCCTGGTCTCAAGGGGCTCGTAGTCTGGAGGTCAACACAAAGTATGAGGAAGAGTACTTGCACTGTATTTTTACCAAAGTGCTTGCAACCAGAGTTTGGGGAAGAGTCCTTGAAATCAGTATTATTCACCATTGGTGACGTTCAGCAGACATTGGTCAGGGATAGAAACTATGTAATCCTAAATGAAAAAATGTTTCAATATTAGGCTGCAATCAGCAGTAGGACAGTTCAAGGAAATTAATTCCCATTCTTAGTGAATTACTCAATTCATTTACTTATTTTTGAAGTTACTTGGATAATATTATATAAATGCTATTTATTATGTAATTATCTAAAATGAAAGAAAAATATGTCATCACCTTTTTGGTATAAGACTTTCTCAGGTGGCAAGTGACTTACACTAACACAAATTACAATAGAGGAAAATGTACTAAGCCTATTAGAGCAGACAATAATACTAACTAGTTTCACTACTATCTCATAAGACCCCCTCCCCCAAACTTTAGTCTGTTTGCTTATACCATAACTGTGGACTTCCAGTATAGAGAAAGAGATGACATCTAATGGGGGCAAAAAAATTTAAGCTTAGTCAATAGCGCCCCTCACTTACAATGTTATAAGCACTCTAGTAGGTGGTGAGGATATAGAGAAATGGGAGTTAATGGTGTTATATCAAGAAAATGGGTGTTGGATTGGGAATGTATCTCAGTGGTACAGAACTTGCCTAGCAGGAACAAGGCCCTCTGTTCAATCCCCAGTACAAGCGAGAGAGAGAGAGAGAGAGAGAGAGAGAGAGAAAAGGATGCTTTCACAAGTCACTACAAACAGGTCGCCCTAGGAAAGGCAAGATAGTTGCTTATCTACCTCCAGCTGCTTGTCTAGACTTTTGGTATCACCTCTCAGGGGCATGTTACAGGAGGGGTGGCAAGTGATAACTTTAGAATGGTTCTGAGGGCAAGAAAGGGGAGAAACTGTGAAGCGTTAGGGCGGTGAAGATCCAGGAAGGTAAAAATATAAGGGCAAGTGAAAAAATCCTGCCCCCCCCCAAAAAAAATCCACTTGAGACAGGTTTGGTATTGTTTTAGTCAGCTTTTGCAGCATTGTTACCAAAATACCTGAGAAGAACAAACTATAGGAAGAAATGTTTATTTGGGGCTCACTGATTCAGAGATCTCAGTCCATAAATGTCTGACTCCATGCTCTGGGCCCATCATAATGGGAAGAAAGCTGCTCAGCATGGCAGGGAGTTGGTTGGGGCCTTGGGAAGATGTACCCTTCCAGGGCAGTCCCTGAGTGACTCACCTCCTCCAGCTATACCCTATTGCTTACAGTTACCACCCAGTCAGTCCATTCAAACTAGGATGGACTGATTAGGTTAAAGCTCTCATAATCCAATCATTTTACTTCTGAATATTTTTGCCTTAACAGGAGCATTTGAGGGATACCTCATTTCAAAACCAAAACAAGTACCTAATCATAATGAATATTGTATCCTGTTATCATCAAAGATTTTCCCTAATTTTTTGTTGAAGACACATAGCCTAGAAAATGGGTTTATCAGATGTTTGTGAAATGAATGTCTGCCTAAGGAAGGGAAGAGAGCAGAGGAAGGAACATATTATGTTTGAAATGCCCTTGAAAGAATCAACATGATATATCTAGTAAGTATTGTATATAAACTATTGATGTGGCTATGTGACTGAATATCAACTAGAAAAGAAGCTATAAGAAAATGTAGTATGTAGAAATTGTGAAGGGAAGAAAGTACAAAGAAAGACTCAAAAGGAGAGAGAAGTAAATCTAAACTATCAGACCTTTAAGTTACAAATGAAATTATTTTACTGAGGATGGGGAATCCATTTAATCCTCTAGAAGATAACTGAACATTTGAACTTGACACTCATACTTTACTCTCCGTAGGCTTTTCTGGCAAACATGGTGTGGTTTACAAGACACCTCGTTGTGGTCTGTATGTTCAAGCAACATTCACAGTTTCTTATCTCTCTGTCTCTTTTCTATTCCACCACAAGTTTAGCTCTGGTCAGCGGGTTCCTCTGAACTTTCTTCACATAACTACCTCCAAGTCAGCTCTCAGATCTCAGTTAAAAAAGTGCCAAGGAATGTGCAGATACCTTAGGAAGTAAAAAATACATTAGAAAGCAAAGACAAAAAACACCTTAAGGAAATCATCTTCAACTTTCCTTCCATTGTCAAATCCCTCCATTATAAGCTCTTAAAACAATAGTTAACACTTCCAAAAATATCAGTTGGAGGTTTTCTTATTTGATTGACTCATTAATGATAGTTTTCTTCACTAGACTGTAATCTTCACAAAAGTAATGACAGGGTCCATTTTAAATCACCATTGAACCCCAGCCTCTTATATGACATCTTAGGTAAGGGGATCAGCTAAATAGATGGAGGCATGTAAATTAATAATGTGGGCAACCAGACACTTGCAAAAAGTGTATTTGCACCCGGGAAAAACAAAGCACTGAGATGCTAATGAATGTTAATCATAGAAAGGGAAATGGAATGAACTTTATCTTAGAGTATTAATAAATTAGTTTCTTGTCTCAGTAGCTTTCTTCCCACTAGTATGTTGATAACTACATAATAAATTATTTTTCATAAGGATTTAATTAAGATTAATGATTGCACACTTGATTTATGTTCAGAATAACAGAAATACTATCAATATCTACTTGAAAACTTTGTTATAAATAAAATAGTGATAATTTGATTGAAGGGTATGAAGAAGTAAAGACTCAGCATAGAAACTGAGTGTGTATATATTAGAAAACTTGTACCAGGAGATCATCACTTTTGTAGAAGTGATACTACTGAAACTAGAGAGTATAATTGAGAATGTGGTGGCCAATCACATGAAAGGCAGCAGAAAGTCTCAAAATGTAAAAACAAAGAAAACTGTACTTTAAATTGAAGGAAGGGTCACTGGTGGCCTTAAAGAAAGTAGTTTGAGATGCTAAACAGCAAGGAGTCCAGGAAGAAATTGATAGTTAGGAATTGAAGTCATGTCCAAACAATTTAGATCTGAGAAGGAATAAAGACCTGCTAGACAGAACTGTCAAATAATAGCTCCTTCAGAGATGGAAAACCTTTATTTGGTGGGGAAATGTGTGGAAAAGTAACATTTAGTTTTTTTGATTCATCTTCATAAGTTATAAAAAACAAATATGTAAAAAAACTCATTTTTATTAAAGGCCTAATTGTGTTTAAGAACTTCATCACAGCTAGAAAAGAAAAACATTTTATCCCCAAATACAGAAAATTATGAGAAATATTTACTCAGTAGTTACTTTATTCAAAAGAAAGTATTTATGTTTCAGTACCATCCCAAACCACTTATAAGAATATTTAGAGTTCATAAATAATCCTTGTCTTTATAAGCAGATAAACAAATGAATCTCCTCATATTAAATTGGATAGTCCAGAAAGTCACAGAATATTCTAAAATGCAATGATTCACCAAGAATATTTTTGATCTCCTAAATAGAAACCTTACCATCCCTTAAGAGATTAGAGAAATTAATGGAAAATAAGAGAAAGAAGTATGAGACATGCACAATGAATATGTGTCCATATAAAAATTATATGTTTATCTTTACATATGCAAAGATATATATGTAGTGATAGATAATGTCTTAAAAGTTGGCTATACATTGAAACGTTATTCTCATAGCTTTATGATGATTTTAGAATAATTCTTAAAATATTTCTGATTTGCTTAAGAAATAAACACTTTAGTTAATTTGTTTGTTCTTGTTTCAGGGAAAGGCACTTCTTTGAACCATCTGGATAGGAGATAAATTATGTCTCCCTTATTAATCTGAAAAACAAAATAACAGGATTTGATATTTTTCTATAGCAGCTGACATAGAAGAAAGAATGGAATGCACCATGGATTCAGAGAAAGTGAGATCACAAACAGGTTTTGAAATTAGAAGAGTAAGCCACAGTGCTACATGGGAAAAATCATAGCCATCCCATTTGACAAAGATGTCTTTCTCAGCAATGTTTCATAGTCAAGCTAGATGAGGATAACTAGGCCTCAGATACTAGACAGAGATTCAGAATGGGAAAAAGCAATTAGTAGGAGCTAACAGTATGGGTTGTGGAGCCAATTGACTAGGTATTCCTGATTTTACCATTTAAGCAGTGTTGTGACCATCAGCAAAAGAAAGTTAACTTTGCTAATCCTCATTGCCTCATCAGAAGGATGCTGGGAGGATCAAATGATGTAATATAAATCATTCCCTAAGCACTGCATGAACTTGTAGTGTGTACTTTATCACTAGCCTACCAACTCCATGCTTGTCTTGCTATGCCTGGAATTCACTCTGAATGTGGGTATATGTTACTTCTTCTTGGAATGGTCAGCTATGTCAATATCTTTTCATTGAGCTAGATCCCACCTCCTAGTAGTTCACATATCATTTCTAGTGGGGTTTGAAGGTTACTTCCCAGGGTGAAGTATACTCCTTTTGTTCTCAGGGAGCTTTCACACCTATTATGCATTTTAATTGTCTGTTTCCTTTTCTGTGTCTCCCATTGTATTCGAAGCTCCATGTATTGGGGGATTTTATTAATTGTACCCACTGCTATATCAGCAATGCTAGCACAGAATAGAAGCTTGGCAAATGTTAGTGAATGTATGATGAAAGACGCTGGACTTAGAACCTTGAAGGTTCTAATCTGGAAGAATTTGTCTGTTCTAGCTGGTAATTGTATAGCCAGACAATTCACCAGTTTAAGGTGAACAGTTAAATCCTTTTCAGAAAATGGCAGTGAAACCTACCCCTCTACTAATCCATATCTACTTCCTGACCCATTGGTGTTACTAGGAAAACTTTCACCTTGAGAGCACCCTGCACACTCCCATGCTGCTCCAGCACTCACCATCTTCCCTCATCTAGTTGGTGTAAATTGCCTGGAGACTAGTCAACAGCACTATCAAACAAAGGAAAGTGTTCCAGAAAGTTCAGTATATATGCTCCTGCTTGCTCACATGCAGGCAAGCATGCTATTCAGATTTTTGTTGCTGTGACCAAAATACATGACAAAAACAATTCAGAAGAGGAAAGATTTAATTCGGCTCACAGTTTCAGAGGATTCAGTCTTTGGTTCGCTGGCTCCCAGGCAGAAACATTATGGCAGAAGAGCATGGCAGAGGAAAGCTGATAAGCTCAGGGTACCTGGGAAACAGAGAGAAGTGGAAAGAGCAGGGAGAAGATAAAACCTCCTGGAGCATTCTCTCAGTGACTTACTTCCTCCAACTAGGTCCCACCTCCCAGTAGTCCATTCAGCTATTAATGGATTAATCCACCAAATGGAATGACTAATTCATTTAATGGACTAATCCACTGATAAGGTCAGAGCCCTCATGATCCAATCATTGCCTAAAAGCCCCACCTCTGAACCTCGCTGCATTGGGGACCATACTTTCAATACCTGAGCTTAACGATGTGTTTTATCCAAAATGATGCTATTCTGAGTTTCCATAAACTCGTGTCTTACATTTATTTTATCCTAATTCACTTTGTTTTGTGAGGAAAAAAAAAAAAAAGTTAACTTCATCAGCAACATTACCTGCTGGAATGAGATTGGGGGTTTAAAGGTTACAAAGAATCTGAAGAGATGGACTTAAATCATAACAACAGGTTGGGTTATGGCCATTCTTTTATCTTCCCAGATTCTTCTCACTGTATAAATAATATATTAAATTTATATTGCTATGCAACAAATTACTACAATCTTAAATGCTGAAAACAACAGACATTGATAATCTCAGTTTCAATGGGTCGGTGATATAGGCATAAATTTGGTATGTCTTTGATTCAGGGTCTCAAGAGACTGTAATAAAATTGTCTGAGTCTATGTTCCTCTCTAGAGTCTGAAATTCTCTTTCAGAATTTCATTGTTTTGGCAGAGTTGTATTCCTTGTAGCTATAGAACTGAGTTTCCTCTTTTCTTGCTGGCTGTCAGCCGAGGGATTTTCTCAGCATATGTATGCTACCTTAGTTGCATGCCAGGAGGGTCCTTCATGGTCTCTCTGATAGCATGAAAGCTTACTTTTTTTTTTTTTTTTTTGATACCAGGGATTGAACTCAGGGGTACTTGACCACTAAGCCACATCCCTAGCCCTATTTTGTGTTTTATGTTTTATGTAGAGACAGGGTCTCACTGAGCTTAGTGGCTCGCCATTGCTGAGGCTGGCTTTGAACTCGTGATTCTCTGTCTCAGCCTCCCAATGTGCTGGGATTACAGGTGTGCGCCACCACGCCTAACTGGCAGCTTACTTTTTAAAATCAAGCAGGGCACTGTCTTGCTCAAGTCTGCCTAGATGGAGTCTTAGATAACATAATAGAATCATAGGAGTAATAATCCACAACCTTTGCCATATCTATGGGCTATAAGTAAGTCACAGGTTTTGCTCATACTCAATGAGAAGGAATTAGACAAGGGTATGCTTCCAAGCAGGTCCCCTTAGGGTGTGACTACCACAGAGAGCAATCATAGAATATTATCAGAAACATCTACACGACCATCAGCTTCCACTGACAAACCATTTCTAGGACACTATAAATCTCTCTGTACTTGCAAGTGGTAGAGCACACCCAGGAAGAGTTCACTTCGATTTAGAAAACTGTATGAGTACCTAAGGGAAAGTGATGTTAGAGGCCAAATTAAGAGGACCCATGTTCTCAAAAAAGAAAAAAAAAAACTATAGCCCCTGAGCTTATTGTAGGTCTGCAAGATGGGTTGTAGTGTTGGACACTCAGTAGATAATTTGGAAAGGGTACATTTTGGATTATGGAAGCCTATGTCCCACCAATCATCAAGATAGTGATGCTGCTGATATTATCACAGGAAGCCACTACCACTGTGGGTCTATTAAGTAAGGCAAAACTTCAGAGAGTTCATGTTTTTCTGGGCTCTGTTAATGATTAGAGTTTGTTCTCTTTTCTGTATTGCTGAAAGCTCTGAGGGGCTAGATGAGCCATTAAGAAGGTAGCATGTATGTGTTGTATGGGGTGTGAGTGAATATAGGTGGGGAGTGGGAGTAACTGACTTTTACACATGCCATTATATAAAGATAGGGGTGCATGGAATAGCTATTTTTTCAGCAGTACCTGTCCCCATATTTCCTCCACTTTTATCCTTTCTATATACCTCAAAACCCTATTATTTTGTTCTAATGTCCTATCCTAGACAATCAAACCAAAAAAATCTCTTGAAAATTCTAGTCCAAAGTCAACATGTCCAAATAAACAGAAACTAGAAGATAAAAATGCACATAACAAGATATGGAAATTCAATAGAAGAAGAAGGAGAAGGAGAAAGAAGAAGGAGGAGGAGGAGGAAGAGGAGATAGTAGTGTAAGGTTCCACGGCTGTTATCGTGTCTGAGAGAATCATCAGGGCTTTACTCCATCACTAAAATAAAAGAAATGAAGTATATTCAAGTGCAAGACAGACAGAACCGGAACCAGTACCTTTCTTTGCTATTCCAGCCTTCCAGGCAGCAAGCTAGAAGAAAAGACTATCTCTGTTCCTTTGTTTGTCTTGTAGACTTCCACAACTGGAGATATTTTTTCACATATACTCTGGAGTTGGACTGAATGTTTACACTGCTCTGACTAACCTTGCTTGGTAATCTGTTTACAGCCAGAAAGGGAACTTGACTGTGTTTGTAAGGTTTTCATTGCCAAGATAAAATGCCTGAGAAAATTAACATAAAGGGAGGAAAGGTTTATTTTGGCTACTGGTTTCAGGGGTTTCAGTATATGGTCAGTTGACTTTGTTGTTTTGGGGCTTGTGGGGAGATAGAACATCATGGTGAGGAGCATGTGGTTGAGTAAGCTGCTTTACCTCGTAGAAGCTGGGAAGCAGAGAAAGAGAAAGAGAGAAGGGACCGGTGTCCAAATATCACCTCAAGAGCATGCCTCAGTGATCTGAATTCCTTCCACTATGCCCATTTCCTAGAGGTCACTGGCTGGTGACACAAGATCCGAACCATACTATTGGTCTACCTGGTACATAAGCCCTAGAGGAGAACTCAAATCTAACTCCAAACACTTAAATATTTTTCCCTGAAATCTCAGAAGAGTGGAAGGACCAGTGAAAGGGAGACATCTGGGCAATTTGATTAACAGGAAAAAAATGGGGATTAGTGGCAGAGTGAGGATAACTCCTGAGACATAGGAGGCCCCATGAGATAAACATGAGTGGTGCCCTCCATCCTCTTTCTTTTCCAAATCAGATGATGTGAAATTTGGGTTGGCAAAGCAGGTTCAGGCAAGGCTCAGGAAGAATGGTTTGATATGTCAACCCACACAACTAGTCCGACTGAAGCAAAAAGCTGCAGTATTGTCAGCTGAGACTGCAGTGGCACGTGGCTAAGCACCTGCAGTCAGGGCTGCAACATATTTACATAACATTTATGTGCCACTTTATGAAGTGCTCCTGCATAGAACAAGCATGGAGGGAGCCATGTCCAGCCCTGAGTCAGTGACCACTGCAGCAACCTTTGCTGATTCCTGCTGACTTTCCCTCTTAGGCAAGAGGGCTCTGCCCAAAGTTGAGCCCTCCTACAACTTCACAAATGGGCCCATGACCCATTCTGGGAAATTATCAGAACCAAGATTATTGAATGCTATAATCAATTATCAGCTATTGGACAAAATAACAATTTGTGAGACCATATGAATAATAAATAGAAAAATGAGAAAGAAGAGATGGTCCTTTTGTACATTAATATTCAGAGAGCCAACTGATAAATGTAGAGATACAATGCGAGTTGGAAAATTTTCATTTTGTTTCCAAATAGTGAGCATTAGATCAGGAAATGCATTTCTTGTAGTGATTGCTAGAGATGACATTAGTTACAAGGGAAAACAAAACAAAACAAAAGTCATACAGTGGAAAATCAAGCAATAATTAATTTCAAAATTAATATCATCACTGAGAGACAGATGGATAATATGAGCCCCAGATTTGATTCCCAGAGAACAAAATCTCATGTATATATATATTTTTATTATTTTTTAGTTTTTAGTTTTTGCCTGGAATATATTATCTAAAACTGACCATAAAGAATCACCAGACAAACCTCCAAATAAGGAGCATTCTATTAAAAAGTGTGCATGGGAATTGTATTCTTCAAAGTATCAATGACATGAAAAATGAGAAAGTTGTCAATGACATCATGGAAGGTTTCTTATATGATTCATGTTAAAGGAGGCTAGAGACAGAACAAATGAACTCAACACCTGATCTCAGACTTACTCTTATACAAAGGAGTAAAATTTCTTTAAAGGATATTTTTGGTCAATGAGGCAAAGTTAGAATGTAGACATGTACTATTTTATTTTCAAGCATTATATCAAGGTTAAATTTACCGTGGTTATATAAAAGAAAAACTTTACTCTTAGGAAATAAAAATCAAAATATTTATAAGTAAAAGTTTATAAAACGTCTCAAATGAGTCAGGAGAGGATGAGTCAGGGAGAGATTAAAGAAATGAAAAAGCAATAGGGTAAAATGTTAATAAGTGCTGATTCTGAATCTAGGTTAAGAATATGGAAATTTTTTTACTACTTTTAATCTTACAGCTTTTTTGGTAAATTAGAAATTATATCCAAATGAAGAGTTTATAAAGGATTATCCCAGTAATGTTGTTTTCAAAAAGTAGTACAGTGTATTTCCTTTGCTCCCAGTTGATAAGAAATATAAATATACCAGAAAAAGACACACATGCTTATTAATATGTATGAAAGTGTCTGGAATGATACATATGATGAGAAAAATTTATAGGCATCTGCCTTGGGGTCAGAGAATGTATATCTGAGTGTCAGAGAGACCTACTTTTCACTGTGTACACTTTTGCAATGTTTGAATTACAAAACACATAGGTATGTCCTTTTAAAATGAAAAACAAAGTGGGCTTAATTTAGAGCAATTTAATGAATATTTATTAATTGCTTCCTGTACATTACTTTAGGGATGAGAAATGTAATTTAAAAATTGTGTTTTGAATGTCCTGTTTTCAAGGAGCTCTTGTTCTACATAGGGAGAGAAGGATAAGATCTTTAATCAATAAAGAAATGTAGATAAAATAAACTAGATGTTATTATTGAAATGAAATAAAAGGAAAAGAAGTACAAAACTTTGGTTGTGTACCTGGCTGTCCTACTGATACAACTGCAGCTCACCTAAACCTTTTTACTTTACTTTTCTCATTTGCTAAGAGGGGCAATAAAATTTTTTCTACTGCTTTTTACATGAGTGTTCTAAAGATGATTAATAAGATCATTTTTATGGAGATTCCTGAACTTTACTTGGAAAGGGTACTAAGTAAATATGAAAAGATGATCACGTTACTAATGTCAATTGTAAAACACAGTTCTTTCAAATACATTCAAGTGTCAGTAGAGGGAGGGGTGAGAGCAGTGAGCAGGTGAGAGAGAGAGGGAGAGGGAAGGGGAGGAAGGAGAGAGGGGGAGAGAGAGAAACCTTGAATTAATTTAAGGTTTTCACTGGCCCTTGGAAATTTCTGTATAATTTGGCATTTTACAGTAAATTTAGTCTGCTTCTTCCTCTACAGACTCCATGAAGGAAAATTTTCATGTTATCAAGACCAGATTTATTGAGACATCCAAAAATGTGGGGACTTTGGGACTGTTACTTTGCAGTTACTCCACTGAGATCGCATCCCGTGGTCTCTGACGACTCTCCTGGAGCATGTCCAGTTTCAGTAATGCAGTTCCTGTAGAACAGTTTCTAAAGTAAAAAGACAAAAACACTAGTAGAACACCACTATATAAAAACAAACAAAAGATTATGTGCATAAAGAATGGTAAGGGTCAACCTTTAAGATCACAAAAGCAATAAATTGCAAGTTCAAGGTTAAAATATGGTTCTTAGCATTTCCCCATGATACCATGTATTACTATTCTTATTGAACACTTGTTAATGTTGTTTTGATGGATAACTCCAGAACCCATGACGTATACTACAAATGAAAATTTTAGGTCTTTAATGTTAATACTATGAGTTCGTATAATGCTTGACCTGTTTTCAAAGGCTTTTGCATTCATCATTTCATTTGGGAGCCTTAGTAGCTTGTTCAATGTCCCTTTCATTGAATCACATCACCTCTCCAGTAACTTTTTCATTCTTCTTGTGACTGAAAATTACATCTTAATTATAACCATAAATAATTCCATGTTTTATTGTTATTCTGGATGAATATCGATTATTGAGTAAAAAAGCCTTAACAATTTGAAGATGACATATAATACAAGTTAGAACTGCTGTGAAGCTGAATGTGCACTGTCCATGTTTTCCAGCACATTAGTGCTGTCTTTTCAGTTAACAGCTTTGTAACTACTGACCCTGAAACCATGCAAGCTGAATTCAAATAAATTCTGACTGTGTAGACTGTGTAGATGCACATGCCCATATTTGCACAGTAATGCACTTTTTATCATGTTTTGGTAAACTTGAAGATTGCAATAGAAAGGATCAGATACTGTGGAACAATAAATAAAATAATGAAAATATATGATACAGAACACATTAGGACTTAAGAAAACTCAATTATTTTAGTACTGCATCATTCTTTGCAGACAGTTTAAAGCATTTTGTATATGTTCAGATTTTTGTATTATTTGACTATATAATGTACTGGAAGAAACTATGCCAATTTTAATATTTAGGATTTGCAGATTTCTTTCTAGGAACTATTTTGGAAAAGAAAAGCCCCTTGTATTTTGATACTAACTTTCTAATTTTATTATAGATATACATAGGTTCTCAAAAAGTAAAGAGACAAGGTTATAATGCAAGTCAGTCATTTTTTTAAAATTCTTGGCCAAGTATTAAATCCATAGAGATAAATAAAATCGACCTAAATTTTACAAAATAATTATATATATTTCTAATGAATTTACAACTATGGCATACATATTTTAAGCCTCTTCTACAAAATGCCAAGCCCACAGAATATAGATGAATAAAATATTCTTCAGTGCAAACTTTTATTTATAGGAAATGAACATATGCAACATATGCAAATCATTTAATTTCTCTGAGATTCATTGAAGACTAAGTTAAATGATTGTGTTGTTATAGACTTCACAGTCCCAAATTATGACTGGATACTTGTGTTTCTAATAGAAGCTAATATTCCTCAGAGGTTTGTGCACCTGATACTGATTGTTCTAAGGATTTAGCTATAGTACATCATTCTTCATGACCTATGAAATAGATATCTTTCCCAAACTCAGGCTATCTGACTTTAGAGTGCAGTTTCACCATTTTAAAAGGTTACTAAGAATGCTCAGTGGTGTTGAGGTCATTCACATGTTTGTTCCTGAAATAGAAAATATGTTTATGATATTTTTTAGGATAATTTTTTTAAAGGATGCAGCCTATTTAGTTCTTCATTGTTTACTGAGATTACTCTCATTTAGGACTATGGTAAACATTATGATTTTACAGAATCAGTGGCCATCACATTAAGCAATTCTTCAGAATCATCTAGATTTTTTAACTAATGTTATAAAGGGCTGACATTACAAAATATGGAAAAGATAAATTTCTTTTCCTGCAAGTTTAAAAAAATAAAATTACCTAAGATTGTTATAGTTAACCTCATTATCCTCATTCTATCAATTTTTATGTGTTCTTCCATTTATCTTTTTTTTTTTTTTTTTTTTTTTGGAACTAGGAGTTGAACGCAGAATCACTTTAGTGCTGAGCTACATCATCCCTAGTGCTTTTTATTTTTTATTGCTACTGCTAATTTGCTTAGGGCCTAAGTTGCTGAAGCTGCCCTTGAACTTGTGATCCTCCTGCCTCAGCCTCCCAATTCATGGGATTACAGACATGCACCACCATGCCTGACTCAAGTGTCCTTTATTCTATCTTCCCTAAGGTAATAGCACTGATTCATGTTTTCGATATTTTTTTATCATACTGTAATCAGTAAAGAACCTAAAACAGGATGGATGTTTCTCCTAATATATGATATTTTGTACTATTTTACCTCTTAATTTCCAGAGATATGAATAGAGAGAAGAAAATCTCCTGATGTAATAGTGTTAGTCTACTCATCAAGTCTGATGAAAGAAAAGGTTTTATATATGTCATTTAAAAAACTTCTATGAATGCAATATTGTTTAGCATTTTACTACAACATAATATCAAAAATACAGCTAATATCTACATGTGTTTAGAAAGTTCTACTGTGGTAGGCTCCATATTTTTCCCCTTTCACTCCCAAAAGCAATCCTAAGAAACGCAAACAATTTCTTATCAGAATTTTATTGGTAAGGAAATCTAGGATTGTTAGGATAGTCACAGTGCTAGTGAGTGATAGATAAGGAAACAAATATCAAGTAGGTTATCTCCAGAACGTTTATCCATATTTTTTTAATTAAATGGACAAATTGCCTTTTGGTTCATCTCTGTGTGTATGTATACTTGTATGTGTTTACATATGAAGTGTGTTTGCATTTTCTACTTACTTACATTTATACTAAACTGTATTTTCACACCTTGTGTTTTTCTTGTCTTTCTTTCCGAATATATAATTTTTTAAAAGGCTAAGCTAATTGAATACACTATATTTGTCTTGTGAAAAAGAAAGTCTTTGCCAAGTACACAGATATGGCCGAAGTTACTCAAAAACATCTCTAGTCATTATTTACAAGATAATAATAGTGAATGATTTTGCTTCTTGGACTCATTGTTGCAGAATACTTTTTGCTCTTACTAAACTATTTCTGTTGTTGCTGGAAATCAACTTTTATGTTCTTTGTTCTTTCAAGCTAAAATTGAAATGATTCATGAATAATTTAACCAGAATATTTACTTATAATGTACCATTTTAACTGAACATCTAAGAGCTCTCAACTACCTGTTCCCATCCATATTATTTGTATGTTTTTTAATAAGAAAGTGTACGCTATATGGTGCCAAGGGCTTTAAAACCTAACACTGGCAACCTCTGGGGTCTTTGGTTTTGTGTTGGTGGTGATGGCTAACCCCTTGACATCCATTTCTATAACCCCCATCATTAATTGAGGCCAGTTGTTATAATCCCATCTCCCATGCCAATGACTGAGAGGTGGAATGGGACCTAAAAACGTGTAAGTTGAAACAGGCTGGATTGAAGGTGGAAATGATGAGACATTTTCCTACAATATAAAGAGGTGGAATCCCTTTTATGGCTTTGCTGCAGATTTCTTGCCAATTTTAAATAGGCAATTAGCATAGGAAAGCTTGAGAACTGGAAAGAATCCAGATCTTTGATGACTTATGGAGCTACTACCCTAATCAAGCCTGAAGATGCCCTACCTTCAGGATGTTAAAAGTTACTGATGAAGATGATGTGACCTGAACAGAAATCATAATATGAGAAAGAAAAAAATAAAGTAGATGAGTTTAAGCAAGTAGAATCAAGAGAATATGCATTGTTTACAGGGAATCATAAGATATAAATGAACTTGCTCATTTATGGATAGTTTATTCATGGAAGTGTTTGGATGATTTCCACAATTGAAGAAAAGAGTTTTGTTTGTTTCCTTATTTATTTTCAGAAGAAAAGAGCTAAGAACCAATATTTTTAATATATAAATATTTAAGAAGAGGCTAAAAGAAAACTCTAAGAAATAAAGAACAAAAAGAATGAGTGAAGTTGGGAGTTGGTGTCAAATGTGGTTCCATTTCGTGTGTGGGAAAGAAAAATTAAAACACAGAGATGTTCATCAGTTTTAACAAACAAGGAGGTCATTGGTGACTTTGGGAATAGAAGTTTCAGTGGGGTAGTGCAGGATGAATACAAATTAGAATGAGTTTAGGAATGAGTTAGAGGTAAATTAGGGGAGACAAAACTCAAAGTAATGTGAAGGGAAGAAGGGAAGTCATTAACTAGAGGAGAGGCAACTGGTGTCAGCCAAGAGCTCCACTCTGATGTATGAGTTGTCAAGAATTCTGCCTAGGTACCCAGGAACTTTCAGTGCAATCAGGGACTTATGCTTGCAAACACTGTTTACCAGACTCAGATTTGTGCCTATTTTGCATTTAGAATGATACTCAAACCACAACAGCATGCTGACTCAGCAGAGTGATTCATTCTTGATAAAGAGTTTTTCTCAAGTGTGCATACAAAGTGCAATGTTAGGCATACAGTCATTGTTCATTGAATGTCACCATATGACACAATTAAAGGACTTGGTATATTAATCTTCGGTTGTATATCACCATATGAAATTCTATTTAAATCCTTAGTTTTCTTTACTTGTAATTTCTTCTCCAAATGTTGTTCTTTTATTTATATAAGATGATGTTATATCACTTTCTCTTTGAAACAACTGAATTTAAATATATTCTTTTAACATGCTCTGTAGAATTCACATTTAGAGAACTACACACTTTTTAAAATTAAAAAAACCTTAAATCAGATAGCTTTTCAAAGTGAACTATAAGTACACAATAAGACATCTTCCTGGCCCAATTTCATGCTATTAATATTATTTGCTACCATGAAACACATATTATCCTGAATACTTAAATGACTAGTACCTAGTATTGAGGGTAACATGTTCAGTTTCAGATAAGAACACAACCTATTACAAAATTCATAAACCTGTATTAATTAGGAAATAGATGACAAACTTTTGAAGTCACAGTAAAATGAAAAGAAGATAACTGAGCTTTCTTTGCTTTTGATTGTAAGAAATACTAGAAAATTAATTTATACATATACTTGCTTGAGTATTATTTCACAGGGAATATATGAAAAATAATTCAACTCTGAAGGAAAAAAATCAGTTCTTTCCATGAGTTATCTAAACAGAAATTATGATTTTCTTAAGCTCATGTCATACATATTCAGAAAGAGAATTCACAATCAAATTATAAAAAAAACCTAAAAATCAATATAATTGTATTCCTCTGCTTTGCTATCATCAAGGACACTTAATTCATCCTCCCTTGTCATAGCAGCAATTGTCCTAGAATTCACCAACAAACCATTAAGACCAGGGAGATCCAAATGTAAAACTTTGCAGCTCTAAAGGAGATTAAATGTTCCATTCCCTGAAACACAGCAAGACTATCACCTATCAAAGCCTGTACCTTTGGAGTCTTTATAATAAAGGTCTGAAGAATAATCTAACGTGCCACTAACATCAAAGTGTCTGCCAGCCTGCAATATTGGTTTTGCTTTAAACATATTGAGTACCAACCACTTGGCTTGTTTCCAGGTTCTCAGTTGTTTACTGGGTAAGAACTGAAACTTTATCTTGGAAACCTAGTTCTTTGAAAACAGACTTGCATATAAATTGCTTACGGAGAAAATTGTTTCCTGCATATATCATTTTCTTTTCTAAAACACATTTAATTCACATTGAGTAGCAGAGGCATTAGCCATTCAAAATTTCTGTTATTATACCACATATGATACAAGAGAATAAATCTTTATCCAAAAATCTAAAGAAGAGTCTCCGGCCCTTACCCTATATCATTGAGTGTCTATCTACTGCTAGAAGATTACAGCCGTTTATTCTACTATTTCTAAAATCTTACCTATCATTTAACATTTAATGTTATCCATATTGCCATGAACTGATTGCTGTGTGGGATCAGAGAGTGTTTTTCTTTTCATGTAACATCAAATGGCATTCCACAGGAGACAGTCATAGATATTCTGTAAATTATGACATTTCAGGAGCAATCCTCAACTGCTCACTTGTGAAATTCATATTTTCATACTCTTCTTTTTTCCAACTACCAACTGTTTCTTTTGTTTTCCTCCTTGATACACATAATGGATACACATATATTTACTGATTTAATACCAAATAAGCAGAAACCACTCTTTATTTGGCATTCTTTTTCCCAATTAAAACAACATATATGCCTGTAATCTCAGCTATTTGGGAGACTGAGGCAGGCGGATCATAAATTTGAGGCCAGCCTTGACAATTTAACAGTATCCTATCTCAAAATTTAAAAAATAAAATAAAAAAAGGGTTGGGGATGTAGTTCAATGGCATAGGGCCCCTGAATTTAACCATCAGTACCATGGAAACAAAACAAAAACATAAAATGGAAAAAAGTATAAATTGAATGCTTATGTTAAACTTCATGTGTGTTTTATTTTATTCATTCACAGCATAGGCCTCTGAAATACATATTATTTCCCCACATTCATTATTAAAAAAAAAAAAATCAAAGGAGCCTGAAGGATAGAGTTTAGAAGGAATAAGTAATCTAAGAACAGATGGCCTACAGCTGAGGCGGATTAATCCAAGACAAACTGGACTCAGATCCTAGGCATTGAAATACTCTGCTACATGGCTTGTTCTTCCAACACTGACCACAGTTGAATTGATATATCTTTGCTTATTTGAGGAGTCAATTTTTAAACCCTTTTATGACTTTTGTCTTAGCCAATTGCCAGAAAAGAAATTGTGAGCTAATATTAGTTTGTTAAATAAACATATGAAATTTTAAATTTGAATTTTTCCCACATAGAGAATCAGTGAAATGGGACCATCTTGTTGAAACTAGAAAGCCTTAGCAAGTAACTTAATGCCTTTAAGTTTTAATTTGCTCATTTCTAATGAAATTTGTCTTTGTTAGAGAGTTTTTTGTTATTAAATAATACAATTGATGTACACATTCATTTTCAACTATAAATTCTTACACTAATGCAGAATATTACTATTACATATACTGTTATCTAAGTGTAAAATTAGAATTCTGCAGTCTATATAAGTTGGGCAAATTTAATAGAATTTGAAATTAAAGAGAAAAAAATGTTCTTTAATCACCACATGTTCAGAGGAAATTAAATAGATTTTGAGGTATTTCAATTCTATTTACTAACATGAAGACATTTTACTCACATTTCAGTTATGATGATGTATATATTTTGTTTCCACAATTAGATTTTTCTTTGGTTAGTTGAACACTCTGCCTCACAATACTTCAATTCCTTTCTAAATGCTACATAGGTGATTGGCAGATGATTATAAGGGCAGAACAAAACCCATTGGTTAGGTGCACACAGATATTAAAACAGGAATTTTGCTGTATCCTAAGTACATGAGAATTCATAAAAGGATGAAAATATTTTTAATGGATCTTGCCTAAGGATAAGTTATCTCTTTTAAAAATTGCTTTGTGCCAGAAAGTCTATTTTCAAAAATATGGAAAATATCATCTCTGCCACTTCTAAAACAAATATCTTACTAAAGGGAATGTTTTAGAAAGCTTCTGTTAGTGGGAAAAATCTGATCTATCATCTCTACGGATTCCTAATGCATTACATGATTACCAGACCATTGATGATATTAAAATTTCAGGCATAAATTTTTAGAGATGGTTTTGTTTTGATTTGATCAGGTTTTTATACCAGCTCTACTATAGGAGTCATTCTTTACTGTTTGGGATTCTGATGGCCTTAAAAAACAGCAGTAAGGGAGAGATGACCAATAATAGAAAATTATTTTCCTATTTAGCACCTAAATTAGGAAAAGAGTGGAAAAAAAGGCAAATGTTTGAAGTATATAGTCATCTGTTAAAGGTCAGATTTCCAGAGACATTTGCCACACATCCAGAATTATTCAAAATCCTTTGCTTTATCTTGTAAATAGCAGAAGTGAATTCCTTTTGTTGCTCTGAAATTTTCCCTTTGGAGTATTCCTATATAAATAAATGAAAGAACAATTTATTATTGTCTTTTCAATTCCTTTTCTGATCGGAATAACAAACAATACGTTGGCCTCATCAGCTTCTCCTTTGTGGTTTTCTACTACATAATTAGATCAACTTACACTGGGCACATTTTGTTTTATTCCAAAGATGGCTAGTTGAACTGAAATTCATTTACACAAGTATTATAATTTAAGTGCTAATAATGCCTTTGAGTTAAAAGATGAATGAAATTGAAAAGGTCAAAACCTATTTGAATTCCTCTAAGTGTTTGATAGTTTGTTTACTTAAATTTATTTTATTTGAAATGCCAAGACATTTGCCCTTTTCATGTAGATTGTAGGGCTCTTCATTATTCCCCCCGCCTGCACCTGTTCATTCCAAAACATTAAACATTTCCCAGTACATCTATATGTTTATAAAAGTTAATTAAGAGGAAGAGCCAGGCGCAGTGGTGCACACCTGTAATACCAGCATTCTCTCCTCCTTGCAATAGGATATTATTTTATGTTGGTCATATTGAAAAGTCATGTGCATAACCACAGTTTGCTTTTTTTAAATGCTCTGCTGTGCTACAAATTATATATAAGCTTATATTTTGCTTATAAATGCATAGTGCTATTTTCTACTATGTGATCCAAATTCTCCTTTCAGTGCTTTCACCATGAAGCTTCTGACTCTTCCTGACAGAAGTCTATTTCATTCTGCCATGAAAACTCTTCACCCTTTTATAATCTCTTCTAAGATGCCCATTTTATTTTTCACTTGTATATAATTATGTGCTTCATTAAACTGGGACTAGATTGAAAGCTACTTATAGGCACAAAAACACAAGTAGTCATCATTCCATTATGTCTGGAACAAACACAGTCCATGGCTCATACCAAATACATATTTGCAATATTAAGCTGAACTATAAACAATGTAAATTAAGAAGTAGAACAAAGAGTGCACATTTGCAAATACAATATATTCCACATCTATAATTCTCAGGTTGAATTTTGGCATAATTTGTAATCATGTTTTTGTCCACATAAATATCTTAATACTTCTCATATTTTTATATTAGACATAGAACTAGCTTCTAATTCTTATAAACTATTTTCTCTTAGAACAAAGAAAAAGTATACAATTAAAATGTTATATATTATGTTAATATCAATAATGTTTTAGCCACCATACTTGTTAATCATGTTTTAAGAAATATGCATTTCTAAAGTAATTTAGATTATTGTATTTTTGTGAGCATGCCTTTATATCCTTATTGTAGAGAAAACAACTATAACATTATTTATTTATAACTTTATTATTCATTTGCCTTCTAACTTCTATGATCATTAATTCAGATTGTTCATTAATTTATAAATAACATGAGTTACAATATATGAAGCAAAATCAGAAAAAATATCAAGCTAATTATCTTCTCTTTCCAAATCTGCATACATTTCATGATCCCTCTAGACATAAGAAGCCACAAGTTCACATTGCCTTGACAATGGCTTTGATAATCACTGATAACATTCACTAGCTAGTGGAGATTGGTTCCCTAAGGAGTTAGTCAGTGGACAGGCTAGGTTTGTTTAGTTTGACTTTGCTGATATTAACAAGAATTAATTCTTCTAACTGTGGTGAATCTATAAGCATTGCAATGACATACATCCAATTTTGCCTTGCTGACTGAATTTTTCTTTTTGGCTTTAAATGGGTATCTTACAGACATAAAGAAAAAATATTAGGATTTCTTAGTATAAGGAATTTGTTTCAAAATGTAAATTAATCCTTACTTACATTTAAGGATTGAGGAGAAAATTTGAGGAGTAATACGGTATTCGCTATTAGAGTGCCGCAAGTCCTGTAAATGTGAAGTTTCATTGGGTCCACTGCTCGCCAACGGACTTTAAATAGTTCCCCTGAGCAGTTCAAAGCTCTAAAAATTCTTGTATGTTCAAAGAATTTTCCTTAGTTCAGGCCAAATAGATCTATAACTCATTGGTGTAAATAGATTTATCTATAAAAAGCATTTTTGTGTGTATTTTACATTTGATTATAAAATAGATGAAAATGGTATTTTAGAATTATCAGTAGATACATAGGTACTGCACTCCACCCTATCAGGTGTGCACACATAACATTTTAGAAAACTGATCTTTTTTCTTGCCATTGTTTCTGTTCACATGAACATCCGTGAGGAATATTTAATTGATTCCCTTTGGTTTAATCCTCTTTTTCTATTAGATTTCTTTTCCTTTGTCTGCAGGAATGTCAATAGATAGAAGTGATGGATGTGGATGCACAGTTTCCAAAGAAAACTGGAGACATGTAGCTCAGAGCAGCAAACATGTCATATTCTTTCTTTTACCCCTAATATCTAATACAGTACTTGATGTGGAGTGTAGCTCAATAAATATTGGTTGAAGTGAACAAGCTCTACATGGAGGTCATGAGCAAGATTCTCTCAAACAACACACAGTTGTACTCAAAGAGAGAAGCATGTAAGGAATATTAAAGAGTCATGATTCAAAAACTTTTCATGTGAAATTCTGGTCTAATATTAATATGGAAAAATATTCTTGCATTTCTAGTAGAACTACTGCATGATTTAATAACAACACCAACATTTTATTATGTTACTCCTTTCCTCCATCATCCACACAAAATTAGTTTTCTAAATCAGAAAAGATTTAGAATCTCTGGTATCAGATAACCCCATTTTTGCACCAAATTCTTTCAAATAAATATTATGAAGTATTAAACTTTTTAATATTTCATTCAAGTATGAAATCATGAAATATGAGTTGTAATGTTGGACAAAGACAATCAGGATGATATACTATGATAATAACTATATTTAGCAATAACTAAGTTTGAAAATCTATACTATTCTATATTCTGCTTTAAAATACAAAAATTCAAAATATAATAATAGAAGTGCCGTACTAGATCTATCAAGAATTCACTTTGTGAGCAGTTAAGTCACTTGGAGTAGCAGCTAGTTTATTCTTGAAAAACTTGTGCCTGGGCCCAAGTGGATGGGTGCAATTATAAGGCAGGCATGTTGAAGAACTCTGCTGTGAGCCCTTGGAAGCACATGTGAACATCAAAATGGTGGTGGCAGTGGTGATGAGCAGGACATGACATTCTCCACCAGGATACTATTACTGCTCGTTGCAATACTTTCTAAGCTGTGAAAGGGAGCTGTTCCGGGGTAGGGGTGGGGGGGATGTATCCAGGGGACATCACAGCAGCATCTCAATTATATTACTGCCAAAGCGGCCTTCAGAAGCCATGGGGATGGAAAAAGCATTGGCATAGAAATCTCAGAAAACTATGATTCAATTTTGGAAACAAAGAAAATTCTAGAAGCAACATAGCAGTAAAAAAGTCTATCCAAACATCCAGGGATGAATATTTCAGGCACAGCAAGCAAATGCCTTTTTACTTCATGAATACATATAAGATATTTCCAGGGCAAAACAAAGCAAGATGGGAAAGGATTTGAGGAGACTAGAGGGCCTAAGATGAGCATGTCGGGTAAACCAGGGAAAGCCATGTTGATATACTACACCCACATTAATACAATAAAAAAAGACATTATATATTCTCAAAAATTCATAGGAAAAAGAATTCAGAATTAATGACCCTAAAATAGTAATAATGCTTATTGTTATGAGGCTGAATTTATATGATTTATTTCTATTTAATATTTTTCTATTTTACAATATAACCATGGTTTATTTGTTCTTGTCATTTAAAAAAGTGCCTAGTTATAATATATTTTTAAGAGAATGCAATCAAAGTAGTCAAAACTATCCTAATCCAGATAACTTATGCTCTGACTGCCTTTGCATCTCAATTCTATTTATTTCTCTTCATTCCATTATCCCTGGTCTTAAAGGATGATTCCTGAGCTCATGGTAGCTTTGAAATTTGGAGTATAAACATTTGGAACAGATTCGAAATGCGATGTCTGATTTCATTAATTTACTTGATGGTAGGGAAATGACTAGAGTCAAACAGTCAAGCTTCTACCCCACAGTCAAATATGCCGTTAGCTCCAATAAGAACATACGTATCTGTCTTAGATGCCTTTGAAACCCCACCTTCTTTACATATCAGTAGCAAATTTGTTTGGGATTTCAAAAATGAATCTGTTTTTCAATATTTACACTAAATTTTCTTGTTCCTATTTTAATTTTTAAATGTAAGGTCTTGAAATAATTTAATTTGTTTGTAAACCCAGGGAGTTAAACAGGTAGCTTTTCCTTATAACACAGAAAAAGCACTGCCTGTCTGGTGAAGTTCATGATGCCGAATGTTTAATATGAGTGCATAAATCTGGTCATCAAGAGATTCAAAACATTCTCAGCCATTTATACTGTTTATCAGAAAGTTGGAATTGTTTGGGGAGCCATTATTAGGGAAATGGGCACTGAAGAGGCTGCATTTTATGCCTCAAACACTTTACCATCAGAAAACTGCTTATTTTCACAAACAGAGCCCATCTGCTATCCATGTCATTACTGAAAAAATGTTTTTAAGAAAAGGAAAAATAGGTAAATCTAATATGTTTCTAAGAAGTAACTATTAAATTTGAATGCTTCATGAGAATCCAGAAGCACTAAAATAACTGTATGCAAAAGGCCATTTCATTTCCAATTTTATTTAGTTTTAATTTCCCAGCCTTTTTGGAGCACCACATGATCTCTTCTCCTAGATGTCATTTTGTGAGGTTTTGATCATGATTAGTTTTTAAAATATACATATGTCTTTAATTTAAATGTAAATTTACATATATACATCTATTTTCGTAGTAACTCTGGGCTAGACAAGAGTTCTAAACTCTGGACATATAGCAGAAAACAAAGCAAAAACTGCCACTGTTGTGCTTTATGTAATAATGAATCTATGTGGAAAATAACAAAAGACTTTCATCAGGTCTACAAAGTACTAGGAAGAAAATAAATCAAGATGGGGAGGATACGTTAAATTAAGATATCATGGGCTGGGAATGTTTGGTACAGCACTTGCCCAGCATATGCCAGCATATGCAAGCCCACAATTTCTATTCCCAGTAACACAGGGAGAGAAAAAAAAAAAAAAAGGAAAGAATTCTCTGACCTGATAATCTTTGACCAGAGTAGTGAAAGAAGTATATTCAAACATCCACATGAGAATATTTCATGCAGGTAGAGTAAACGCTTTGAATTAGGCTGTTTCAGCCAGCTTTCTGAAACAAAATACATAATATAATCAACTTAAGAAGAGAGGAAAAGTTTACTTTGAGGAGAGAGGTTTCAGTCCATGGTCACTTAACACTGTTGTTTTTGGGGCCTCATACTAAGGCAAGTACATCATGGTAGAAGCAAGTGACAGAGGGAATTACTCACCTCATGGTAGCTCAGAAGCAAAGAAGGAGGAAGAGTGGTTGGAGTTCCAATAGTCCCTTTGAAGTACATCCCCAGTTACCTAACTTCCTCCCAGTACACTCCGCCTCTTAAAAGTTCTACCACCACCCAGTAACACTATGGACTGGGACCAACCCCTTTTGCACCTGAATCTGAAATGCACCTGCTGAAACTGAAGGAAGTCATTAAGAATGAAGTACAAAGAAGAGTTTTCGGTCAGGTTAGAAGAAAAAGTAGCTTGGGCCCAAGATGGCAGCAATGAAACTGATAGAAAGTTATTGAATTCTAGATGCAGTATGTAGATATAGACTATACTTAAGGACTCAGTAGTGAACAACTAAATGAGTAGAAAACAGAAAAGAGACTAAAAAGAAGTGTTCATTGAAAAAGAGTGATCAAGAACAAGGTATCTTTGATATCAATAAAGACAACAAGGATGACAGTGATGAAATGTGCCACAGACTGAGGGATTGAGATGAAGACTAGGGGAGGGAGAGAGAATTAAATTAGGCAGCCTGGAGGAAAGTGGTGACTTTGACACTGAAAAAATGGGAACAGAGCTTTTCTGGAAGGGATTTTAAAAGTTTAGAAAAGAATGTGAAATAATGAATAAAACCCACCCTTTAGAGAATGTATAGTTGTGTTTCTATAGATGTGAGCAGAGTAAAACAGCACTGGTTGGAATGAATTTGGGAATGGAAAGAGGTTATTTCTTCATATGGGAGACAATATATAATGTCTGTATTATGTTGTGGATATAGTAGAGAGGGAAAAAACAAACTCCAGAAATATTTTACAGAAAGAGGAAAGCCAACTTAAAAATAGCTGGGCAAGTATATGCAAAAAGGAATGATATCTGGATCATTAAATGGAGGGTTGGTTTTAGGAACACAATGCCTTCACTTTAGCAGCAGGAAAGATGAAAAACGTAGTTGAGTATGAAGGTAGTTTACAAGATTGAAGGGTTTGGGCTGAGATCGGGGGTAAGTAATATAAAAGTTCTCATTTGATTTAATCTCATTTTCTCAGTAAGACAAAGATAAAGATTATAAGGTGAGACTGAGCAGAGGGAGAAGGAATGGTAAGTTAAGAAGAGGGAGATGTGAGCAGGGCGAGGCAGCGCATGGCTGTAATCCCAACACTTTGGGAGGCTGAGACCAAAGAATTGCGAGTTCAAAGCCAGCCTCAGCAATGGTGAGGTGCTAAGCAACTCAGTGAAACCCTGTCTCTAAATAAAACACAAAATAGGGCTGAGGATGTGGTTCAGTGGTCGAGTACCCCTGAGTTCAATCCCCAGTACCAAAAAAAAAAAAAGAAGAAGAAGAAGAAGAAGAAGAGAAGGAGAGGGAGGGGGAGGAAGAGGAAGAGGAAGAGGTAGAGGAGGGAGATGTGGTTCTTTCAGAACTGGGTAATTTCCAAATCTTAGGAGAAAGGGAAATGAGCATAAGATTTGATTCAAATTTCCTTACCAGTAAATGCAGATTCCCAGGAACTCTTCTTCATACACTATATTCTAGCCATATGAAAGTTTTTCTCACTCTTAAATACAAGCTCCCATCTGAGGCCCTTGAAAATTCTATTGCTCCTATAGGAGAACTATTTAATTTAATTGTTATTTAAATATCAATTTACATCCGAGCAATCTTTTTCTTGTACAAACCTCAAATTAGATCTATCATACCATGTACATCATATTTCCCATACTTCTTCACCTCTTTTCAACACACTGTATGTTCCTCTCTTTGTGGTACTATATCTGTGGTAGGTATTAGTAAAAGACTGTATTTTATACAATGGTGTAGGTCCATGATTACATGCATGTGACTTGTTTCCTCCTTCCCACCAAAATCTAATTCAGCATTTATTAAGCACCTACAAATTGCCTAATAAATTTATATTTAGAATTATATATTGTCTTTAGAATTAGAAATTGTCAGAAGCATTTGTTTTGTTTAAGGTTGACAATAACATCTACACAAAAGTGAATGCAAGTTGAAATATCCAGTTCAAAATTGTAAATCTCCTTGTTGGTATGTGAAGACTTTTAAAAAGGAGAGAGGGAGAGCGGGAAGGAAGGGAGAGGGAGGGTACTAAGAGGTGAGAAAGGAATAATTATGATAATAATGCTCCAAAATCTTAAAAGTTCATTTTGAGTTTAATCATTTCTGAAGGGATTAAAATTAAGTATAATTCATCTTCCAGGTAGCTGATATTTTTTAATGGTGTTCCATAATTAACTCAAACATGTTATTCAATCTTTAACTTCCATACAAATATAAAGGTATAATTTAGATGGATAGAAAAAACTTGCAATACAACAATGTGACAATAAGAGACTTTTTTCCGTATTTCCTTCAATGTAAGAAAATATAATAGAAAAATCTGTCACATTTGATGGAGAACAGAGTATAATTAAATTTAATTTAGTCTTACTTGAGACCTCTGTTTCAATTTGATTTTCAGTTAACTAAAGCTCATTGTTTGGTTTAAAAGCTTGTAAATTTGGTTTTCTTAGCTGTACAAAGGGACACATTTAAAGCACTGCACCTGATTTTTAAATGCACTTTCAGTTCTATGTGATCTGCATTATAGTTTTCCTTCATTTAGAGCTGATTCTGTTTTAAAAGGAAAACATGCATTTCCGACCTGATAATTTCTTTTCTGAGAGAGAAAGAGAAAGAGAGTGCACATGTGCACAGACACTTGTATTCTTGGTTATTTTACTATGCCTATGTGATATGTGTTAGAGATTTTCTTTGAGAATCCCCACTTCTGTCTTAGGCATTGTTTTTCACAATATAGGCATAATAACAACAGGAAACATTTAGGATCCTGAATTAATTTTCTAATGAACTAAGTGTATTACAAATATCTTATGTGATGTATATGTATATACTATTAAACAAGATGTGGAAAGGAGAGATACTCTGTTACTGCTTTTCTCATTATGGATACAATCAGGGAAAGGTGCCAGAAATTAATAAGTAATTTTTATTAAATTATATATACAAAATGATTAGCTTGTGGGAAAAGAAATGAAAGAGGTGGCATCCATATAGCTATGCATCACTTTTAATTTGAAATATATTTATACTCTTCCTTGTTCCAAAATGCATTTGTAGGGGGATCTTACAAATCATAACATTCTCATAGAACATGGTTCCTACTCCATAACCTGAAGGCTAGGGTGTGATTCTTCAGATTGGGAAATGGAAGTAAGCCACAGAGACCTTTGAAGGTTATCAAAACTGAGGAGATAACATATGAGTGACTGATACAATTTAACCTAACTTTGGAATCAGGTTATTGGTTTCAAATGAAAGTAGCTTACATTTATCATTCAGCAAATATTTGTTCTTCATGTATTATGTTACAAGTATTGTTCTAGAAGATGGGAATAAAACAGTGAATAGGACTGCTATGGGCTGATTATGTTCTCCAAAATTTGTAAATTGATACTTGAATTCTCAACATGATGGTATTTACAGAAAGTAGTGAAGCTATGAGTGTGGAGTGTTTATGAATGGGATTAGCACATTTGTATCAAGAGACAATAGAGAGATGATTTATCTTGCTCTTCCATGTGAAGACACAGCAAAAAAGCAGCTCACTGCAATCCAAGAAGGGGTACTCATCAGGCCATGTCAGCTGGCACCTTGATCTTGATCTTAACTTCTAGACACTTGAGAAAATTTTGTGATTTTAGTCACCCAGTGTATAGTATTTCGGTATAGCTGCACTAATTAAGGCAGAGACAAAGTCCTCTTCAAAAAACATTAAAAAGTTTGAGACAGAGACTATAATTAAAAATTAGATAGAAGTAACTATTCCAAAGAAGATAAAACTAAATAACATAATAGAAACTTATTAACATAGGTGACCTAAACAAGCATAAGCCCTCTTTGCTGTTTTGTGCAGAGCAGAAAAAGAGAAACATAACCCAGACCAAAAGGGGTCTGTACAGAGGATACAAGAAATACAAAAATGCAGAAATGAGAATGAGCTTGTAAAGTTACGTTAAAAAAGAGGAATTCTGTATATATTGATTATAGAGATTAATTGAAAGGGTAGTTGGAATTGTGGTCATGTCACTGGGACCAGGAAAAGATGAGGTGAAGCCCGGAGTCCATAGAAGAGTGCAGCATGATATGAAATGCAGTGAGAACTTAGGGAGGGATGCAACTGAGCTGCATAATTTTTACAAAGATCACTCACAACTCAGGTGGGAATGGATTATATAGGCACATAACAGAAGTAGGCAGATCACTGAGAATAAAGTAAAGGGTGATAGGAAGTTGATACTAGGCAGTCACATAGAGATGGACAAAAGTGGAAATTGTGCTAAAATTCTTCGTTAACACCTAATTTCAAATCCCTTCTGTGAATTTAACTCCTTAACTATTTTTTAATTTGTTGTAATTGGTTATACATGACATAAGAATGCATTTCAAATCATTGTACACAAACAGAACACAACTTCTCATTTCTCTGGCTATACACAATGCAGAGTCAGACCATTTGGGCAATCATACATAGGGTAATAATGTCCATCTAATTCCACCATTCTTCTCACCCCCACACCCTTTCCCTTCCACTCCCTCCCCTCTGCACCATCCAAAGTTCCTCCATTCTTCCCTAACCACCCTCTCCACCTCCCTTTTGGATCAGCAGCCTCATATCAGAGAAAACATTTGGGCTTTATTATTTTGGGATTGGCTAATTTTGCTTAGCGTGATTTTCTCCAACTCCACCCATTTACCTACAAATGCCATAATTTCATTCTTATTTAAGGTTAAGAAATATTCCACTGTGTATATGTACCACATTTTCTTTATCCATTCATCTGTTGAAGGGCATCTATTTTAGCTATTGTGAATTGAGCTGTGGTTCAATGTGGTTGTGTCACTATAGTGCGCTGATTTTAAGTGCTTTGGGTATAAACTGAAGAGTGGGATAGCTGGGTCAAATGGTGATTACATTTCATATTTTCTGAGGAATCTCCATACTACTTTCCAGAGTGGTTGCACCAATTTGTAGTCCCACCAGCAATGTCTTAGTGTGCCTTTTCCCCCACAGCCTCACCAACATTTATCATTGCTTGTATTCTCGATAATTGCCATTCTTACTGGCATGAGATGAAATCTTAGAGTAATTTTGATTTGCATTTCTCTAATTGCTAGAGATGTTGAACATTTTTTCATATATTTTTGATTTATTGCATATCTTCTGTGAAGTGTCTGTTCAGTTCCTTAGCCCATTTATTTATTGAGCTATTTATTTTTTTGGTGTTAAAGTTTTTGAATTCTTTATATATACTAGAAATTAGTGCTTTATCTGAGGTATGTATGGTAAAGATTTTCTCTCATTCTGTAGGCTCTCTCTTCACATTATTGATTGTTTACCTTGTGGAAAAGAAGCTTTTTAGTTTGAATCTACCCCATTTATTAATTCTTGATTTTATTGCTTGCACTTTAGGAGTTGTGTTAAGGAAGTCAGGCCATACGCCAACATATTATGTGCAGGATTTCTGGTATAATTCCTAGGTTTTTGATCCACTTTGCGTTGAGCTTTGCACAGGATGAGAGTTAGGGTTTAATTTCAGTCTACTACATATAGATTTTCAGTTTTCCCAGCACCATTTGTTGAAGAGGCTGTCTTTTCTCCAGTGTATGTTTTTGGCACCTTTATCTAGTATGAGATAACTATATTTATGTGGGTTTGTCTCTGCGTCTTCTATTCTGTACCATTGGTCTACATGTCTATTTTGGTGCCAATACCATGCAATTTTGGTAATTGTAGCTCTGTAGTATAGTTTAAGATCTGGTATTGTGATGCCTCCTGCTTCACTATTCTTGCTAAGGATTGCTTTGGCTATTCTTGGTCTCTTATTTTTCCAAATGAATTTCATGATTGCTTTTTCTATATCTATGAAGAATAGCACTGGGATATTAAGAGTAATTGCATTAAATCTGTATAATACTTTTGGTAGTATGGCCATTTTAACAATATTAATTCTGCCTATCCAAGAGCATGAGAGATCTTTCCATCTTATAAGGTCTTCTTCAATTTCTTTCTTTAGTGCTCCGTAGTTTTCATTGTAGAGGTCTTTCACCTCTTTTGTTAGATTGATTCCCAAGTTTTTTTTTTGTTTTTGAGTCTATTGCAAATGAGGTACTTTTCCTAATTTCTCTTTCAGAGGATTCATCACTGATGTATAGAAATGAATTTATTTTATGGGTATTGATCCTATATCCTGCTGTTTGGCTGAATTCATTAATTAATTCTAGAAGTCTTCTGGTGAAAGTTTTTGGATCTTCTAAATATAGAATCATGTCATTGCAAATAGTTATAGTTTGAGTTCTTCTTTTCCTATCTGTATCCCTTTAATTTCTTTTGTCTGTCTAATTGCTCTGGCTAGAATTTCCCAAACTATGTTGAATAGAAATGATGAAAGAGAGGCAACCCTCTCTTGTTCCAGTTTTTAGAGGGAAGGCTTTCAATTTTCTCCATTTAGAATGATATTGACCTTGGGCTTAGCATAGATAATTTTTGCAGTGTTGAGGTGTGTTCCTAGTATCCCTAATTTTTCTAGTGTTTTGAACATGAAGGAGTGCTGTATTTTGTCAAATGCTTTTTCTGCATTTATTGAGATAATCATATCATTCTTTAAGTCTATTGATGTGATGGATTATGTTTATTGATATCCATATGTTGAACCAACCTTTCATAACTGGGATAAACCCCACTTGAACATAATATACTATCATTTTAATATGTTTTTGTATGCAATTTGCCAGAATTTTATTGAAAATTTTTGCACCTATTCTCATCAGGAATATTGATCTAATGTTATTTTGCCTTGATGTGTCTTTGTCTGATTTTTGTATCAGGGTGATACTGGCGTCATAGAATGAGTTTGGAATAGTTCCCTACATTTCTATTTTATGGAATAATTTGAGGAGTATTGGTGTTAGTTCTTCTTTAAAGATCTTGTAGAACTCGTCTGAGAATCCATCTTGTACTGAGGTTTTCTTGGTTGGTAGAGTTTTGATGGTGTCTTTTAGTTCATTGCTTGAAATTGATCTGTTTAAATTATATATGTCTTCCTGATTCAGTTTGAGTTGATCATATTTCTATGTCTTTAGCCTTTTACTTTGATTTGGATAGCTAAAAATCCTCATTAGCATATAGCTTATGTATGGAATATATGACATGGTACATATAAGTTTTTAATAAAAAATGGCCAATTTCCAGTGTTTTCCAGATTGATATACTGGCTTCTCTTGATTCATTTATTGTAGAGAAACCCTAAACATAAACTCTTAAAATTTTGGTTATTTTACAATGATAGTAAAATAACACATTGTAAAATATCTACAATTTCTATTTACTATGAAGTTTAAAAAAATTTTTAAGAACAAAAAGGTATTTATTTTTTTGACTTACATATGGTACCACCATTACTTTGCTACTGTGTGATCATTTTGCCCATATCTGTGAACCGATCAATTTGAGGCAGATTCTCAGTAGGGGTGGCCTTGCATAAGAAGAACCACAGCAGTTCTTGGGAAGCAGCATTAGGTTTCAGACTTACTTTTGGAAAGAACTTGACAAGTACATGTTTCTGTCCCCAATTGATCTGCCAGTTCAGATCACTGTAACAAAAACCAGAAAGGCAAAGTTTTCAGGAAATTTGGAGTAAATTACAACCATATCCTCCAGCCACAAATTCTCTCATCTCAGCACACAAAGCTAATGATGCAGGAGTTTAGCTATCAAGCTGGTAAAGGAAATGTCACACCCCAAAGTCCGTGGGGAAATATGTCAAGCTGAATCCACAAAGCATAATACTTAAGGCTTACTTTTAAAAAGAGTCCACGACAGTAATTTTTACTATAATTTACAAAAACAGAAGTCTCACTAATAACAAACAGGTGCCTTTTATTAATCTGTGACTCTTTTTTTTTTTTTTTTTTTCATTTTTGGCTACTACTGAAGGTTTTTGTGTAACTATCTGCAATAGAAATGGACATTGAAATATCAATTAGGCAAGAAAAGTAAAATTCAGTATCCAGAAACAAACCATTGAAATTTTGCTGTTTCCACTTTTAGTTTTGGGTTCTAGCATACTACTATCAGAAACATATTTTTTCAGTCTTGTTGAGAATCGCTATACTAATTCTTAATTCTTTTCTTTCCCCAATGATAGATGTCTTCCATATCCAAAGTCTCTAATGAGGAAAGAGTTTTTTGTTTGTTTGGTTTTTGTATTTATTTATTTATTTTTGGTATTGGGAATTGAATCCAGGGGCACTTAACCACTGATCCACATCTCCAGCCCTTTTTTTATTTTTTATTTTGAGATAGTGTTTAAGATGCTTAGACCCTTGCTAGGCTGCTGAGGCTGGGCTTGAACTTGTGGCCCTCTTAGCTCAGCCTCCCAAGTTGCTGGGATGAGAGGTGTTCACCACCGAGCCTGGCAAGAAAAGGGTATTTTATGAGAAGTTTCATATAAAGCCCATTACTTGGTGTGAAACAAATTAGAATGTTAGCAGAGAAATTTCATAGTTTAGTGGAATATTACTTGTTTAGAAGAAAACATAGTTTTCCAAAAATGTTTTAATGAATATGCAAATGAAAGGGCTTGTCTTTGCTTTTCTTGCTTCTCTACTAAAGCAAGAAATAAAGAAAGATTGATTCTAGGGTTACCATTGTTGAGTTCAGGAAGGCAATTTTGTTTTTCTTACATGGAAATGTTAAGAGGCAGTATAAGATGTTTTTTCCCTCTTCTGAAAAGATCAAAGCTCTGAAAAACTTCCAGACTATTCATTACTAAATTGTCCAGCAGCTCCAAAATTCAGAACCTAAACACAAAGCAGCAGATAATCTCTGAAAGGTATACAATGAAAACGACAGATATCATATCAGCAGGACTCACTTTCAACAAGTGCAAAAATAGAGCAATATCACCAAAGAGAAACTCTTGTCCAGTTCAGGTTCTCTGGGGGAAGGATACTAAAAGCAAAAGAAACTAGCAGAGGGGTTTGAAAAGGCATTGAAAGAAACAAATAAGTTAAAATGGGAAGACAAAGTGGAGCTTAGAAAAAGTATGACTTTGTCCTTCAAAGATGAATAGCAGCAAAGAGGCATATTGCCATGTGTTACCCAGTGTGCACACTCTGAGCTAGGTGGCTACTCTCTATGTTGTAGTACATTGTACTCTCTTATCACTGTCATGATTGTTGGTTTACTTCCCTCTTCTATCATATTATAAACAGACCAAGAACACAGTGAAGTCTGTTCTTTCTTTATCCCAGTGCCTAGCACAAGATCTGAAATCTGTTACTTATTTATCAACTGTCAGGTGACTGAGCCAGGTTTAGCATGATTATACTGAGAAAGAAAAAGTCTTCAAATAAATATCCAAAACCAAAATAATGTAAGTGTGAATCTAGCATAAGTTCAAAGAAAATATGGAAGTACACAGAATTGACATAATTCCAATCAAATGCACATGTTTGACACATTAACTAGACTGGGTGAATGATATTTTGTAGTAGGTATTTTAAAATACTAAAAAATGTATATGAATGTTTTAGTCAGATTTTGTGCAGCTGTAACCAAAATACCAGATAAGAATAATTTTAGAGGAGGAAAAGTTTATTAGAGAATCAGAGGTCTCAGTGTTTTAGAGAATGATTACATTTCTCAGGGCCTACGTGGTGAGACAGAACATCATGGCAGAAGACTGTGGTGGAGGAAAGTGGCTCAGGACATGGCCACTATTAAGCAGAGACAGAGATGGAGATGGAGATGAGAGGGAGGGAGAGAAGAAGAGAGGGACAGAGGGTGTGTGTGTGTGTGTGTGTGTGTGAGAGAGAGAGAGAGAGAGAGAGAGAGAGAGAGATTCCCCTTACTACTGACAAAATACATACCCCAAAGGCACTACCCCAGTGACCCACCTTCTCCAGTCATACACTACCTGCCTACAGTTATCGCTCAGTTAATCCCTATTAGGAGATTCATGCACTTATCAGGTTAAGACTTTCATAGTTTCACCTCTAAACTTCCTTTCATTGTCTCAGACGTGTTTGCAGAACATTTAATATCTAAACCGTAACAGTGAATGCTTCAGAGTAGCTTTATTGATTTGTAGTTGGAAGCCATTGGAGCAGAACTCAAGAAATGCTTTCTGAACCTAGACCGAAGCTGAATCTATGGGTGAATGTCAGGTGATACCCAACTCAAGAGAGGAAAGTTGTCAAAATTGGGAAACAAGACAAAGCTTAGCCTTTTACATCACGGTCTTTTATAGTGAACCAGTTTGTTATGGATACTTGTTTACTGCACATCTAGATGGCACTAGGAAAAGCACTTTTGAGAGTTGCTGAATACCATAACTGCAATTCAGGACTGGCCCCAAGGTAAAATGAGACATCTAGAATTACCTCATGTTTATGGTTAAGATTAAGATCACAACTTAATTAGGGAATATTCACAAAAGAAACTACTAAATCTATCCTGAGAATGTTTATTCTTGATTCAAAAGGCACATTCTAAAATTGATAGGTGATGGTGATTAAGGGACTAAGTAGATAATCTGGAGAGCAAAACTGTTGCAAGAAAAAGAAACGTAAAAGAGTTGAGCCTAAGTTTTCAGGTTTCATCTTGAAGAGAATAACAAAATCATGTTCACTGTATCTATAAAGAAGCAAGATGGAAGACAGTTGGGTAAGAAAATTAGAATTTCTATTTTAATTGTAGAAATGGTATTCCAAAACTTTGTCTTAGAGTAATATCTATTTATAGACTAATAGCTAGAACTTCTTACCTTCATCTCTAGTGATTGTGGAATACAGAACTGGAAACTCTAGGAAAAAAATGATAGAATGAAGGAAAGAAATACCACCTTCTCACTATAACAACCTAGATCCTTTAAGGGCTTACTTCACTTGTTTCACAGTGATTGGGCCTGTCTTTGAATCTCCTGCCCACAGTTGGGTAGAAAATATAGCTCACTTTATTAAAATCATGTTCAGAAATGTAGACTGATTTGCTTAAATTTAGTTAATTTAATTAAACATGAAACTGAGAAGAGTTTCACATGTCCTAAATCTTAAGGTCCATGCTAAACGTATTAGGAATGTTATAAGTTGCTAAACTTCTTGCCACTTGTATCTATTAAAATTATATTAAAAACTATATGTATCAAAAGTTGTGACATAGTTGTGTTCATACTTTCCTTAAAAAAATTCCTTATGCTTATGAATACTGATAAGATGATGGCTTTGAAGATATTATAAATGAGAAATCACAAGGTAGATTTATCTTTATCATATTTTACAAGATTTTTTTTCAGAAAGATGGTATCTGACTTTAACACAATATAATTTTTAATTACATAATGCTTGCAACTTCCATTAAGTGCTATCTATATTCAGAGAAAATTTAATGGAAAAGCTATTAATATTGGTGGATATGAAATATGAGTTCCTCTAAAAATTATTTGTACAGAATGTCATCAGCTTATGTTAAGCCATATTTCCTTTAATTATAGAAAAGATGGAAGGAAAATCTGTGAAAGCAGGATTCTTATGCATATTGATAGTAATACTCTCATTGAAAAAAATGCACTGTCATTTTAATGCAATGTTCAGCTTAAGTTCATACAAATGAAAAATTGAGTCATTTTTGAAATTAATACACAAAGTTGTTATAGAAGCAAATCGTGAATTA
Source organism: Geosciurus inauris (assembly GCA_004024805.1). Classification (NCBI taxonomy): domain Eukaryota; kingdom Metazoa; phylum Chordata; class Mammalia; order Rodentia; family Sciuridae; genus Geosciurus; species Geosciurus inauris. Next base: position 72,900 of record PVHX01000726.1, read on the forward strand.
ATATGTCCTTACTGAGTTTATTTTCTACTTTTATGGTTCTTATTAGTTACTTAAATATATCTAATTTAAGTGTAATGACTATACTAAGAATATTAGGTCCATAGTTGGAATTTGAAATTAAATTGAAGCAAGATATTTATTCTCCAAAATGTTACTCTCCTCAGAGTTTGAAAGATTATAATTATGTCAATGCAAAAATTAATTTTCCTTGCAGCAAGAAAATTAAACAGGCAAGAAAAACTTTATTCTAGGCTATTGCAACTAGGGGAAAGATAAGAAAGAATACATTCTGAACTCATTTCTGCTTAGCATTTCCAAAAAATGTCTACCAGCTCCTTGGTTATGACATTCCTAGCTTATAAACCTGGGAAGAGGCTTTTAACAAAGATTTGCATCTTCTTAGGGTTAAGGTTAGGGCTAGGGATTTACAAGTATTCGAAAGTAAATATTCCAGGAAAGTGGAACATTACCCTCTGTGGGTAGGCCAGGTAGATTCTGTGAAGGCTGGGATCGCTCGGGGGTCAGTAGCTTAGAAGAAGGAAAGAGTCCATCTAACCATTTGTCAAACTGAAGGAAATCATTAAACTGATTTTGAACAATTATAGGATTGTTGGAAGAACACAGGATGGGTTTTTATTTTTGATTTGGTTTTATCAAATAAGTAGTTTTTATTATTTCTTAAGTATAAGTTAAAATATATTTTATTAGAATAATATGATTCTTACCATCTATATTCTGTCTTAATTTAAGATATTTTCCAGTGATTTTGATGAATTGTAAATGTTAATTTAATTTGATGAATTGTAAATGTTAATTAACATTGTAAATGTTAATTCTTCATTCTTAGCAGATCAAAGATCAAAGATTTTAACATTACTTTTTCCCAAACTAGACAATTTATTTTTCCCACTTTGAATTCTACAACATATTAGCTACCTATGATTACTACAGAATTTAGAGAATTAAATAATTTATGGTATTGACAATACTTAGAACAAGCATTTTGTATATGCTATGTAAGTGTTAACAAATATTGTTCTCATTCTTCTTGTCCATAGGGTTATTCCCCTCCTCTTTATCCTTTATTATTAAAATTATTTTGGTAATTATCTTCCTTATCTTCTAATCCTGAAAAACATTAAATAAGTTATTTAAAATGTACAGTATAAGGGAACTTGCTTTGATTTTTTTTGAACTTATTTATTCTAATTAGGTATAAATGACAGTAGAATGCATTTTGATTCATTGTACACAAATGGAATACAACTTTTCATTTTTCTGGTTGTACATCATTTAGAGTTTCACCACATGTACAGTCATGCATGTACCTGGAACAATGATGTCCGTTGCATTCCACCATCTTTTCTGCCCCCATTTCCCCTCCCTTACCCTCCCTCCCCTTTGACTAAAGCTCCTCTATTCCTCCCATATCCCCATTATGGATCAGCATCCACTTATCAGAGAAAACATTCAGCCTTTGGTTTTTTGGGATTGGCTTAGTTTACTTGGCATGATATTATCTAACTCCGTCTATTTACTTGCAAATGCCATAATTTTATTCTCTTTTGATGCTGAGTAATATTCCATTGTGTATATATACCACAGTTTCTTTATCCATTGATCTGTTGAAGGGCATCTACATTGGTTCCATAATTTAGCTATTGTGAATTGAGCTGCTAAAAAAATTGAAGTGCTGCGTCACTGTAGTTAGTATGCTATTTTTAAGTCCTTTGGGTATAGACCGAGGAGTGGGTTACCTGGGTCAAATGGTGACCCCATTCCAAGTTTTTTAAGGAATCTCCATACTGCTTTCCAGATTGGCTGCACCAATTTGCAGTCCCACCAGCAATGTATGCATGTTCCTTTTCTCCCACATCCTTGCCAACACTTATTGTTGTTAGTATTCTTGATAACTGCCATTCTAACTGGCATGAGATGATATCTTAAGAGTAGTTTGGATTTGCATTTCTCTAATTGCTAGAGATGTTGAACATTTTTTTCATATATTTGTTGATTGATTGTATATTTTCTTCTGAGAAGTATCTGTTCAGCTCCTTAGCCCATTTATTGATTAGGTTGTTTATTTTTTTGGTGTTAAGTTTTTTGAGTTCTTTGTATATCCTGGAGATAATTGCTCAATCTGATATGCGTGTGGCAAAAATTTGCTCCCAAATGTAGGCTCTCGTTATTTGATGTACATAAACTTTCACCTGAAAAGGTAATTATTCTGAGCCTCTTCTTCTTCACACTAAAGTGAAAATAATAGTCATCATTTCATAGAAATTTTAAAGATTAAATTAGATAAAGAGGTTCTGTGTGAATGCTGGTCTTCTCCTTGTCTTTTTTTCTATACTTGTGAAAATGCTTTAGATTACTCATCACTGTTTAGGTCTTCTACTAAATAAAGATGCTCCTTGACTTAGGATGAAATTGCATCCTGATAAAGTCATTTTAAATTGAAAATATTGTAAGTAAAAAATACATCAAGCATATGTGCAGTACTGATCATGGCAGCTTAGCTATACAGTACACTGTAGAGTTTCTGTTGCTTCCTTTACGATCATATGTGGCTGACTGAGTTGTTTCTCACAGTTGCTCTACAGAATTGCAAGGGAGCATCACTAGCCCAGGTACAAAGTAAAATTCAAACTTGGAAGCATAGTTTCTGCTCAATGTGTTTCAGTTTCTCATGATCAGGAAGTTGAAAAATCTTAAGTAGAAACATCTTAAGCAAAGGACCATCTGTACTCAAAATGCAATTTGTGATTCTCCTTTTATATTTTCTTTTGCCTTTATGAATTTACTGGTACATCAGTGCCAAATGACATAGTAGTCATTTGGTAAAGTTTTGTTGAAATAAACAAAAAAGACATTGAGGTGAAAGAAACATTTTGTTTTTTAATTTATACTTTGACCATAAGATTTCAGGGTTCTCTGCCAGATGTTGGGTATGAATATTAAAAACAGTGTTCATCTATAAATTCTTTATGCCTTTCACATAATATATCTTCAATAAAGGTGGGAGGAGAGAGAGAGGGGTGAGGGAGAGAGGTATTGCGATAGGGAGAGAAAGAGACAAACAGACATAAAGAAGAAATAAGAGGAAGTTGGGCACAGTGGTGCAAGCCTATAATCCCAGCACTTAGGGAGGCTGAGACTGGAGAATCGCGAGTTCAAAGCCAGCCTCAGTAATGGCGAGACGCTAAGCAACTCAGTGAGACCCTGTCTCTACATAAAACACAAAATAGGGCTGGGGATGTGGCTCAGTGGTTGAGTGCCCCTGAGTTCAATCTGCAGTACCAAAAAGATGAAGAAGAAGAAGAAGGAGGAGGAGGAGGAGGAGGAAGGAAGAAGGAAGAAGAAAAAAATAAAAGGAAAAGATTCAAGAAAACCATGGAGAATTTAGGAAAATAAAAGTGAAGGACAAAAAATGCAAAGGTATGAAAGCAAAAAATAAAATAAAATAAAATAAAAATCTATTAGTTTCCATTTAAATATCACCTATCTCTATGTACCCCAACAACAATTCTGCCCTCAAAGCCTAATGCCTGCTGTTCCTGCTGTTACTTCTCAGACCAGTCAGCCTTCAGGTCTCTTATAATTGACCATCTATTATGTATACATATGCTCCTCGATTTGCAAGATTATGTCCCAATAAACCCACTGTATGTTGAAAATACTGTAAGGTGAACATATATTTAATATACCCCTAACCTACTGAGTATCATAGTTTAGCCTAGACCACTTTAAATTAATTTTAGTACCTAGGTAAATAATTGCCTCATTTAGAAGAAAATCTGAGTTAACATTTTGGAATCTAGAGTCAAGGAAGAAAATGAGTGTACAATATTTACTACAAATAAGCTAAAGCAGAAATTTTCACTCTGTTAAATCCTTCTAGTACTTGAAAAGTTTTGAAATCAATTTTACAGGTAATCTTATATACAAAAAAGCCATTCAAATAATTATGTGTATTAATAGCTATATTCTATGAATATCTATTGTCATTACAATGTCTCTAATTGTAAGTTAAAATGGTATCATTACTGTTAGAAGATTAACATATATGTACATAATAAACAAATGTTGAAAATTATGTATATTTTACAACTAATATTACAATAAATCATTTACTACTCTTCAAATTCCATATTCAAATATTTTATTTTAAGAAATCAGTTTTTCAAGGGGAAATTTTTAAGTTGATAAAATTACTCAGAAAAAAGTAAATAATTTAGTGTAGCATTAGTTATAATCCTTAAGAATCAAATTAAAAAAAGAATAATTTCTCAGTGCCTACATGAATATGAATCTGGAATTGTTTAATTGCATTTAATTTCTCTCATCTCAAGGTTTCATAATAAAATGCTTCTGAATAATGAAAAGTTCACTATGGGTTATATAGACTGTTAAATTTTTAAATTTCCTGCTCTGAACATTAATGTTTTGCTTTAGTAGAAATCTAGAGTCTCAGTTTTTCGCTTTGATTTTTTGTACCTAGTAGAATAGAGTATGCTGTAATATGTATATACACCTATGTTTTTCTTTGTGCCTGTGTTATTATGTAACTTGCTTTTCAATTATCTTATGTATGATATTTAAATAACTTACTTTACAAACATAATACCTATTTCTATGAAAGCTGTTTTAAATTACACTTGCTTTCCTTGAATAAAATGTATATTTCAGTCAGATGCAGTGGCACATGCCTATAATCCCAGTTGCTGAGGAAGCTGAGGCAGGAGGATCTCAGGATTAAAGCCACCCTCATCAATTTAGCAAGGCCCTAACCAACTTAGCAAGACCCTGCCTCAAAATAAAAAATAAAAAGGACTGGAGGTGAGGCACAGTGGCCCCTGAGTTCAATCCTTCGTATCTCCCCCTCAAAAAGTGTGTTTCTATATATTTTTAGCTCTCAATAATTTCTCTCTACTTAAAAGTTTTCATATAAACTATATATTTACTTTCTTGATATTTTACATGTACACATATACTGGTACTTCAGTGCAAATGGCAGATGCATTTACTTATTCTCCCTGCAGAATACCATCATCATCTTGGGTAATATATGTTTATGTTAATACAATTATAAGGAAAATAATAAGCTCAAATTTAACATTACTTTGGCAAATAGGAAACAAGATAATTTGAAGAGGAAATAGAAATAATTACAGCCCACAAAAATGGATTCACTAGGAATTCACCTCTATCAGTTTGAAAGATGTATATTCTGTTTCTAAATAGTTAATATATATGATAGTTTAAAAAATATAATATCTATCAATGTTTTTGCTCAATTTTCATGATCTGAGATCTTAGAACATGTTAATACCCTTCATTCCTGTAAGCTGATGTGGAGACAGAAATCAGAGTTCAGAGCTACTATAATATCTAGAATTTGATCAGAGAAGCAAAAGGGACACAGTGCTGAAAAGGAGGACTTCAAAAGTTTGCCTGGAAATGTTTGTGAATCTTCAGCTAAAAACTGAGATTTACATATTCATGGTGAAACTCTGCTTCATCATAAGCTAAACAGCATATTAGACACTGAAGAAAAATGAATTCGTAAAGTTAATGACAGATCAATAGAAAAATATCTAAACAGAAGATCCCCAAAAGTGAAAAAAATAGAGTTTTTGTGATGTGTTGAACAACATCAAGCAATATAATGAGTTATCATAGTTACAGAGAGGAAAAAAAAAAAGTAGAGAAGAAAGCATTTAAACTAATAACAGCTTAAAATTTATTAAATCAGTGCCAAAGATCAATCTATGTATCTGGAAAATCAGTGAAACACATGCGAAGATGAGCAAAAATCCTTCAGAAAATATTAGCAGATTGTTTCTAGTAATAAGTAAAAAGTATAATTCATCATGACTAAGTTTAGCCATTATCCATGGAATACAAGGTTGGTTTAATATTTAAAAAACAGTTGGGGGTTGGGTTGTGGCTCAGCGGTTGAGCCACACGTGTGAGGCACTTGGTTCGATCCTCAGCACCACATAAAATAAATAAAGGTATTGTGTTCATCTACAACTAAAAAAATATTTTTAAAAAACCAGTTAATATAAATAACATTAATGAAATAAAGGGGAAATTTAAAATGAGTACATATTTAACAATCTTTAATACACAGTCATGTTAGATGAGAATTTCGATTTTTTTTTAATCTGAAGTATTTTTCTGAAAAACCTAAAACTAACATAATAATGGCAAACTATTGATGCTTTTCATGTAAGATAAATATGAGAGCTGTTACCACTGTAACAGAGACTAGGGGTATTGCCAGTGGTATCTGGCAAGAATAAAAGGAATAAAAATATAATGACCAAAACAGAAGTAAACTTACTTGTTTTACTTACACATAAATAACATTATTGGATCTATGAAAAATCCTAAGAAACATACAAAATAAAATATAGTAAACAAATTTTTAAATTCACAAGAAATAAATATATAATAGATTAATTATATATAATAGCAACAATTGGAAAATGAAATTGAAACACAATACCATTTACAATAAGATAAAAACTACAAAATCTTAACAACAAATTTGAAACTATGCAAAATCTGTGTTAAACCCTAAATATTTCTGAGAGAATAAAGAAGATATATGGCAATGCAAATAATTGTCACATTTTTGAAAAATCAATATTGGAGTTTGTGCTCAAATTCTATAGATTCTAAGAAACTCAAACAAAAAGCTGAATGACTAATTTGTTACAAATTGAGTAACCAATTCTGTAATTACTCCAGAAGTGCAAAAAGTGCAAAGGAATTATGATAGCATAATACCAAATCAAACATAAATTTGGAGCGCACACACAGTCTGATTTCTAGACTTATATAGGTCATTAATCAAGACTGTGTGTGATTGACATTAGGATGGAAAACTAGAACGATGGAACAGAACAGACTCTATCCTTAGTATGTGCTAGTACATATATACATACATATATATTCAATTAACTTTCAACAAAGGCACCAGGAAAGGTTGATAATGAACATCTCACATCATATAAAATTATTTTGAGATGATTTATACATAAATTAAAAACACTTAAAATTATAGTTTCTGGGGTTAGACATAGAAAAAAAAAAAACACTTCTTATCCTTGAAAACATTAGACATGGCTGGATGTGGTGGCACAAGCCTATAATTCCAGTGGCTTGGGAGTCTGAAGCAGGAGGATCATGAGTTCAAAGCCAGCTTCAGCAAAAGTGAGGCACTAAGCAACTAAATGAAAGCCTGTCTGTAAATAAAAATACAAAATAGGGCTGGGGATGTGGCTCAGTGGTAGAGTGCCCCTGAGTTCAATCCTTGGTACCCAAACAGAAAAAAGAAAAAAAGAAAACATTAGTCATGACCTGAAAGAAAATATTTACTAATAATCTGTACTATTCTGCTTGGGCTGTCATAAAAAATACCAAAGCAGGGTATTTCAAACAACATAAATATATTTTCTCAAAGTTCTGGAGGCTAGAAGTTCAAGAACAAACTGCTCCCAAGGATTGGTTTCTCTTTAGTCCTGTGTTTCTGACTGTAAAAGCTTTCTCAGTATGTTCTCTTATGACCTTTCCCCTGTACCTGGGCGGGAGGGAACTGAATTCTTCCTCTTCTTATAAGGACACTAGTCCTCTTAGATAAGACAGACTTCCTTTACTTAGTATCACCTCAATGGAGGCTCAAACTCCAAACATGGCCAAGTTGAAGATTATGTTTCAACATATGCATTTGGGGGACAAAATTCGATTCATAGCAGTATCTCCCTGAGAAAGTCATTGTATGGAAAATACACAAAGAAGTGTCAAACAATGGGGCATGATGGCTCATGCATATAAGTTCAGGAGGCTGAGACAAGAAGATCTCAAGTTCAAAACCAATCTTAGGAACTTAATGAGGCCTTAAGCAACTTAGTGAGACCCTCTCTCAAAATAAAACATAAAAAGAGCTGAGGAAAGCACCCTTGGGTTCAATCTCTGGTACCAAACAAAAAGAAAGAAAGAAAGTGAAAAGTCAAATCTGGTCCAATATGGGCAAAAAAAAAAAAAAAAAAAAATATATATATATATATATATATATATATACACACACACACACACACACACACACACTAAATACAGTGAGAATGAGAATATGAAAATGTACTCACTTTTGTTTCCAGTGAAATAACATATAAATATTAAATGTATATTATATGTGCTGTATATGTGTTATATAATATATAAAATATGATTATGATTTTACATCTGATAGAAGGCTTGAAATTAAAATGATTGACAGCCAAAATTGTGGAGAAAGTATAGCAACATAAATTCTTAACATACTGGAGGTGAATAAAATTTTCAACTATTTTAGAAAAGTATCTGATAGTTTTTTGAATGTCACCCAAATAGTTATGCCATTATGTAATTAAGTGTTTGCCAAAGACAAATACAAGAATATGTCTATAAAATTACTTGTTTAAAGATATTTAGAGAGCTTTCTAGATAATATCCAAAGATTGGAAACTACCAAATATCTACTAACAGGATAATGGATATGAAAATATAGTATATTAGAGAATGGAATATAATAATAGTACACATAGCAATAAAATCAACAACATGAATGAATCTCAAAATCATTATGGTGAGCACAAGAAACCAGACAAAACAGTATATATGTGCAATACCATTTTTATGAGCCTAATATTAGGCTGAACTAATTATAAAGATAGAAGTGAAATCCTTATAGTCACTATGTATAGAATAATGTGACAGGAAGGGGTTATGAGGAAGTTCTCTAGTGATAGAAGTGTTCTATATTCTGATTAAGATTTAGTTGCACTGTGTTTTTGTATCAAAACTCTTCTCAGTGGCTGGAGATGTTATCTCAGTGGTAGAGAATGTGCATGGCATGTGTGAGGTCTTGGATTCAATCCCCAGTGTCAAAAACCAACCAACCAAACAAACAAAAACCTTCATCTTATTAGGCACTTAGGAACTCTGCATTTTCCTATATGTAAATTTTAAGCACAATTTAAAAAAACCTTTTTAAATGATAAATTATAAGTATTCAGAGGAGGTTTTTGAATTTGCAGCTCTCTGATATGGCACTCTAGTGGTATACATTCTCCAACAATTACAATGTTACATTTATTTATATAGTCATCTTTATATGTTTGTATTTTTCTATGCGATTTATATGTATAATATTAGTAAATATGACAATTATGTTACTTGCTTCAAAACATAATTTTATAGACCATATTTCAAGCTCCATGAAGAAATATAGTTTTGAATATTTGAGGTTTTATTAATATATTTGCAATATGTAAAATGGACCCAGATGATATGATAAAGGCACATAAAATACATGGAAAATAAATGATTGGAATGAATGAGTAAATGAAATATGATCTGAAAAATTAAACAAAATCTTTAAACCATTACAGTTGACAAAGCCCTGAATTTAGAATGAACAGCTTACTCAGAAAAAAATTCTATTTTCTTCTAGCACTATCATTCTTACTGCTGTGTAAATCCACATTCCATCACTGTGACAAAATATTTAAATTCATCATCTTATAAGAGGAAAGGTTTATTTTGGCTTATGGTCTCAGAGGTTTCAGCCCATGGTTGCTTGGCCCATAGCCTTGGTCCTGTAATGAAAAAGAACATCATGGCAAGCACATGTGGCAAAGCCTGAAAAGCAAAAAGAGAAACAGTAGGTGGCTGGGAGCCAAATATCTCCTAAGGACATGTCCCCAGTGACCTAACTTCCACCAAGCACCACTTCTTAAAAGGTTCCACCACCTCCCAGTGGTGCCACAGGCTTGTGGCTAATTCTTTATCAATGGGCCATTGGAGGACATTTAAAATCCAAGCCATAACAACAACTAACCTTGTACTCTTCTGTCCTCTTCCTTTTTGTCTCTGCTTCCACTTACTGCTGCCTCTGCCATAAACCCTGGACAACTGGTACTTATTGCTCCTTGTATTTCTGAGGTTCCCACAAGCATCATTACACTCCCATCACAGATACAGTTTCTATTGACATAAAAGCAGTACTAGCCACCTGAAGAATCTGGAGACACAGCAGTGGCAATCTATTAGCGAACTGTAATCCTGAATAAATGTTAGGGACAGATCAATTCAGCATGATCATTTAGACAACCATTATGAATAATGTTATTAAATTCTTTAAGGGTATTTTGTTTCAAACAGTTGGCAGTTGTTTTTTGAAAATTCTGGTAAAATGAACAAATTCTAGCACAGGTTTGAGCATTTTCTCCGTAGATGCTGGGGTAGTTCAGTGGTGGAGTACTTGCCTAGCATGTGTGAGGCCCTAGATTTGAGCTCCAGCAATGCAAAACAATTCCCCTTTCTGAGTTCACTAAGGGTCTACAAAAAGTATTTGACAAAGACTGTTGCACTTTTGTATGTTCTGGCATTACATATGCCAGGGGTGGTGGTGCACACTGATAATCTCAGCAGTTTGGGAGGCTGAAGCAGGAGAATCACAAGTTGAAGGCCAACCTCAGAAATTTAGCAAGGCTAGCTGGGTGCGGTGGCTCAAGCCTGTAGTCCCAGCACTTAGGGAGGCTGAGACAGGAGAATCGCGAGTTCAAAGCCAGCCTCAGCAACGGCGAGGCACTAAGCAATTCAGTGAGACCCTGTCTCTACATAAAACACAAAATAGGGCTGGGGATGTGGCTCAGTGGTCAAGTACCCCTGAGTTCAATCTCCAGTACCAAAAAAGAAAAGGAAATTTAGCAAGGCACTAAGCAACTTAGAACTTTTCTCCAAATAATAATTTTAATAATAATAATGATGATGATGATGATGGCTGGGGATGTGGCTCAGTGTCAAAACCTCCCTGGGTTCAATCCTTGGTACAAAAGAAAAGAGAAGAAAAGAATTTATCCTCTACATTTTTTTAGTAAAAATAAAAGATTGCAATTAAATACACTTTTTATGTGATAGATTTTTGTGTCAATTCTGTCAGTTCATAATATTTTTAATTATGATGGTATACATAATTGACAATTTCCTTAATTTAGGCAATAATTTAGTTACAAAATATATTAAAACTACTTTGTTGAACATTTTGTTTGGTCATTTTAATAAAATTAACTTTTTACTATTTTGGTTTTTACTCAGCATTTTTATATACAAAGTGTTAAAATCTGGACATCCCAAGGCATTATGTTAAAAATCCATTGAAATGTTCAATGATTGAATAATTACAAACAGCTGAATGGGTAAAACAGTTAACTTATCAGGAACTTGTCTATAATATGTCAGAAAACTTATCTGTTAAAATAATTGGTAGACTCTGTTACTGTACTCTTTATTGAATTGTGTGTAATTTAGTCAATATATCATCTCCAGATTTCTTCCAGTTCCTTCAGTTATTAAGCAAGTTCATGACCAATAAAGATATTTTATCAGATTTACATGCTTGAAACTACCTGTTTAAACACCTAAGATTATTTTTATATCTTTATTCCCTAAAGCCATATTTGAAATTGCTACATATTTCCTAATATTTTGCCAAAGCTTTTAACCTTCGAGCCACCTTAAGTTTGTGAGGCATTTTAGGTAATGGAAATAGAGTTAACAAGGAAGTTATTTAAACAATCTGAAATTAGAGTACTTTCTGATAAAGGTAAAGGCAACATACAACATATAAACACAAATTACATGAACCTAGCATTAGATATTAAAAGGAAACTCCATCAAACTAAGCAGCTAATCTAAAATGAAAAGACTGAAAAAGGATGGGCAGTGTTGGTTTGGCAAGCCATTCGTTACAAACATGTCCTCTTTAGATAAAAAGGTTTCTTGAAAACAACTACTTTTTTATATTTTATGTGTTTATCTTTGATATATATTTGTCTATATATATATATGCATTTATATTTATAGGGTATATACACACTGTGTGTGTGTGAGAGAGACAGAGGGAAAATAGTTACATATATGTATTTGTGTATGTGTATACAAATACAAATAAAAAACTAATATTGTTCTTAAAAATTTATATGTTTATATATAGTCAAACCCTATGTACTATATTTGAAGATAGATCTCTTAAAGAAGTAATTGGGTTAAATGAGGTCATGAAGGTGGGCTGGCCCAGTAGGACTCATGACCTTAAAAAGCAGGAAGACACATTAGATCCATCTCTCTCTCTCTCTCTCTCTTTTTTACAAAGAAAAAGTGATAGGAGATAACTACAATATCTTCAAGGTGAAAAGAGAGGTTTCACTAAATATCTTCAAGGTGAAAAGAGAGGTTTCACTAACCCTATTGCCACCTTGCTATTGGAATTATAATCTCCAGAAGTCTGAGAAACATATTTCTATTGTTTAAACCACACAGTCTTAGATATTTTGTCAAGGCAACCCAAAGAGAGTAACACGAATTTTGGCATCATGAAGTGAGGTGCTGCTTTAACAAATGCCAACCGTTGTGGAAGTGGCTTTGAATCTGGGTTATGTGTAGAAGTAGAAGAATTTTAAGGTACATGCTACAAAAAGCCTAGACTACCTTAAAGGCCTATTGGGAGAAATATGGATGGTGTAAGTGTAATTATGGTGAGGACTCAGAAGAACATAGGAGAGCTATAAAGAATAATTCACATGCAATCAAGAACAGAACATAGGTAGAAATATGAACAAAGATGCCTCTGATGATTCATATAGAAGAGAGTAATATTTGATTAGAAACTAGAGGAAAGACAATCTTGTTATAAAATGGCAAAGAATTTGATTGAATTGTGTTCTAGTGTAGTATGAAAGGTAGAATTTTTGAGTGACAAACTTGTACATTAAGCAGAGAATATTTTCAAGCAAAGCACTGAAGGTGAAGATGGGTTTCTCCTTCCTGCTTATTGTAAAATGGGAAATGAGAATATATAAATTCAAGGAACCAGTAAGAAAGAATGAGTCGGAACTTAAAGATTTAGGACATTCTCAGCCTATCATTCTTGCAAAAAAAAAAAAAAAAGTGAAAGCATGCTCTAGAAATAAGACCAAGGGATGATTGAAATATCACTCCATAAATTAATAAATAAGCTAAAAGCAGAAATGGAATTGTCCCAGCAGAAACACTGACAACTGGGAATAAAGGAAACATAAAATGAGATAGACGGATGGAGGTATAGATCAGTGGCAGTGCATGGGTTTAGCACAGATGTGGCCTCCATTCAATCCCTAGCACAAAATCCAAAGAAAGAAAACAGGGAAAGGAGGAGAGAGAGAATGAAAGAAGGGCAAAATGAAGGATGTCAGAATTCTAGCTTTCTACTGGCACAGCACAGTAGAACTATGTGACTTCAAACATGACTAATCTTCAAGCATAGGGGAGAATGCCCATGAAGGTGATCTGGAAATCTCCTGGGTCACTTCTATCATGTGTCCAAAGGTCAAGGCTGTTTCCTCCTTGGTTTCAAAAGAAGGTTTGCCTCATAGGTCTCAGAAGGCCAGAATACTACTGCCCCATGCACCAAGCACAAAGCTTAGATCACAGAGCTATCTCTGTGCAGAATGTAGAGGATGAAACTGACACCCAGTATACCCAGAAGGCACAACTTTGAGCCTAAGAGTCTTAAGAACTAATGAAACACCTTGCTAGGTTCTAGGTCTGCTTGTGAGTTCTCACTTCTTTCCGATCTCCTCCTTTTGGAATAGGAATGTTTATTTTATGCTTATGCTATCATTACTTTTGCAAGCATAAAAATTGCCTAGTTCACATATTCATGGCTGGGGAGGAATTTTGTCACAGGTTAATTTATACATTGAGTATCACTTGTACCCAACTTAGATGATATTTAAATGAGACTTTAGATTTTAAAATGATGTAGCAATGAGTTAAGACTTTGGGGCTTTGGGGATATGATTCACTCATTTTGCATGCTAAAGGACAAGAACTCTGGTAGGGCAGCAGAAGACAGAATGCTGCCTTGAATTATACCCCCACCAAAAAATATCATGTGATGGAGTCTTTATTCCCACTATGGCTGTAGTTGAAGATGAATCCTTTAAAGATGTATTTACAACTAAATGTGATTAGAAGGGAGGTCCTAATCTAAAAGGGAAAGATGTCCTTTTAAGTACAAGAAGAGACAAGAGCTCTCTGCATAGTGAATGACCATATCAGGGTACAGTAAGAAAGCACCTTCTGCAAGCCACAGAGAGAAGCCTCATAGTAAACCGACCTTGCTGGCACCTTAATGTTGGACTGCTGGCTTCCAAAACTATGAGAAATTAAATTGTTACTTAAGTGACCTCATCTATGGTATTTTGTTGTGGTGCTCCAGACAGATTAATACCTGTGTATTATGAGAAAGAGACACAGAGGCAGAGGAAGGGATAGAACGAGTAGGAAAGGAAAAAGATTTGCAGCTGGGTAGAGCAGAAGTATGGTTCAGAAAACTTATTCTTAAGGCTTTGGTTTTCTAGAACTGTCTTCCGTATCAAGATTTATCTGTTAGCATTCTCCAGAGGAAACGGAACCTATAGGATGTGTGTGTGTGTTTGTGTGTGCAAACATGTGCACATGTGCTCAGAGGAAGAGAGAGAGAGAGAGAGAGAGAGAGAAGAAAGGAATTTGAAAGAATTGGCATGTTATTATAGGGCCTACAAAAATCCAAAATTTGTGATACAGGCCAGGAGCTTCAAATTCAGTAAGAAACATAGTCTAGAGTCCGAGGTCCCCCTGGCATGCCATAAACTCAGACAGGCTTTCTAAATTATAGTCTTAAGGGGTGTTTGCTTTTAAGGCTTTCAACTGAATAGAAGTGGCCCACCCACATTGTCAAAGATAATCTCCTTTACTTAAAATATCAATTTAAAGTAAATTTTAAATATTTAAATGTTGCTTAAAGTCTAATCAAGTCTAAAAATGACCTTCACAACAACCTCCAGACTAGTACATGACCAAACCATTTGGTGTCACAGCGTAGACAAATGGATACATGATATTAATCACCAGAGAGCATTCACTTAGAAATAAAATTTGGCTCATTGAATGACCATACATTCAAGAAGATGTCACATATGCTATTGCAAAGTCAAGTCAGAATTCTTATAAAAGCACTTTCTGTCATGAAGAAATCAACTGACAAGTCAGGGATGGCCAGCTAAGATAGACAACATGTGATCTGGTAAAAGTGTATTGTTCATGCTTTTAAAGATCCATTCATTAATAGCTATTGCTGTTACTTTAGTGTTACAATTAACAGGATAAATTCACTTTAATTATGGCAACCTGATTATAAAGAAAACTTGTAGCCTCTTTGTACTTTTGACCATAATCTTTGGATGGCATTATCTTTTCACATGATTCTTTAAAGCACAACAGTAAATAAAATTTAAAAATTGTGAAAAGAAGTGTCTGTCCTTTAATAATGCTATAACAAAATGGGAAATATCAGTCATGTAAGATTTTTAATGTTTTTTTCCTTTGTCTTTATTTTCCCAATTTTGCATTTATTCTCCACATTTATTGAAAATTAAATGGATATTACCACTGATAAGGGCAATGTGAACATGAAAGATAAGTGTCATCAAATATCCTTGAAAATCAGAATTTTAATCCATGAAATACTATGAGAAATGTTTGATCCTCCCTGTAAAATGTGTTAAGTACTAAAATACTAGGTAATTGCAAAAAAGTAAGCATGTACAAAGAGGAACTGAGATCCTTTAAGGATCATCCCATTGTACATAGAAGGAGCCTGTGATTGGCTGCCTGAAGGTGCATCTTTCCTTGAACACAAAGAAGGGCTATGGAGAGAACACAAGAGGATTTAGAAAGTGAACTATCAGCGTTTTCCCACAGTCTGACTATTCTGTGATGTTTGTTGTTTGTTTTTACTTTCAAAGAAAAGAACTTGATTTTGAATTTGGAATATGGTGCTCCCATATTTGCGTATGCAGGTGTTTTCAAAGGTGAGGAGTTTTCAAGAAATAAAAAAAATTTTTTCTTTTTCAAGTTGTGGCGAGCTGCTAGAAAAAGAATGTTTTTCCTACCTTTAAATAGAAAATCAGTGGCTTTAATGTTCACTTATGCTAAGAAAGATTAAAATAGAAAAATCTTTAAACGAATTTAGTTTCTTCAAGTCTTTTGATTTCCTGGTAATCCTAACATTCCTTATCCTTGCTAATGTAAAATCTGTGTCCTGTAGGATCTTTACATAGTTTACTGTACAAAGTTGGTAAATTCAATAACAATGCAGGAAGTCTAATATTCTTGATGGAATGTTATTTATTAAATAAGAAAGCAAAAATCATCTCACCTTTTGAATAAGTGACTATTTTATAGATCTTTAATACAAAGGGGAAATTTTTAAATTATTGCTATACTCAAGTTTAGAAAAATAGCAATTATTTCTAAAATACACTCCTATATCTCAAAATCAAACCTACAAATCTTGACCAGTCACTCCTACTCAACATCTTTTAAAGCATATTCTTAAATTTATTTCATCTTGATTATTTATATCACTTAATATTTTGAACTTATTATATTTAGTACTTAATAATTGACAACATTTTTAATCAAAAACTTTTTAAAAAATTTATTTGGTGAAATTTAAATCACAATTTTTCCTCTCATTATACTCAGGTAAATCAAAAGTCTTCACGTTGTTTCTTGCTCTTTTATGTTGAATTAGGAAATTAAAAATTTATGTTAGTTATTGAATTTCTCATAAAGTCATAAACATAAACTATAATGTACAAACCAATTGTCTCAAGCTTCCCAAATGTCATATTTAGACTAGAATTATTTTTCCTCCCTAGAACAATTTTCAGTCACATAATTTCTTATTTCTTTTGAAATTTTATAGTGTTTGGAAATATCTCTTTTATACATATGCTATACATTCTAACTCTGTCTCCAGCTTGCCTAGAGTGGAAATAGTGCCTAAGCATCTAAAGACCAAAAAGAAGTCACAGAGATGGAATGAGCATATCCCTTCCGTTTGTCAGTTTTCTCTCATACTGTATGTATGTTTCGTCTGCTATGCCCTGCTGCCCAGAGGCAAGGAAGATATAATGTTTACACTCTGGAGGGAATGTTAAATACTGTTCCAAAGAATTCCTTTTGCATTCTGTCACTGAACTATAACGACATATGCAATTTTCAGCCCTCTTTTTCCCACTTGAGAATCATCACTATGCTTGAGTGAGTAACATAAACTCCATTCCCCTAAAATCACTGGCCTTCCTAATCAGTTATGATCATCATTCTGTTGGGTTGTTTCATGCTCCTCTTTGAAAAATACTTCCCTAGCAGAAGACGAGCAGAAAAGTTGCAACAGAAAAGAGAAATCCAATCTCTGCTCTAGGGAATATAATTTTAAGACAGGAAAAAGCCCAGAAAGTTTTATCTCAGCAGGGCACAGGCGTCGTCTTCAATCTCAGTACACTTTGGATGTGAAGGCTTTGGTTATCTCATTTGAGAAGTCTAAGATAAAATTGTCATTTGATTGTCATTTGATTTGTTAAGGTAATTTTCCTCTAATTCAAGAATAGTTTTGAACTTCTCAAGATCATCCATTCTCAAATTGTATGAAATATTCTTAATATGGTACATCTTAGATAAATAACTCTTTTTTAATATTTTCAAGCCCATAGCCCTGAGGGGTAAAAATGCATTTTCTTTGTCATTGGAAGGCAAAAGCATACAATACCTTGGAGCAAAGTAATACTACTATTTCATTAAAACAACCCCTGTCCCAATTTTCTACTCTTTATGAAACCAAGAAGTAGTTCCTAAAAAATAAGATTAATTACAGATGATCTAGGAAAAGCAAATCTAAAGGAATGATAATAATATCAGTTGCCAGAGTCTCAAGTTGGGGACACAGGGAAAAAGAGAGATTTAAAAGAGCAATGAAGATTCCACCATTTTGAACAGTAAAAAGACTTTTATTCTGATTATGGTAGGGGTTAGCTGTTACTCTGTGGTATTACTCCTCAGTTCTTTTCTTCTCCAAAGAGAAATCTTAGTCAATAGTCTTAGATGAAATAAGCACATAGGGTTTATTTAGTGAAATGAAAGTACTGCTCCCAAGTGTGTAGAACACGCCACTCTCAATAGAAGAAATGGCTTGGGTTTTTCCACATGGTGGTTTTATATATTTGATATGAAAATCTTCTCATGTATAATGAATTTGGAGCAGTTACCTCAGTTTCCAACCATAGCTTAGTACAGTGCTCTGGGCATGCTCCAAAGTTTTAAAGGCCCTTAGGCTAGTGTATTAGTCAGTTTTGCCTCACTATGACCAAAATACCTGACAAGAACAACTTAAGAAGAAGAAAAGTTTACTTTGGCCTATGGTTCCATTAGTTTAGTCCATGATCAGCTGAGTTCATTGCTCTGGGTCTCATTGTGAGGCAGCGCTTAACAGTGAAAGGGCATGGTGAAGGGAAACTGCTCCCTTCATGTAAGCTAGGAAACATGGAGTGGGGTAAGGAAAGGGGATAAAAGGAACATGCACCCTTCCAGGTCATGCTCCAAGTGACCCATCTCTTCCTGCCACTCCCTACCTGCCTACATTTACCCAGTCAGTCCACAGAAACTAGGATGGACTAATAGGTCAGAGCTCTCATAAGCCAATCATTTCACCTCCAACATTCCTACATTAACACAGGAGATTTTATGGGACAGAGCATATCCAAACCACAACCTTCCACCCCTGACCTCCCAAAGCTCATGTCCATCTCTCAATGAGAAATTAATTTAATTTATTTCCATAGGTCCTATAGGCTTACCAGTTCCAGCATTGCTCCAAAGTCCTAGTCCAAAGTTTCTTCTGAGGCTCAAGCAAAGTTTTGGCTCTGAGCCCCTATGAAAATCAAATATTACATATAACCAATATACAGTGGCACAAAGTAAACATCTCCATTCCAAAAGAGAGGGCTAGGGACATATACAAAAGGAATGGGCCCAAAACAGGACATAAATCCAACTGCTTCAGATCTGGCATCTTGGGTACCTGATTGCAAGATGTGATTTCCTCAAAGGGCTTGAGCAGCTCCACTCCTTTAGCCATAGTTCAGCGTGGCTCTCTCCATTGCCAGAAGCTTTTCTTGTCAGACAGTTCACGTTACTGACATCTCTTATTTCCTTGGGTCTCCATTTCAGCTTTGGTATCACCTTCACACTTTCATGCATCACCCTGTTGTGGTAACTTGTAGGGATTCTGATCCTGCTACACTTGACCTGCCCTCACAGGATTTTCTTGACAATCTAAGGGGAAGCCTCCATAACCTGTCAATTTCAGCATCCTGCATTGCTCCAGAATTATCCTCATATGGGTGATGCTGAGGTCTTCTGCCAGGTCATGCATTAGCCAAGGTTCCTGGAGTCATGGGTGCAAAGGCCTGTGAGTGCTTGTGTGGCTGAACATGGTGAAATAGCTGCCTAGCTCCCTCTGTGTGAGAAAGGTGCCATCATAGCCAGGTGCGGTGGCAAATGCCTGTAATCCCAGCACTTTGGGAGGCTGAGGCAGGAGAATCACGAGTTCAAAGCCAGCCTCAGCAATGGCAAGGCACTAAGCAACTCAGCGAGACCCTGTCTCTAACTAAAAAACACAAAAAAGGGCTGGGTATGTGTCTCAGTGGTCGAGTACCCCTGAGTTCAATCTCTGGTACCCCCCCCCCCAAAAAAAATAAGGTGCCTTCATGATCTCAAAGGAATTTTCCCTTCTACATTCTTGAGCCTGCAATGGGTATGGTCTTGCCAATACTGAGATGCTCTCAAGCTGTCTTCTCTATTGTCTCTGTCCAAAATACTTAGCATCTCTTTTGTGTCTAATTTCTTTAACAATCTCATCTTCTGTTATATTAGGTGTCCCTCTAAAGCTCATGTGTGAGACATGTAGGAAGGTTTAGAGGAGAAATGATTGGGTCATGAGAATCTTAACCCAATCAGTGAACTAATTCTTTGATGGGATTAATCGGGTAGTAGCTGTAGGCAGGTAGGGTGTGGCTGGAGGAGGTGAGTGTCTGGGGGCATGCCTTTGAGGGTATATATTTTGTATCTGGTGAATGGAGTCTCTTCTTTTCTCTGCTCTCTGATCATCATGTGAGTTGCTTCCCACCACCACACTCTTCTGCCATGTTGTTCTGCCTCACATGGAGCCCGATGAATGTAGCCAGCTGTTCATGGACTGAGATCTCTGGAACCTTTGAGACCAGGGCAAAGTACAGTTACCTAATTATCAAAGAAAAGGAAATGGGTAGATAGCATTCCCCATTATCTGGTTGCTAACAGCCTCCAGAGAAGGGGAAGGATCACATTTTCCAACACAAACAATCACCCTGTGGACAGCTCTCTTTCTGCCTTTTTAGTTACTCTTGGTCACTTAGGCAGGGTGGAAGGAGGGAGCAAGAGAAGAAAGGAAATCTGAAATCTGTAAAGGGGCTAGACACCCCCACTCCCTCAGGCACCAACTGTGGATCATCCCCTCTCTCCCCCTCTCTCTCTCCCTCCCTTTTTGTTCTGTCCTTTAAATAAATGTTGTTTTTTGCCTCAGCATTTGTCTGTTTAATCTTTAACACCAGAGGAACAAGGATCTGATCTTGATTTTCAAGATCGGTTAATTGTAAGTCCCCACATAAAATCTCGTCCTCTAAAATTGTTCTGGTCAGATCTTTTAGTCACAGCACTGAAAATGCTAACTAAAACATCTTCCTTGGCCCTAGTTTTACATGCACATTTCTTGCTAAACTGCAAGGTTTTAAAATCCTTCAACTCTGCGTTTTGCTGTAAGCTTTCACAGTAAACCTGGCTAAAAACTGCCAGCAAAATCCATGCCTTTGCCTGAATGCTGTGCTGCTTTGAAATTTCTTTGACCATATTTAATTAGTCGATCATATTTAAATTCAGTTTTACACAGAATGTGACATGGGCAAAAGTTCTCTGCCAGAATATAACATAAATGGCCTCTCATCCAATTTCCAATAGAGTCCTGTTTTCCTCTGAAACCTCATGAGGACAGTTTGAATTTCTATTGGTATTCTGATCTCTGGACTCCCACCAGAATTGTCCGTGAAGCTGTGCTTACAGTTCTTAAGGCTTCTCTAGTCTGTATCTCCAACCTTTTCCAAACTTCTCCAGTGAGCCATTTCCAAAGGCTTCTGAATGGCATGGTCAGGTTAGGCACCACAATGACCCTACTTCCCCTATACCAGTTTCTATGTTAGTCAGCTTTACATCTCTGTGACCAAAACACGTAACAAGAAAAACTTAGAAAAGTTTATTTTGGCTCACGGTTCCAGAGTTTTAGCCCATGGCCAACTGAGTTCATCTGGTTCCTAAGGTGAGGCAGGCAAAAGAGTGTGATGAATGGAATATTTTCCCTCATTTCAGCCCAGGAAGCAGAGAGAGGGAGAGGAAAGGGGCCACAGGGAAGATGTACCCTTGCAGGGCATGCCTACAGTGACCCACCTCCTCAAGCTATGCCTCATGTGCCTACACTTATCACCCAGAATTGATTATACCAGTTTTTTTTTTTTTAGTCTTAGGAGGGTAGTATCTGATCAAGAAAGAAGTGGAATTATAGGCAGGTTATTTTATTACCCAAGGTAGAATGATCTTTTGTCACTCAAGATGGAATGAGCCCTATCCTTCCTCTCTTTACCTCCTTGCTTATGTCTGCCTACTGATTTTAACAACACTGTTCCTTAAATTTGTTAAGAGTCACTGAATTGTACACCCCATAATGAAGAATTTTTCTAAATATAAATATCACCTTAATAAACAAAAAAGGAAGACTTACAATGCATCAAACTCTTAATAATGGAGGGCTCCAGCTGTGTGAAACTAAAACAGCATTATCAGAGAGAATCTTTGGGAAAATTAAATTGTGTAAATTAAGCTGTCATATGAATTAAATTTTTTTAGCCTGCAGTTCACTATTAGTTTTAAATCAGAGTGAAATATCTCACAGATAAATTTAGGTGATATTTGGTCATCAATGAGTATCTATAATTAGGATGGGGCAAAATTAGATTATATTTAATATTTTGCCATTTATTATTTGTTTTCAAAGACTGTGTGTGTGTGTGTGTGTGAGAGAGAGAGAGAGAGAGAGAGACAGACAGATAGACAGACAGATCTGAAATACTGTGCTCTACATAGTTGCTATGCACTGATTACTCACAGAAATTTTAATCAGGAAAATTGGGGAGTTTGTGAATGTAAGTGCTAATCTGTTCTCTGTAATTTTTGAGAAATACTTTGATATCACAGATATGTTTTAAACACATCATATTTTATACTCTCATTTAGAAAATGATGACAAGATTATTTACCAAAATGAAGATAGTAAATACAAGAGTAAAATTGTGCTACCTATGAATAGTTGAAGCAAACAAGGAAGAAAAAAAATTAATAAAGTTAAGTGAAAGAAAGGAGTATCAAAGGAAAAGGTTACATGGAAAAATATAATGGGCTCTAATTTATAAATCTATAATTGGACAGCATTTCATTCTGTGAAGTATTAGTGTCCAAATGATCTGAGAAAAGGAGATTGGCCTCATAAGAAGAAAAGTACTGGGTAAAGTAGAAATAAGGAATAAAAAGTGGATTAGACCTTTACATTTTTTTTTATAGAGTTAAAAGAGAGGAACTTGCTTATGGTGACTCAGATTGATTGGAATCTCTTGTTTGTTAGTTGGTTAGTTGGTTTGTTAGTTGGTTAGTTGGTTTTTTATCTCTTGGTTGTTAGTTGGTTTTAAACATTTCAAAGTTTAGTGTGATTACCTGGTGCTCAGCACTAGTGACTCTATTCTGGTTTTGTTTTGGTGTGCTTGAGGCCTAGGGCAAGAAGATATTAAAAAACAACTCCAATACAGTTTGTTTAATAGGAATCATGTAGTTAAATAAAGTCATAATGGTGGGTTCCTAAAATGGTAAGATCGTTAGTTTTTTAAGAAGTGAGAGAGTTATCTCTTTCCCTCTCTCAATACCAAGTTAAGGACAAGTGAGAATGTAGGAAGGCCATTATCTATCATACAGAGGGACCCTCCTGGAGACTGAATTGGCAAGCACCTTAATCTACCAGGCTGCAGAATTGTGAGAAATAATTTTCTAGTTTAATATACTCAGGCCATGATGTTTTGCTAGGGTAACCGGAGTGAACTAATACAATGACAAACTGATCAATGTCATGGTTATCTTTGTGTTATCCCTGTTTATCAGACACTTCAGTGGATATCCAGAATAAAATATCTATTTTAATTCTCAAAAATTGTCTAAAGATGATAGGATTTTTCTCATTTTCATAGATTAGGGAACTGAAGCATAGGAGAGATTAAATAACTAGCTCAAGATATAGTGCTAATAAGAAATAGAGCCAATCCTTGTCTGAAACGCTCTGAGGCCTGTCTTCTTTCTAAATAAACTTTCTTCCCCTGGCAATGGAAATAGATGTTAATTTCACTGAAAGGTATGAGATCCTCTCAGAAACAAATGAAGATCAAAATCAAGCAGAGATTTTATTTATTTATTTATTTATTTATTTATTTATTTATTGGTACTGGAGATTGAACTCAGGGGCACTAACCACTGAGCGAAATCCCCAGCCCTATTTGGTGTTTTATGTAGAGACAGGGTCTCACTGAGTTGCTTAGAGCCTTGCCTGTTACTGAGGCTGGCTTTGAACTTGTGATTCTCCTGTCTCAGCCTCCCTAAGTGCTGGGATTACAGGCTTGTGCCACCGCACCCGGCTAAACACAGAGATTCAAAAAATATAAAAAGGCAAAAATGTAAATGGCATTGTATATAGTAAATCCATGTTAAAACTTCTTCAGCAGGGAAATCAGGAATCTACTTGGACCAGGTAGTATTATCCTTAAAATCCTAAAATGAGAAAGAAAATGGTATCCATGCCTAATAGAACAGTTTTTAAAAAAATACCTTCTAATCAGAATAGGATTCTGATGCAGTGGACCACAACACAAATCTAAACTAACCTATCCAAAAAGCTGTTCTAATCTAATGAATAAATGTCACTCTGGGTCTCGGGGTTAGAGAGAGAATTTTCCAGAAGATCTATGTCTTCTGAACTCAGATAAAGCTAGTGCCCACATGGTGGTAAAGATTCAGATAATCCCATAACCCTTATATATGTAGACTGACCACACTGACTTCCTTTATCACATTTTATAAAAATAAACTACTTAATATAACCAATTGGTTTATATGCCTGCTTTTATGTCAACGGACGCTATTCTTCACTTTTGTCAACAGAGTGGTCATGCAGGAAGAATGAAAAGAAAGAAAGAAAGGTTAGAACCAGTCAGGAAGATTAAGAGAAAGATGAAGGAGAATGTGAAGGGAAAATAAAGGGAGGAAGAGAGGAGGAGAAAGAAAAGAAGGGAGAAAGGAAAAAAGGTGAGGAGCTACAGGACAAAGAATGGAGGAGGTGAGGTTTACCTTTAATTCATATAAATAAGCTTGGGAATTTTAATTGAAAACAGAAGTAAAAGTATTTCCATGTATTTAATAAGAACTCAACTGTATTAATTGAATTATAAAGTTCAAATTAAGAAAGTTGTTAACCATACTGTGTACATAACTCAACCTGCCTTTTTAGAAAAATAGGGTTGACTTTAATTTAGAAACAAGTACTGCCCCAGGATGTGGACAGAACAGAACTTTGAAAAAATACAGGGAGAAAACTGAGGTTGTTTAGCCTAGTGAAACAAAGACAAAAGAGAAATGAATATTCTCTTCACATACTAGAAGTAAATCTAAAAAGTTGTCATATCCAGTGATTATTCTATGCACAAGAAGATAGTAGAAGGCAAATTTCAATTTTGTATAAGAAACGTATTTTAATACATAGTTCTGACCCAAAATGTACTACTCGGCCATAGAAAGAGCAAAATTTCTGCTTTTAAAGATGTTCAGTGTTTGGTTTAAATCTAGAAGTAAATGAACTAAATAATTGATGGTCAGTGTCACTGATATAAGATAATAAGTATAATTGGAAATGTGACCATAGTTTGATTTTTTAAAATTAGAATAGAATCTGTTATCAATTAAAAATATTAACACCAAAAAGCAATTCAGATCAGTTGTTAAAATCTGTCTTATATAGGTTAATGTATTTAGGATCCTGAAAGCAACCATAGTCTGAAAGTTTCCATAAACTTGTTCATAATATTAACTGCTATAACTACTAATTTTTCTATCATAGTATATAATCTAATGTGCTAATTGTCTGCCTATCTGTTGAATTTTGTCTGTATTACCACTCCTTATTCCAAAGTATTCCAACTCCATGTCTCCTGCACATCACACACTGATATGTCAGTATCACTGTAGGGATTGAGTGACCATTTCTGACAAGGCATGGTACATTCTAAACTACTATCAAGAAAGACTTTAATCTAGAAACAAGTACTGCCCCAGGATGTGAACAGAAAAGAAATGGGAAAAGCAAATAACACGAAAGAAAGTGGTTTGGATAAAATGATCCAGGAGCAAATTGGGAGCAAGATTGTAATAAGAAGGGAAGGTACTGGGGAATGAAATTGGCCAAGTTATTAATATATTTACATGTATGAACATGTAACAATGAATTCTGCTATTATGAGTAAGTATAATCCACCAAATTTTTTTTCTGAAACTCTTTATTATTTTCTTTTCTTTTTTTAAATTTATTTAAATGCATTTCAAGTCATAGTACATATATAGAGCTCAATTTTTCCATGTCTCTGGTTGCAAACCAGATAGAGTCACACCATTTGTGTCTTCATACATGCACCAAGGGTAGTGGTGACGACCTCAATCAACCATCTTTACTATACCCATTCCCCTTTCCCTCCCCTCACCTATCCCCTGCCGCATCCAGAGTTCCTCCATTTCTCCTATGTTCCCCATTCCCACCCCACTTATGTGTCAGCATCCACTAATCAGAGAGAACATTCAGCATTTGGTTTTTTGGGATTGGCTTACTTCACTTAGCATAATGTTCTCCAATTCCATCCATTTACCTACAAATGCCATAATTTTATTCTCTTTTATTGATGAATAATATTCCATTGTGTATATGTACCACAGTTTCTTCATCCATTCATCTATTGAAGGGCATCTGGGTTGCTTCCACAGTTTTGCAATTGTGAATTGTGCTGCTATAAACATTGAAGTGGCTCTTTACTGTAGTGTGCTCTTTTTAAGTCTTTAGGGTATAGGTCAAGGAGTGAGATAGCTGGATCAAATGGTGGTTCCATTCCAAGTTTTTAAGCAGTCTCCATACTGCTTTCCAGATTGGTTGCACCAGTTTGCAATCCCACCAGCAATGTTTGAGTGTACCTTTTTCACCACATCCTTGCCAGCACTTATTGTTGCTATTATTTTGGATAGCTGCCATTCTGACTGGGGTGAGATGAAATCTGAGAGTAGTTTTGATTTGCATTTCTCTAATGGCTAGAGATGTTGAACATTTCTTCATATATATGTTTATTGATTGTATATCTTCTTCTGAGAAGTTTCTATTCAGCTCCTTAGCCCATTTATTGATTGGGTTGTTTGTTTTTTTGGTGTTAAGTTTTTTGAGTTCTTTATATATCCTGGAGATCAGTGCTCTATCTGGTGTGCGTATGGCAAAAATTTGCTCTCAAGTTATTAATATATTTACATGTATGAACATGTAACAATGAATTCTGCTATTATGGGTAAGTATAATTCACCAAATTTTTCTAAAAAGATGGAATGATGGCTAAAGCTCAATTTAGAAGCATTGGCTAAGAAGGTGCAGAAATCTCTGAGTCAGTTAAGCTTGGCATAGTTGAGACATACCTTGGTCAAAAAAAAGAAAGAAAGAAAAGAAGAGCTGGGAACATAACTAGTTATTGGATGGCAAACTAGTCTTAATATTAATGTAAACATTTTAATATTCAATCAGTGATTTCAAATTAATTTTGATTGTCTTTCTCTCTGGCCCAAACCTAAAGGAGCAGCCATTGCCTTAACTAATCATTCCCATGGAAGGCACAGGCATCTCTGATTAATGGAAAACAGTGTGGGAAGAAAATTTCTGCTGAACTTGTCTGACTGCCAACAAACACTGTAACAATAAAAATATGATGAATAAACAAAATGTGCTAGGACAATAAATGTCATTTTAGTCTTTTGAGAGTAGCACGAGCAAGTAGGAGAAAAAAAATCAACATTGTCCTCTTAATTACATTCTTAGCATAACTCTGAACATACAGACCCTCCACCAAGGAGCAGGGTGATTAAAAGTGTTCCACATAGACAATGTGCTCTGAGGAAATTGTCAAGTTAGTTTTCTTCCTATCAGTGTGTACAATAAATTTCTATTTCATTTTTGTATTCTCAATACATTTTGAACAAATACAAAATTCAAGGGTATAAGATAATTGACTTTTATATTATGGTAGCAACTGAATATATTTTTAAAATAACTACTTTTAATACACCAGAATTCTTATTCAATATTAAATGATAAATCTCAGCCTAGTGGGCTAATCATCAAAATATGTCCTTCCAAGAATGCAAATAAAAGGTGATGATTGACATGAAAATGATTAGGAGAAAGAGACATATCTCTAAGTACATTATATTATACACTGTAATCATGGGATAGTTTCTGCAAATCCCTTTAAAGCATATTAGTTGTTTTATAAATAATGCAGTCTTTCTCTCAAATAAATCCTTTTTGCATATGCATTATTTTAAGTACAGGGTGTTGATGATATAGAGAAAATGTTATTTTTATGAATTCTCAGTAAATAAAGTGTACATTCCATTTTTATTCTTAGATCTTTGGAAACATAACTTTTAAGATAAGTGATCTCATTTGCAGGTATATTTGAAAGAATGTTTCTGAGCATACTAAAATCCTTTTTTAGCTTATTTTTATTTTATGTATACATTAAAAATCATTTCTGGTGGGAGATCCAAGATGGTGGCCCAGATGGATGCTGTGTTCCTAGTCTCTCCATGACCATGGATTAAAGCAGTGGAAATACTGTTTCTCTGCAAGTTATTAGAGGACCCCCCCAACAGCTGCCTCTACACAGGAATCTAGCCTCATGCCCATGAGGGTCTCCAGACCCAAGCATTTGTGTAGGACCCCAGCCACTTGCCAGCACAGGACCCACTCTGGTGAAAGACTCCTGGCTCTAATGCCTACACACCACACAGGACTTCTGCTCACCTACCTAAACAGGAACCCTAGCCAATGCTCCCACATGGTACTCATGGCTCCTGTGCAAGAACCCTGGTTGCTGTCCCCATGTGGACCTCCATCTACCAGTGTGGAGCTCCTGCCTATACCTAGGGACACTGGACAGGATCTGGAGATAGCCACATACTTTAATATAGCACACCACAGAGCTGCATCTCCAAACACATTGCCCAACACCACCACCTGGCCTTGTCCTACACCCTATCTCTGAAAGCAGATGCCTGAATTATGGAATAATTTCCTCACCATATTGGACCTGAGAGGGTGAAATGAGAAAGTAATAGACAACCCCACCTACTACATGAGAAGGAAAGCAATCCTTTTTATTTACCTTGAGACTTTTTTTTTTCCTTTTTTCTATTATCTTTTCATTAGAGTGGCTAAGGGTTTGTCCCTTTCATTTATTTTTTTCATATAACCAGCTTTTTGTTTTGTCAATTTGTTGAATTGTTTCCTTTGTTTCAATTTCATTGATTTCATCCCTGATTTTAATTATTTCCTGTCTTCTACTTCTTTTGGTGTTGGTTTTTTTCTCTCTTTCTAGGGCTTTGAGATGTAGTATCAAGTCATTTATTTGCTGACTTTTCCTTCTTTTGATGAATGAGCTTAATGGCATGAACCTCCCTTTTAGCACTGCCTGCATAGTTTCCAGAGATTTTCATGTGTTGTATAGGAGTTCTCATTTAACTCTAAGAAATTTTTTTTTTATCTCCTCCCTGATGCCTTCTGTTATCCATGCAACATCCAATAGCATATTATTGAGTCTCTAGGGGTTGGAGTAGCTTCTTTAAAAAAAAAAAAAAGTCATTAATTTCATAATTCCATTATGGTCAGATAGAATGCATGTTAGTATCTCTATTTTTTTGTATTTGCTAAGACTAGCTTTGTGGCATATCATATGATCTATTTTGGAGAAGGATCTACATGCTGCTGAGAAAAAAGTGCATTCACAAGTTGAAGGATGGAATATTCTATGTATGTCTGTTAAGACTAAATTATTGATTGTTTTATTGTGTTCTATGGTTTCTTTGTTTAGTTTTTGTTTGGAAGATCTATCTAGTTGTGAAAGGGGTCTTTTAACATCACCCAGTCCTATCGTGTTGTGGTCTATTTGATTCCTGAAGTTGAGAAGGGTTTGTTTGACATACATAGATACCCCATTTGGGGGGCATAAATATTTAAGATTGTTATATCTTGTTGATGTATGATTCCCTTAAGAAATGATCTTCTTTATCTATTTTCATTAATTTTGGTTTGAACTCCACTTTATCTGATGTAAGGATGAAAACCCCTACTTGTTTACATGGTCCATTTGAGTAAAACATTTTTTCCCATCTTTTCACCTTCAGTCTGTGGATGTCATTTTTTCACCACTGCT
This sequence comes from Geosciurus inauris, assembly GCA_004024805.1. NCBI lineage: Eukaryota > Metazoa > Chordata > Mammalia > Rodentia > Sciuridae > Geosciurus > Geosciurus inauris. The sequence goes on from PVHX01000726.1 coordinate 102,506, forward strand.
ATTCAACATAGTCCTTGAAACATCAGCCAAAGCAATTAGACAGATGAAAGAAATTAAAGGGATATGAATAGGAAAAGAAAAACTCAAACTATCATTATTTGCTGACAACATGATACTATACTTAAAGGATCCAAGTAATTCCAACAGAAAACTTCTAGAACTAATAAATGAATTCAGCAAAGTAGCAGGATACAAAATCAACACCCATAAAACAAAAGCATTTCTATACATCAGCGATGAATCCTCTGAAAAAGAAATCAGTAAAACTACTCCATTCACAATAGCTTCAAAAAAAGTAAAATACTTGGGAATCAATCTAACAAGAGAGGTGAAAGACCTCTACAATAAAAATTACAGGACACTAAAGAAAGAAACTTAAGAAGACCTTATGAGACTGAAAGATCTCCCATGCTCTTGGATAGGCAGAATCAATACTGTCAAAATCGCCATACTACCCAAAGTGCTATACATATTCAATGCAATTCCAATTAGAAATTCAATGTCATTTCTTATAGAAATAGAAAAAGCAATTATGAAATTCATTTGGAAAAATAAGAGACCCAGAATAGCCAAAGCAATCCTTAGTAAGAAGAGTAAAGCAGGAGGCATCACAATACCAGAACTTAAACTATACTACAAAGCCATAGTAACAAAAATGGCATGGTATTGGCACAAAAATAGACACATAAACAATGGTACAGAACAGAAAGCACAGAGACAAACCCATATAAATACACTTATCTCGTGCTAGACAAAGGTGCCAAAAAAATACACTGAAGAAAAGATAGCCTCTTCAACAAATGGTGCTGGGAAAACTGGAAATCCATCTGCAGCAAAATGAAACTAAACCTTTTTCTCTCACCATGCACAAAACTCATTTCAAAATGAATCAAGGACCTAGAAATTAGACCAGAGACATCACACCTAATAGCGGAAAAAGTAGGCCCAAATCTTCATCACATTGGACTAAACTTAAACTTAATAAGACTCCTAAAGCACAAAAAATAAAATCAAGAAATCAATAAATGGAATGAATTCAAACTAAAAAGCTTCTCAGCAAAAGAAACAATCAATGAGGTGAATAGGGAGACTACATTTTTGGAGCAAATTTTTTCCACCTGCACATCAGATAGAGCACTAATCTCTAGTGCTCTATAAAGAACTCAAAAAATTTAACACCAAAAACAAATACAAAAACAAAATAAATAAACAAACAAACTAAAACAACCCAATCAATAAATGAGCTAAGGAGCTGAACAGAAACTTCCCAGACGATATACAACCAATCAACAAATATGTGAAGAAATGTTCAACAACTCTAGCAATCAGAGAAATAAAAATCAAAATTGCTCTAAGATTTTATCTCACTCCTTTCAGAATGGCAGTTATCAACAATACAAGCAACAATAAGTGCTGGCGAGGATGTGGGGAAAAGGCACACTCAAACATTGGTGGTGTGATTACAAATTGGTACAACCTATCTGGAAAGCAGTATGGAGATTCCTTAAAACACTTGGAATAGAACCACCATTTGATCCAGCTATCCCACTCCTTGGTCTATAACCTAATTTAATTTAATGAATTAGTGAACTGTTACTTGATATAAATATCATACCTCCTTATGCTGTCAATAATACTGAATAAGGAAAATAAAAATAGCAAATACATAATTTGTTTCACCTTAAAATATTATATGATATATTATGATACTGAGTCCCATCCTTTTTCTCATTAGACTGCCCAACTTTGTCTCCATTCCATCTCCATTCTCCACTGTATTCCTGAGAATTCTCCAATAGTTGTATAACTCTGCTTGAACTTACACTTGAAACTTCCATGTCTTAGGAAAGCTCCAGGTCAATTTTAAGAAATAATAACCTAGTATTCTGACACAAATTTTACCAACCTCAGTGTTTGGGGAGAAGAAATGGTAAATAAGTTAGACATATTGACCATTAGCCTTAATGTTTACTCTTCTGAGTTTTCAAAAATCGTGTAACTTTCAACACTTCTTGGTAATAGCAAGCTTTAACACATATTCCTTAATTTTATTAACTAATTTATTGTTACTTCATATAAATATCATTTCTTTTATCCCTTCAATGTATACTAGATTAGGAAAATGAAAAATAGCAGGACTATGTTTTATTTCACCCTATAAAAGATCATATCAGATATATAATTTTACATCATTGTTAAAATTCACAACATTTAAGGAATTATCCTTATTTACAAAAAATAAGAATAGACTTAAAAGCAAACAATTTAAGGAATGCATTTTAATTTTTCTTTTCATTACTTTCCACTGATTGACATATATATGTTTCACATCTATAGAGATGAAACATTATACATTTATAGATCTGAAATGCAAACACTTTTCTCAATACAGAGAGATGAATAAGACAAGGAACACTCAAAAGTAGTATGCAAAGTGGAAAAAAATGCAAATTACCTTTTTGGTCAGTATAGTGGTATGTGTATGCACAAGGACTCTGATCTAATGGGAAGGTCATACAAGAATAGTTTTGGAAAAGATGTACAAGGTTAACCTGTGTTTGAGATGAATCTTGAATTTGATCATAAATCAGGTATTAAAGGTTGTGGAGCAACCTTATGTTCTATAATCTTATGTGGAAGTATACAAGAGCTCACAGTACCTAGGCCTCTATGGAATGTGAATAAGTTTGAAAATAAGAGAGATTAGGGTTGAGAATGAAGCAAATAAAGTAGTTAAGGACATATTTGGTCACAATAAAACAATGTCTCTCAGAGTATGGTCCCCAAATCAGCTATATCAGTATCATCTCTAAACCTGTTAAAAATGTGAATTGTCAGCCTCCCCACTCCTAAAGTATTGAATCAGAAAGCCTGAGGAAGTCTTCCACAATACTTCTTTTTCTCCTCTAAGTTATCCTTCAGGTGATCTTAATTCATTTAAAGTTTCAGCACCACTGCACTAAAATGTTTATTATTTGTTTGGCACCACAAAGCCCTTTGCTCACAAACTTAAGAGAAATGTCTGGACAAGAATTTTAGAATAACCCATGGGGAGATATATTTTTAAAAGACATGAATAAATTCAAGAGAATGAATTTAGTCACATTTCAGAAGTCTAGCTGAAAACTGATGAAAAGACCCACTAAGTAGAAGATGGAGTGAGTTTAAGAAAAATTTGGGATATAGAACTGACATTTGATGAATAAGAGGACCTTTGATGAAGCATAAAAAAAGTTCTGATTTCTAGTTTTCTTAGTTTCCCAAATTAGTTGGATCAGAAAGTCTGATCCAGTTATTCAGCATACTGTCAAGTACTATTACATATATTATCAATTTAAATACTCCTTTTTAATTACATCTTTCTTTTAAAAACTAATAATACTCTAAATTTTTGGACATTCTTAGTTGAAATTAAATGTACCAACGATCATTCAGGTGAAAACTCAGTTTCTTATTTACAGAAATTTTTTACTAACTGGCAATTGTATTTATCAGCTGATACACTTTGGGGTCATGTTTTTTAGAAATATGAAAGTGATTTTTAACATCTTATTAATTTTAATCACCAAATAGGTCAAATGCTAATTTTTTTTAAAGTCACTGAAATGAGTTTTAAGGTTACTGCAGAAAATATAAATAAGGATGAGGGTCAAACAATGCATTTTCTCCTCCATCTTTTTTATTTGTAAAAATAAAAGAGGTAAGAATTCATAAAAATAAAAAAAGAGGCAAGAATTCATTCTTACCTCTCAAACTTTTAAAATCAAGGTACCACTTTTATCCTAAGATGGAGTTCTGTGAAGCTTGTTTTAATATTTTTTAATGAAGAATATTTAGGTTCTAGGAATTGCCAACATTTTTGCAGTATATAGAGCCACATACTGGAGCTATGGAGATGAAATAGTAATTGGGGCAGAATCATAAGGAAAGCTTGGTTTTAGACATGGATACAAAAGGGATGCAGGTCAATGATACATACATCCGGTAGTATATTTTCTCCAAGTACTGTAAGAACACCAAATGAATTATCTCATTTAACCTTTCAATGAACCACCAATTAGGACACAATATTTGTTATCTTTTTTTTAAATATTTTTTATTAGTTGTAGATGGACACAGTATCTTTATTTTATTTATGTATTTTTACGTGGTGCTGAGGATTGAACCCAGTGCCTCACGCATGCGAGGCAAGCGCTCTACCACTGAGCCACAATCCCAGCCCCAATATTTATTATCTTAGTTTTGTAAGTCAGTAAAATGAAAGCTCTAGTCACTTAATTTAGAGAATGGTAAGATGAAAAACCGCAGAATTTGTGTCCAGATGTCAACTTGTGAGTCCTTAATGATCATTCTTTATCAGCTTGCAAAAGGATAAAAAAGAAATCACCGAGAAAGTACATAAACAGCAAGGTGAATTTAATGCAAAAATAAAAACAAATAATAAAGCGTCCAAATTAAAGGTGAAGTTAAGTCAGTTGTTTATTCCTGTGTGTGTCTTTCTGTGAGAAAAATCAGCTTTCAACTTTACTGTGAGAAAAACACAGATAATAGCATTGGAGGCATCTATTAAATATATACTGCTGGTTGATTTCCTTCCTGTATGTGAATGTGGCCAAAATTGTTCTAGGTGGACATACAACAACAGTGGTTATCAGAGACAACAAAATTATATATATATAATTTGTATATATATGTGTGTATGTGTATATATATATATACACACATATACACATACACACATACACACACATACACACACATCAAGTACAGACACAAAGAAAAGAGGTAGAAAAGGCCAATGTAATATTGTAGCATAAAAGAGTGCAACTTCCAGAATGTAGAAAAGTCAAAAATGTAGAAAAGACACAAATAAGAATTATCAATTAAATTCTCACTTTTTTATCTACTCTCAAAGCCTAATAATATATTTTAAATAATTTTATCCCAGTATATACAACCCACATACACATTATGTATCCTGGTAATATTATATATTATATGAAATATTGTTATATGCTAACATCTCTTCATAAAACTAATAGTAAAGTATGCTACTTCTGGGACGGGGGTTATAGCACAGTGGTAGCGTGCTCGCCTAGCACGTGTGAGGCACGTGTGTGTTCGATCCTCAGCACCACATAAAAATAAAATAAAGATATTCTGTTCACCTACAACTAAAAAAATAAATTAAAAAAAAAAGTATGCTACTTCTTAGAAACAAATACCATGGAAGGTGAAATAAAATATCACATTACTATTTTGAATAAAAGTATATTTTTCAAAATGCAAATATATTATAATTGTGTAAAATAGTTTATTGTGACCAATTCCTGTTGTTCTGTTGCATATTTGTTTTTTAAGGAAATAACATGTTTAATAATAATAAATTCACTATTTGGAATATCTTTTAGTAATTGTTCTATTATGAGCATTATCACTTGAGGTATGATAATAATTACAAAACTCACATCAGCATTTCTAAAAATATATTGTCCTCTTACAGTAAACTAATGAGAGATTTCTATTGTTTTAGAGATTTTCAGAATATATAGATGTTCACACATAATAAACTTAGTGGCACAATATGAAAATTGCTGACACAGCGTTAAACTAAGTGTTCTTAGTAATAAAAATCACTAATAGGTAAGGGCTAACAGGAAGCTCTTCTATGCAATATATGAATCTCTGTTTAGGTTATTCTTTTCTTTATCCCAAGCACTTTAGGACCTGATCACAATTTATCCCAGCCTGAGCTGAAGTCTCCTGCAGAACATTAATGCTTGCATTAATGTAGATTTTGCTAGCTAACATTTTTCTCTGTGACAGTTTCATATTCAAAATTGTATACGCATGACCCTCTATGCATATAATTTTATGATTATATTTTAAAATATAATGACCCTATAATTTTACACCTGGAAAAGTCATCAATGGCCCTAATAACTTTAATTTATTTAATCATTAATATTAATTATTTAAAGGATATGTAGAATACTCTGAGTAAGAATACTTGGGTTTGGGACTGTTGGCATCATTAGAAATAATCACATTTTCATTTGTATCATCATCACTAATCAAAGTAGAAAATCAATTAAGTCCTAGTCATTAAAAAAAAATGATTATCAGTAGTATGTAATGGGAGTGATCTTTTTGCTCTGAGTTGAGAATCTAAGGTATACTCTTAGCAAACACACAAGATGTACAGACAACTGAATAAATACCATAAATCCAAAGGTATGGATGGCAAGTCATATGTGACACATATTATCTATCACTGATGTTAGACTGAGTATAGATTTACTATATGTAATTACATATTTGTGAAATATTATTATTTTATCTGTATTACACATTAGAATAAAAGAAAAGGTGAATTTGACCTTTGTAAAAAGTATTTCATTCCTAGTGACTAACGGATATCATATGTTGTCATTACTCACTATTTGTGAAAAAAATATGAGTCCTATTGGGCAATTATATTGTGTTAAATACTGAACAAGTTTTTAATTTGAAAATACTATCTGATTTTATAGATAAAAAATTAGCTATGTTAAAATAATACTTGCAAGATCAAACAGGGGGGCTGAGCATGTATTAATTTCTATTTAAGTTTTGGAGTAATATTACAGTAGCTCTTATTACCCTAATGGTAATAATAATAGGTGAGTCATATAATAGTAAGTGCCAGATATTGTTCTGAGCCTTGTACTCAGATCAGCTCATTCAATCCCTGTAGCAACCTTCTGAGATAGGTAGATTATTACTCTAATTTTACCAGAAGAGAATATGAGGAACAGAGAGTGGTAATGATAAGAAAGAAACGTAAACATAGTCACACAAGAACATAGTGTAAGAACTGGAATTCTAAGTCCAGTCTGATTCCAGAGTCTTTCCCTTAACCACTATGCTTTACAGCTTTTCAGGTTTCCTGTTTCTGCTTATGTAATCATGTGATCACTGTGTGGACCTATTCTAAAGAATTACTGGACATGACAGAAATAAATTTCAGGTTGAAAAGTACTCTAGAAATGCAGACCCACTCATCCAGCAAACATTGATGAAGTTTCAACATGACATGAATAAGATGTGCACATCACAAAGATTACTGAAATTCATGAGACTAAGAGAAATTTTACTAAATAATTATTACAGTTATATGTATTTGAAGTACCACAGTAAACTAAAATGAAGATGAACATATAAGAAGAAAAATCTTGGATTCTACTCTGCAGCTATAATATCAATAGTCATTGAACAGTCATTTTGTTTACAGATATTTGGGTTGTTAAATTGAAATTATAAACTCAACACATCTGTTTTAAAGAGTTTTTAGGATGTTTATGAAGTGTCTATGCACACCAAAGTGGTATGAAAATTTTCAGTAACATCTTAATTCTTCATTTACATTTGCAACCCACATATAAGATTGTAAACTTCTTAAGAACAGGGCCCCATGTACCTGAAAAGTCCTAGAATATCCAGTAAGATGCCTTGTGCTTAGACTGTCCCTAAGTGCACAGACTGTCAAAGCATTTAACCTTCTAATATTGCATGAATAAATATGGACTAAAATCATTTATTAGCTCTGCTAGCTTAAGCAGATGACTTAATTCTTTAATTTTAAATTGCATGTATAAAATAATGTTATCAATGACTATAAAATTTTTAAATGAGATATTGAAACAATATTTTCAAAGTAGCTAGCACATGGTACTAAAACATAGTGAATGTAATATGTAGATAAGTAGATGACAAGTATTCATTCTAATGAAGTTAATTTACAGACAACATATCAGTGGCATCAACCATAAATCTTCCAAAGACATCTGTACTTTAACTTAAGGCAGAAACTTCAATAGAAGCGTTTTTTTTTTTTTTTTTTTTTAAATTATCAAGGTTAAATGGTATGATTTGGTGGATAAGAAGACCTTTTCAGTGACCTTGTAAACACACTGAATCTACAAAGTCTAGCTCCTCTTTTGAGGATTCTTGTAGCATGACTAATTCTCTCTGTTTTCTTAGGACCATTCTTAACATTGTAAGTCTTGTGGTAAGAAACCTCTCAATCCTAGGCAAACTTGACAATTCTGGTCACTAATATTCAAAGAGCTCTAATAATATAAAATTTCTCTAATCAAAAACTTAATGATACTATATATTCTTCTCTTTGTAATACGTCAGAGAGTGAAAAGTTCTCAGTCACTTCTTCTCTTCCAAACAATATATTGATTGTTGGAAAAATGAAATTTACCTGGGAGTACATCTGACCCAATAAGCAATTACACAATTAGGTTATGTTGTTTTTTTTTTTTTCCCTCTGAACACATCTCCTTTGCTGAGCTCTGATATGGGAAAGAGTTTTAATATGGACCATTACATTACATTGCAACTCCTTTTATCTTTTTTGATGTATTTTCATTTTGTGTATACTCTTCTTTCCTAGTTTTTCCATATCTTTTCATTGTTATTTTTTTGAGCTTCAATGATATTCGACTATGAAAAATATTCCAATATTTCTCCCAACAGTGAAAGTAGAGTAAGTCTGAAAAGGTTGATTTGAATTGTTGATGTGTACATTATCTCTACTCTCTATGTGTTCTGTGCCTCTCGCATCATGCATTCAATCATTCATGGAACATCTGCTGTTTGGCTGTCTATTAGGCTTAGGCAGGATGAAGGTGAGCTACAAATGGAAACTTACCAATGTGGATATTAAAAGGTAAGCAAAAAAACTAGAATAAATTGTTGGGTCTGAGTCTGTGTTTCTAGTGGAAAGAACGTGAAAGAATTTGTATAGAAGTAAAGCTGAGACAAGAGTTGAAAACAGAGTAATTATTCTTCAGTTCAAAGAGGTTTGAAAAGAAGAAATGACCATCCCTAGTCATAGAGAACCAGATGGACATTATGAAACACTCTGATACCTTAATCCATCTTACGTTATTGTTAACAAAGTATCAGAGGATGGGTAATTTTTAAAATAACAGTTTATTTGAACCATAATTCTGGTGGCTGGAGTCTCCAAACAGCATGACATTGGCATCTTGACAAAGTCCCTCTGACTATATCACACCATGGTACAGACGCAGGAAAGGAAATGGCTGTGTGCAGAAACAACAATGACGTGCCTGAGGTTGCCTTGTTTTTTAACAACTTGCTCTAGATTTGGGAACAAATACAGTTACACAAGATCTAAATTGCTACTGAACCATGGGAATTGATCCCTTCCAAAAATAATAGTCCCGTGATGGAATCATCTCCTACCACTCCCCACCTCTTGAAGTTTCCCCTACCTGAACTGTCACATTAGGGCCAAACTTGCACTACATGAATCTTTCGGGAGACAAACGAGATTCAAGTCATAACAGGTGTGTTCAGCTAATTCAGGTGCTTCAAATCAGATAGAACATAGGACAATAAGAAAGATAAAATTCAAGGGGAAATTTGACTAACGGTTTGGCAGAGGCTGATGAAGACCCGAATCATGGAGACCTTGCTCTCTTCTTTGTCTTCATTGCTATGGTGCTTGGCTGCTTATTCTTTTGTAGTCTTCAAATTTAGCAGTTTTATTGGAAACCACACAATAAAATGATGAATTCTCTTTTCTATCATCACTAATTATCAATGAGTAAGATTCACAGGTAATAAAAAGATAATGAAACTAGCAGTTGAATTTATCATGAGCCTATGACTCACATTTTTTATATTTTCTCCTACATCATTTTACAAACTTATACCCACTGTAAAACACATAAAAAAGCAAAAAAAGTCATGAACCAGTAAACAGAACTTTGCTGCTGAAGGTCCACATTTGAGAAATTCCTTATCTGCTTTGATTTTGAAAGATTGTACTCAACAAAGAATGAAAGGAAGCCATAATGTACATATAGCGCCTGGGGTACAGCAGAAAGAGGAATCGCATGATGAAGATACTAAACTAGACACTGAATTTCAGATTGTCTGCACTTAGAAAGTCTCATGTGTAATTGTTCCCTCTCATTGTCCAAGCAGCAGGAACAGTGGAAAGTACGTAATCCCAGCACAACTATTAGAATAAGGAAATTGACACAGTTTACTATAGTTGTCAAATCTACATATTTCACTATATGTTCCAATGGTCTCAGTAATGTCCTACATTGCATCAGAGAATCAAGGATCACATTCAGTTATCATATTTCAATTTCTTTCAATCAGATATACTTGCTGATTGTTTTTCTTCTTATCACTGACATCTTTGAAGAGTTCAGAGCTATTTTGTATAATCCCTCAACTTGGATTTGGATGATGTTACCTCAGAATAAGTTTTCGATTATGATAATTTGGCAGAAATACTTCATGATGATATTGTTGTACATCATATTGGAAGGCACATGCTCTTGATTTGTTCCATTATTGGTAATAATTGCTGAAAGAAGAATTCAGTATATGAAAATAATTTAACATGATAAATCTGTGCTAGGGCATTAAAATTTGCTAGTGAAGGACACTAACCTTTGGATTAGTTTGGGTTGTGCTGCGTATACATGTATAAAAAAGAATTTATTCAGATTTGTGCTTGTCTAAAACATATTTCCTACTATGAAACAGATTTTGAATATTTTAAATATTTTTTGAATAAATGCCAAATTTATTATCACAAATGATATTTGATAAAGTAAGCACTGTTTTGAATATTTAAATCCAGCTACAGCTTTATTAAAAAAGGCCATCCTGATTTGTTCTCCTACTTTTGTGGAAAACTTCATCAGAGCACATAACATAGATTACAACCTTATGATGGGTTGCAAGCTCATGAGAGTAGATAGTGTATGGTATTCACTCTTTGACTCAAGACCCAGCTCATCCATGGTTCTAAATAAATGTTTCAGGACAAGTTAGATGTGTGGTTTTTTGGGCAGGGGGGAGAGGGGTGGGAGGGGATTAAATGCAGGGGCACTCAACCACTGAGCCACGTCCTCAGCCCCATGTTTGTATCTAATTTATAGACAGAGTCTCACTGAATTGCTTAGTGCCTTACTTTTGCTGAGGCAGGCTTTGACCTTGTGATTCTCCTGCCTCAGCCTCCTGAGCCGCTGGGATTACAGGCATGCGCCACTGCCCCCAGCCTTAGTTGTGTTTTTAAAAGATATTTTAAAATTTGAAATGCTCACCCATTCATATTAAGCTCTCTAGTTAATTTTAATAAATGAGGTTCCACTGTGTTGCCTAATTTGCCAATTATTAACCAGCATCTATGTTCGTGTTTCTCAAGATATTGCAATAAGCACTGTGGACTAAATGAGAAGGCATGACCCTGGATTTTAAACATGTACATTTTTATATGGCTATGGACAGGAAGATGCTTGTGCTATTGTCCTTTTTTGTTTATATTTTATAATTTCAATTTAGCATCAGTTAGTGGAAATGTGCTTTTTGACACTAAGCTTAACCATGGAATAATTATTGAGAGCATGAGCTTTAGGGATAGATTAAGAAAATTTGTCTCAGGTTGTAGATACATCTCTTTCAAGAATTGGCACCTTGAGCACATCCCATAAATCAAGGAAGTCTTGGTTTTTTCATAAACAGATTGTTGTAAGAATTAACATAAATGAGATAATGCACCAAAAGTTGAGGTACATACTTTTAATTCAGAATTGGGAAATGAAGTTTAATGGACTATTTCAGAATTAAATGCACTTGTCAATGATAAGTTTAATATTTTGACATGACTGGCTTTTATTTTTTATTCTTAATTAATCTGAGCATTGGTCACTTTTATCCTGACTTATGATTTTGAAATTTTGAGTGAATTTGCCTTACTTATTTGATATAATTGTCCTGTGTGCTATCTAATATGCTACTGATACACTTAGAAGGATAGAAAGATAAAGAATACTTAGAATTTCCCATATTCTTGCACCATGTTTATTGAAGAGTTTTTTACAGTAGTCTACGTAAGAGTCAATATTTTATTTCAAGCACAAAGCTGTGCTTTTTTTCCTTTGAGGCAAAATTCATCCTTGAAAATATTATATCATGTTTGAAATCAGTAATAGTTTAGGATTTAAGATGCACTTTATTACTTTAATAATTTTGAAAATCGTTTGCAACCTGTCGAAAGATACATTCATCCACAGTTGAGCACCTAATCTGTTATAGCTGACAATAATTCTATGCCTATATGCCCTTGCTCCTTGACCGCCAATATGTGTAGATAATTTTGGCAATGTCACAAAGGTAATAAAAGTAAGGAAGGTGCAGACAGCAAAAGTAATTTAGATTCCTTAAGCATATTTTTTTTCTGGCATGCATAGTGCACTATTAAAATTGTGTATAATTTGGAATCGAGTTAAATTTTAAATTTCTTAAGCTTGATATTTATAATATAATCTGTAATCACTTAGCTTAGTTGTTTAAACCCAGATATTGTGGAGACCAGGATCAGCATTACTTTGACCACAAAACTTCTTTCTATATCTTAATATGAAACACAAAATTAAATGAAGTTGCTGTCTATTTTATTAATTAAATAAGAACTATGAGTTGTTTATTACTATTTTATAAAAATGTTTTATCTCCAAATGTGTTTAGAAAATTGAATATTACTAAAATAGTAAATATCCCTGATTTATACCATAGTTATAATTTGATTTCAATTGGAATTTCATGGGTGTCTTTAATAAAATTTGACAATGTGTTTCTAAAATTCTAAAATTGATTCAAAAGTGGATCATCCTAGAAAAACAAAAAGTGTTTCAAGAAGAAAGAATAATTAAAAATAATTGCCCTATCATATACTTAAATCCATTGTGGACCTCCAATTAAACAACATGTTTTGTGAATTAATACACAAATGGAAATACTTGTGAAGGAGAAAAAGTGTTTAGTCCACAGATGGACTTTTGTATTTATATTGTAGTACAGTTTGTCAAAAACATGGTATTCTAAAATAATACCTAGATCATGTGTGATATTAAAAAGAGAGCATGTAACTTATACATCTATAACATTTAATTTTTTAAAGAGTATACTAAATGTATAGATTTGTTTTATTGGCAATAAGTGCATTATTTATAATTATATGGAAACATGCCATATATGTATTTTTCTATCTTAATGAATGAGTCCATCTTTCTTTTCATTACTCTGGCTAAAAACCTACTTTTTTATAATTGAAATTCCCTCTTTCTCACAGCCAATATGTTACTAAGTTTGTCTCTAAACATCTCTTAAATCTGCCTCTTTATCTGCCAAATTATCATAATTAAAATTTAATATTAATGTTTACTTGAATAGATTATTCATTTTAGCAGCCAGATGTCCACATGCATTAAATAATGCCCTTCCATTTTCTAGTTTAAATGAATTGTTTTCAGTTCAATGCCAATCTTCTATCAAAATCCTTCTGTGAGTCACCACCACTGCTCTAAGACCTATCTCATTAAAATGTCCCAAGTGGCCCTGCTAAATGAGCTCCTGCTTCCCTACACAGCTTTTTTTAGCCTCATTCACTTCTACACTAACATTCTTTCAAATCTCCAAATGTATGCTGCTCCCTAGCACAACAAGACAACTCTCTCTTCTGCCTATAATCCTCTGTCCTTCAGTCCTTTACTGAGAACTGAGCTCAGTCACATTTTAGCAAAATTCTCCTTGTAACACTAACGTATACTCATGAAACACCAAGAAATTCTCCATAGAAGTCGTCATGGTTTCCAGTTATAAAGACAGTTGTGTGACTATCTGTAAGTCTCTCTGTCCCTTTAGAGTTTGTTTTATGTTTATGATTTTGTTCAACCTTGTGTCCCCCCACCTGGCAGAGTGCCTAGCATAAAGACCATACTTATTCAACATTATACATTGAATATATGATTAAATGGCAAGATACAGTTTTCTAAAACATTTCATTTACCATTTTAAGAACACTGGAAATCATGTAATTCACAGCATAGTGCTGGTCAGTGAGTTTTACAGGAATCATCAAGTCCACACAGACCTTGCAGGATAAACTTCAATCCTTTGGCCTGACAGACGTAAGTCTAAAACATAGCTACCTTTTAAAACCTACCCTTTAAAACTTATTTCACACTTTAACTCTCTACAAAGCCTTTGTTTCTTTGCTAACTTGATTTACTGTCTCAAAGGCATTCCACATTCTTCTGTTTCAGAACATCTATAAAACCCTTCTTCCCTTTTTGCTAATCTAATTTCTAACTATCCTTTAGAACCTACTTAGATCCCTCCAGCTCTAACAAAGTCTTACTTAGCAGAATGTCAATCACCTTCTACTGCACATATACATAAAAATGGAAATATAGGTCTTCTGACTTGCATAGTTTCATCTTTATGTCTACATATATCTTATAAAATAAGACTTTGAAGTATCATATTAAGAAGTTTCATGATGAATTTATGTTTCTAATAAGGTTGTATAAAACATTGATTGATGAACTGAAATTGATGTATTATGAAATACAATTGTAATACAAATGAGTGTTCAGTGGTTTCATCTGATATTTTATTCTATCTAATTCAAAAATAAGTCATACCATTAAGTTAGGATTCCATAAAGTTTTAATTTTTTGATTGGCAGCCATTAGACACCCTTATGCAGAAATGTTGATTTAATCAGTGATTTTTCAAGGACTAATCTAGGTTTAACATGGATCTATTCAATAATTCAACAAATAAATCTGTAATGTTGCATGCAAAGGGTCAGTGCTGAGGTTATAAAAGTTTGTGAAATGGACAAAGGGTCTGGTTGTCTAAGAATTTTCAGTAATAAAGGGGATTAATATTAATTCATAGTTTAGAATATCATGGGAAAAGGCATTAAGCAGCAGTTCTAGTAAAAGTTGATAATCATTGCATTAAAGAAGAGTTATACAATAAAGATGTTGACAATGAGCTTCAGATGAGCAAACATTGCAAAGGAAGATTGGCAGGATTTAGGTACTGAATGTAGAGGTTTTGCCTACAGTATACTGGAATAAGACGTGCATGAGATCTTTATTACAATGCAGATTTTCTAAGGTCCATCCAAGTCTTACTAAATCAATCTTTATAAGTAGATAACAGACAAGAAGCCATTTAAGATAACTATGTATTTTTTTATCCTGAAGTTAAAAATATAGTATTTAAGGGATATGATACGAAGTTTGGTTTCTATATTTGTGGGAAATATAAGTAGAATATTCCACAAAATTTGGAGATGTATGACATATCTGTAGTCATTTTTAATATGAGAAAAATACCTAAAAGCAATTCATTTATCCCTTATACAAATTTAATTTTTTAAAACAAATTAATTATCATACCAGTTCATAACATGATATAATTCAGTGTTGATTCATTGTCCTGGCCTGGTACATTAAAGCCCCAAATAATACTTTGTGAATGACTGCAATTGTCTTAATCAATTTTGCATAACTATGACAAATACCTGATATGATAAATATAAAAAGAAGAAAGACTGATTTTGGCTCATGATTTCAGAGGTTTTAGACCATGCTTACTTGGCCCTTTCAGTCTCTGGCAGTATAAGAAATCATATGACAGAAGAGACCTATTCATTTCATGATAGCCAGGAATCAAAGAGAGACAGGAAGGAGACTAGGTCCCAAAATCCCCTCCAAGGGCATGCCCCCCAATGACAATTTTTTTCTACTAGTTCCCACCTTTTAAATGTTCCTACTTTCTAATAGCATGGACTGGGCATCAAGCCTTCAACACAAGAACCTTTGTGGAACATTCAATATTTAATCTCTAACAGCACAGTTCATATGATATTCATTGTGGTTATAAAATTTTATTTTGTATTTTTCATACTTTATGTACTTTTTTACAGTTCTCTTAAACAGGCATAAGGAACTAAGGATTTCCAGCAATCAGTTCTATGTTTATTTTTATTTATTTTTTATTTAGCTGAGTGTGGTGGTGCATACCTGTGATCCCAGTGACTTGGTCTGCTAAGGTAGGAGGATGGCAAGCTTGAGACCAGTTTCAGCAAAGTAATGACGCCCTGTCTTAAAATTAAAATAGAAAGGGCTTGGGGGTATTACTCAGTCCCCTGGGTTAAATCCTTAGTACCACAGAAAATTATTTTAATTTGATAATTTATAATTGTATATATTTATGAGATAAGAAGATTGTTATAATTTATGAATGTAGTGTAGAATAATTAACTCAAGCAAATTAATATATCCATCACCTCAAAGTCAGATCATTTTCAGTGGTGAGAACACTTGAAAGTTATTCTTGGTGATTTTGAAATATATGATACAGTAGTATTAACTGTATTCATGCTGTGAAATAGTTCTCTAAAAAACTCTTTATTACTCCTGAGATTTTGTACTCTCCAACCATCATTTCCTATTTCTCCTACCCTCTAGCCTCTTAGCATCTTTCTTCTACTTCTGTGAATTCAATTGTTTTATATATATACACACATATATATATATGTGTGTATATATATATGTGTGTGTGTGTATATATATAAACATGCAGTATTTGTCTTTCTGTACCTGGTTTATTTTACTTACCATAATGTTCTCCAGTTCCCTTTATGTTGCAAATGACAGAACTTCCTTCTTAAACACACTCCATTGTGTTTATGTACCAGCTTTTTTTATCCTCTCATTTGACAATGGGCCCTTAGGCTGATTCCTTATCTTGGATTTTCTGAATAGTGCTCTCCTGAACATGGGGATGTAGACATCTCTTTTGACAGGATGATTTCAAACCTAGAAGAATATCCTATCACTGTTGATGAAATTGGTATTATACTTTCAACTTTTATTTGGGTTATACAATTTGATCATTGTCATTTTTAATCACTTGACTACTGCTGCTTCCTGAAGAAAAATTTATATTTTCCAGTTGTTTAATATTCTTTATCACTGATTATAAATGTCATCTAAGTGGTTTATCATTTTCCTAAGCCTCTTAAAACTATTTTATCTACCTGTGTTATAAGAACATGCATATTAGAAAATGTGGAGAATAAGAAAGCAATAATGACATTTACTTAATTTACATTACATAATACATTATGCATTGCCTTTAATCTCATTTGTGAATTAATGCTTTCACAGGAAGAATACTTTTAAATTATCATATTTTACATTTCATTTGGATATAATTGATTATAATTTTAGATTGAGGATTAACCAATGGTCAGCATTCATTTTCTTATAATTACATAATAGGAAGTCATAAATTTTAAAAGAAGGAAATTTAATCATCTATCCAGTTGATGAATGCTTTTTCAGTTAAAACTTTTACAAATATATGTGCTAAAATTGTTGCAGTATGTGTAAGCTGCTTTTTCTATTCTGCCTTCACAAAAATGCCTTAAACCATGATAGTATTTGAATTTCCTACAGGATCGGTGCTTACCAATTTTGGAGTGACTCTTCTGGGAAAAATAATACAGGTTAAGGGAGAGTTTTGCAGTATCCAGGGCCTAAATTACAGCAGTCGCACACACCAGGGGCAGGGATGAAAATAAAAAGAGAGAGATTGCCTAAATTGTCCATTAGCTCTATAACAAATTAAGTCATTTTTATCTGAAGAATTATCTTACTTTTATAGAATAAAAACATGAATTTTTGAGTCAGACTGACTAGGGCTAGATTTGCTTTCTTATATTGGTTAGTTATGAAACTCTAAGAGAACTTCTCAAGTTTTGTGATCCATAATTTACTCAATAGTAAAATGAGGTATAAAAACCTCCTAGAGTTTTTCTGAATATATAATTAAATGGTATTTATGTTCTTTCTACTTCGGAATTGTAACCATTGTAATATGTTTTTCTGTGTTATCTCTTGACGTAATCTTACTCATCTGATAGCTATAGTCTACATCTCAGTAACTCCCAGATTTATATTTTAAACCCTATACCTATTAAATTTTAATTTTCAAAAATATAAACTCAACAATTTCATGAAAATATACAATAAACATATGCTGAGAATTTTATTTAAGTTATTATTTAATGAAAAATGTTAAAATTGGCCCAAAGAACCATGAGAATATAGCTACATGCATGTGTGTATATATATATGTACGTGCATGTGTATAAAATAGGCAACTTAATAAAAAAATGTCAAATTGGTTATTGTCTTATCAGGCAATTAACTACAACCTTTTTTCAAATCCATCAGAAATAAATTATATTAATGTAACTGAACAGCAGCAACAATGGTAGCAATTCTACAAGTTAAACTTTGCCCCTTCAGAGTTGGAAAAATGGTCTATTAAATAGAAAGTTAAGGCCAACCTTGCATTGAAAGAATGACCATTATCTCTTTTGTGTATTTCCAAGTTTAAAATAATTTTTATGACACTGCTTTTCCAGATTTTAAACATGTGTAAAATTTATACATATATGTGTATACACATACATAAAAATTGTATCTATTTACACACAATACATATATGATATATATACATATGTAAAATCATGTGTGTATATATGTATACATATATGCACATGCTCACACAAACATATACACTCTTTTTCACCTATTTGGTATTCTCAGTGGTCTAGAGGAGCCTTCAGTGTTACCATATCTGAAATACATACAGTATTCAATCTCTACTTCCTAGTTTTCTTTATCAGTAAGTAATAAAACTAACTCTCCATGTGTTTATGTCCCAAATCTAGTCATTGTATTTAATTCCTTATTATTCCCTTTATACCCCTGCTACCAAAATCATGTCCTATGTAAAATACCTAACCCATCCTACAAAGGTGTCTACTTTGTGTTCTTCTCCTTACTACCTCTTCTATTTCGTGATGCCATTATCTCTTGGCTATATCAGTGCTATAGTATCAAATTAATCATCATTTCTTCCAGCCTTAACTTCTTACCATTTACCATGAATTTCTCTTACACATGCCACTAAACTTACCCAATGGCTATCCATTACACTTTTATACTAGATAATTACCCTTGGTTGCAAGTTTCTATGAGCTTGCCAGTTCATCTCATATAATTCTCTGCTACACACTCATATACTTTCATCACACTGATATTTCTATTTCCTGAATTCTCCAAGCTCTTCTCCACCTTTCAGTAGCTAATACCTCTTTCCATAATGGTCACCCAAGAGTCATCTTATTTATTCTGCCTTTTGCTTAAATATCAGCTCTTACTAGAAGCTTTCTCTGACCACTTAATTTAAATGATTCATCTCTCCTTATTCTTTATCATGTCATCCTATTTATTTTCTCCAGAACAAAACATATATATGTTACTTTTTTGTTAGTTATTTTCCCTAGAATACAAGCTCTATGAGAAGAGCTATCTTATCTCTCTGATTCAGCTCAGTATCCTCAGTATCTAGAACAGGATCAGGCACAAGGTAACTTCCCAACAAATATTTGTATTAATGAATGACATGAATAAAGTGAGAGGTGTATGAAAAATGCTAGGTTCTCATGAAAAGTGGGTTTCTTGGCGCAGAAAATGGTTAGTGCACTAAACAATAAATTCACTTACTTATTTTTCCTTGCTCTAGCCATGGCTGAATTTGTAATTAAATTTAAATATATTGTCACAAACAGTAAGTCACTTTGTGTGAAGCAAGTTCACTGTGCACTAACAAGTTGTCAGAGTCTGGTGGGGCAGAACACCCACACATTTAACTTGCATGGAACAGGTTTGTTTTATACAGATAGCCAGCAAGAAACAGCAGAAACCTAGAACTATTGTGAACCTGTCCTCAGGGATCAAGGAGGATCTCTGGTTAGATGGATTCTTTTTGGCAAGTGCCCCACTTGCAAAGCAGCCCAAAGACCTCAGAAACCAGTTGGCCTTGGGATGCATACTTTAGGGGCAACCTGATACACTGGGATAAAATGTTGACGTAGATGGTGTTTTAGTTAGCATTTTCACTGCTGACACAAAAGGACACAACACAACTGTGGAAGAGAAAGAGTTTATTTGAGGGCTCATGGTTTCAGAGCTCTTAGTCCATAGAAGGCTCCATTCCTCAGGGCTCAAGGTTAGGTTAAATATAACAGGAGAGGGTGGCAGCGGGAAGCAGCTCACATCACGGTGATCAGAAAGCAGAGAGATACAAATGTATATCTCCATATACAAATATATACCCAAGCCATGCCCAATTCTCCCACATCCTCCCAGCACACCCTACCACTTCAGTTAATCCCATCAGGGATATTGTCTCACTGATTAGGCTAAGGCTATAACCCAATCATTTCTCCTCCAAACCTTCTGGCATTTTCTCATGTGAGTTTTTGGGGACACCTCACATCCAAACCATAACAGATGGTTTAGTGACATATGTAAGAAAAATGTCCTTTTTTGGGGAATGGTTGCTGAGCCAGAGCTCAGGTTCTTCTGGCCAATTCCTCCTTATCTCAGGATGGTGCACTCCCAACACAGATACAGTTAATCTTGAGAACTACAAGTGAGTAAGGGGAAAAACTGGATGTCTTGATGCCACCTGGAGAACTGTCTTCACTTCCTCAATTACCAATTGGGATAATGAGATTTGGAGTTTACCAATATTCAACATCAAACAAGAACTACCTTCTGGCAGCAAACATATTTTTTTCTAAATATGATTCCCTATAATCTGTATTTTTCTTTTCAGCATGCTTTGATTGATAATATTGTTTTATATCACCAAAATGTTTTATCTACAACATGACCATCTTATTTTGGTTATAAACTTTGTACTCAGAAAAGCAGACAGTACTTACAATGAGAATAGAACATGGGAAGCCCTTTGACTTTAGCAAAAATTTAGAGATAATTGTTTTTGTGACTTTGAACATGTGTGATGGATTATAAATGAAGTCATCATAGGATTCAATATCATGTGTATATTGTGGTTTTGGAGATAATACTTTCATTATTTACTTCAGAGACAATTTATTAAATATTTAAATTTTGCTGTGTTCGTCTAGTGTGTACTGATATACTAATTTGAAAAAAAATTCTCTACTAGTGACCTGAATATCCCTGTATTCAATAGATTTCCTCCAGGAGTAGGAAACTAGAGGCCATGTACTTGTTAATTTTACAGCTGTTTGTGTCAAGAGAGAGAAATTCATTTTGATATTCTTTGTTTTTAATGTGAAGGAGGCTGTGGCTCTTTGGCAGTCCACCACATTTAGGGGCATGTAGGAACAAAGATTATTAGTTTTACAATCATTGGTACAGACTGGGATGTGTGAAGTTGAAAATAAAGCTTGTTCTTATAATCAGAGTACAGTATTTTCAGTGGCATTGAAAAGTGAACTGAGATAGATTGGATTCATGAAAAACCCTGAAAGACCCACTGAACACTGCATGAAGAAAGAAAGATGCACAAGGTTAATTTGAAAGTCATTTCTATTCTACATGCTGACCTTTCTCTCATATATTAAGGAAAAGACTGGAACTTTCTGTAGGGGGTTCTGTGTATGTATTTAATATCTCACATAGAAGTTCCTTGTGTAGAATTACATACATGAACATTCCCAGTGTTAGAACAGTGTGTGGTATATAATGGCAACTCACAAAATCTCTAAATATCTATGGAATGCATGTCATGTGAATCAAAGATAAATTTCTCTCTGAACAGAGCACCTTGTGAGTGAGATCTACCATGTGAGGAGAGGAATCAATGTAAGTTCCTGGAAATAATATAAATGCTATAGTGTGAGTGTGTTCCCTGAATTGTTGCATGGAATTTTAATTGCTAGTGTGATACTAGTAAGAGGAAGGTCCTTTAGAGAGTGATTAAGGCCTGAGGTAGAGTCTTCATGGGTGGAATTAGATCCTTTATGAAAGAATTTGGGAGAGGGATTTACTTGCTTTCACTCTTCCAGCATGTGAGGACATGCATTTGTACCATCTGCTGGACAAAGCCACAAGGTACAGCCTTAGGAGCAACATTAGCCTTCACCAAGTATCAAATCATCCAGTGCCTTCCTTGATCTTGAACTGCCTGTCTCCAGAACTACGAGATATTAATTGTTGGCATTTTGCTATACCAGCACAAATGAATAAAAACAATAAGCTTATTGACCATGGTATGGTAAATCTTAAGAGAAAGCCACAGGGAACTCAAAGGAGCCCCTACTGTCAGGTGAAATGGCAGGAAATTAAAGAATTGAAGTGGGAATGCACACAGGTAGTCTCAGGGAGATCTGGCAGCATGTCTGTGTGCTAATTGGATTCCTGAATTTGACAGATGGGAGTCCAGCTTTAATAGTGGATTAGAAAACCAGACTGGATCCCATTAGTCAGGGTGCAGAGTTGGGAGTTCTGGTCCCAGAGTTTAGACTTTTTCTGCAGATGCTAAGGAAAATAAATAAAATACAGAAAGAAAGAGAGAGAGAGAGAGAGAGAGAAGGAAGGAAGGAAAGAAGGAAGGAAGGAAGGAAGGAAGGAAGGAAGGAAGGGAGGGAGGGAGGGAGGGAGGAAGGAAGGAAGGGAGAAATAAATTATAAAAATGGCTGAGTGGTAGAACAAAGTGAGGTCTTATTCTAAGAATTAGGGTTTAAAGGCATAAACCACGTCATAAGACACGATTATCAGTCATGTCTAGTTTTGAAAGACACATCAGGATTACTGAAATATCTGAGTCAGAAAAATAATTTAAACCTGGTGCATGTATGAAGACACAAATAATGTGACTGTATATGATTTGCAACCAGAGAAATGGAAAAACTGAGCTCTGTTTATGTACTATGACTTGAAATGCATTTAAATAAAATAATTAAATTTAAAAAATAAAATAAAATGAATGTGGATATTACTTAAAATTTTGGAACCTTAACATTTTGCTTTACTGAGATAGAGAGACTTGTTCATTAATTGATCATTTCAAAAGTCAAGAATTGTTTTCCCGTGTGTGTGCTGGGGCACTGATTTGGGTTCCAATAGGGGCAGAAAAAGATTAACTCAGCAGACCTGGGTTATTCAAACTTTGCATATTCCTAAGAAAGTTCTGTTTCTAGGATTGACCTTTGGGTGATTTGGGGGAGATAACCTCTCAGCCCTTAGAACATTTTACCTGATAAGAGTATTTTCTATGCCTGAGATCTTGACCGTGTTTTAGCAGTCTAATCAGATAGGTTTATATAAATAATGTAATTTAGTGTGAATGCTCTGAGACTGAAATCTAAGTAGCTGAGGCTACTGAGTTGTATGAGCTTTGTGTTCTTGTACTACTAACCCCACAATGAAAATCCTGGATAGTAATGCTTGAATAGCTTCCTTGGTCAGCACAACTTTGATCAAGGTATCAAATAAGATTGCTGGAAGAATTAAGTGCATATGCGTGAAACTCCACTGGGAATAGACCCTTGGGTATCTTCTGTCTGGTTTCTCTGGACATGATTTCATGCATCTTTTCCCTTTGTTGATTTTAATCTGTATCTTCTCTGTAATAGGCTGTAACAATGAGGACTCTCTAAATCCTGAGAATTCTTATAGCAAGTGTTAACCGTGGGGGTCATCTTGAAGACCTCGTAAATAATGTTCTTTATAAGCGACACAACACATACATAGTCTATGACTTCTGGTTTTGTTTTCCTTGATGAAGTAACATTTAATAGTTATTTGAATATGAGTGAAAATTCCTTCCAAATTTTGATTTTTGAATTACAGGAAAAATTCAGTTTGAAAAAAAAGAAAGTCATATATGAGAAATAACACAGTTGATCCTTAGCCAATATATACAAAAGCTCTAGATGAACTTGAAGTGTAAAGATCCTTACTCTTAACTAGTAACTAACACTCACTGAGCATGTAGTATTTGGCAGGTATTACTGTAGGCCCCTTATATGTCTTAACTCATTTAATTCTCAACTATGTCCTTCAAGAGATATCTACACAATGAAATGTACATCTAGAATAATTTAAGAAAGATTTGATTTTTCAATCTAGTTTATTATCTAAATTGTTTTCCTAAATATTCCCTTTAATTTATGGATGGGTTACATTTCTATTTGACTGAGAACTATAGTATTTCTTCAAAATTTTATGTTTATTGATAAAATGTGACTCTGGTATTCTAATACCAGTCATATATTGGGTGGATACAATGTACTTTGAAACTTGTTCAAGAATTGTGTTCTAAGTGATCATTTCACATGGAGGTTCTTTTTACATAGTTTCTGTGCAGTCTTGTCAGTTGAGTTTTTCAATGGAAATGGAGACTTTGTACGTTTTCCTCTTTGATAACTAAGGAAAGGAAAGTTAAATGCCACTACACTTTGTATGAAATGTGGAGAAAAGAGGGCAACATCCAATACTGAGAGGTTTTCAATTTGTCTTAAGTGAAACCCATAACAATGAACTCATTTTAAAAAGGGACATAAAGAAATGATTAATTTTGAAATTTGAAATATTGAATGTAAACTTCAGTCACGAGTTAAAATGAAAAATGTAATTTCTTATTTAGTTTTATCTTGAAAGGATATATACATGACACATGTATCTTCCTTAATATTATAGTATAATGATGAATATTTTGGAGGCACATAGGATTTTCTTCAGATGGTAATGCCATTAAGTCTATGAATGTCAATCATTTTAACATTAAATACCAACATGTCACTATTATTGTACAATGTGCAAATCAAAAGCTTTAAAAGATTTCTTGCATTATATTTAGCATCAAGAATCTTTTTTTCATTTTTTTAACCTATAAGAACTCTTTCATTCAGTACTAGAAATAAGAACTTAAAATGACATGTATTGAAGATCCTCCCACTCATATATTGTATCAAGGCTCAACTTTTATTTTCTTTGCTATAATTGTTCATAAAAACAAAAAAAGGGGGCTCAACGGTGCTTGAGGAGAGATATAAAAATCAAACATTAATTTTATTCAGATGAGATGATTTGTATGCAAGCCGATCAGGCTACAAGCTTATCTCATTACAGCTCAAGGCTGTGAGTGTTTCATCATTTCTCAGATGCCATTAAGTTTAATAATAAGACTGCCTGTATTGTATATTAAAAATGTGTATCTGTTCTGCAATTCTGTATAATGGTGAAGTGTTTCTGAATATTTATTACTTTGTCTTTAGTGCTCTCAACTTTATTCTAAATAGCAGAGTTAATTGCCTATATGTCTCTAATTGCATTGTTTAGAGAGTCTTCTAGCCTCTTTCTCTTCAGTTGTAGAGATATTAAGAATATGTAGATTTTTTTAAAATGCAATAATTGGCATGTGAAAACTCTCACAGACATATAATTGCAGCCCAAATTAAAACACCATGGGTATGCTTGGTCTCTGGCAGGGTCAATTAGCTCCATGCCTTTTTCTCTGGGAATATGAGTAGCCAGTCCTGCTGATCTTAAACAGTCTCAGAGGCTCTGATTTGCATATGAAATTTGTTCCAAGAACTTATGGTAAGGGCCTAATTTTTAAATGTCAACCAAAGAAATGTTTGCAAGAAGTCTTTTAAAAAATGGACCTTTTAATTAGTCATTCACTTTATTATTCTTATCAAAATTAGTAGTTCCACATGAAATACTTCCAAATGGGTTTTATAGTCATGGTTTATATTCTGTTTTGCTTTTTTAAATTCTTTCTCCTTTGGCTTTATCTCATTGGATCCTAGTAAATATTTTGATGATAAATAAAGCTCTAAAGATTAGAGACCTGAGACTTAGACTCAATTTTATCTCTCAAATGTTGTCTTAGAGAAATCATTTCACTTTTCTGTATATGCTTCTACACTGTCCAAATAAAGTGACCTCCACCTGTATATTATGACCTATGGTGCCTTCTCCCTCAATTACTAGCATTAGTGTAACACAAATAATCATACTAATGTTTTAAGCCCTTAAATATGAAAACAATGGTCAATATGACCTTCATCTTTCCCTCTTCTCTATTAATTCTCCATGCTTTAGCAATTTTTCTAATTCCAAAGTGGGAAAGCCAAGGTTTCTTCTGGAAATATCTTTAATTGTCCTCTCAAATGAGACTTATACTTGGCTTAGACCCATGCTATTTGGGAGGGAAAATATCAATAATAGGAAAAAACTATAATTCTTAAAAATTGATTTTTATAGATTATTATTTTCTTGTGTCTTCTTTGTACCTCACTTCACCCAGCCTTAGGCAACTCAATACCTGGAACCACCTTTCCAAGACCTATATGGGTCCAAGACAGATGTACCCGTCTAGTCAAAATTGAATGAATAAGAATCACACACTCACTCTGCCACACACACATGCAAACACACATTTCATAATTCTCAATGTGCTACACCTTCTGGTGGACATTGTGAAGCCAAGAAAGAATACATCAGATATTGTTCAGATGGGCCAATGGTTTAGTCTGTCTGATGAGTATTGTATTATGGAAAGACCGTACAATTTTACAGAGTAAATTGACTTTAAGATAAATAAGATGTAGATAGCTATGGAAACAGGAAAGGAACAGTCAATGTATATAAAATCATGTGTTATTATCTGGGAAAATCAAGAAAAATAGAATGTATAAGAAATATCCCAAAAGGTAGATTGTTATTGAATTGTAATGGCTCCAATCTCAATGATAATAATAATATGGCATTGAAAAGTCACCAAATTTTTTTACCAGTGAATAGAATAGTGTTGTGGGATTTATGGGAAGAGAAGTTTTAAAGAAATATAAATGCTCAGAAATATCTAGTGTTGCAGGATCTATGAAGAAAAACTAGAAGAGCCATTGGATTAGATCATTTGAAGACCTGGAAAGACTTAAATGGAGTAAGAAAACATGGAACAGAAGCCAGAATATACTATTCACCTGAAAAAACACATAGACCTCATTGTTGGGCCCTTGAATCATAGGAAACAATGTAAGGAAATATTGTTGATATATTTTTCTCTGGTTGAAATTTGATAATTTTCTTCACCTGTGTTTCCAGTCAAAAGGAATAGCTATACCATGCTTTTCATGTCCCAAAGGGATCCCATGGACTTTTTCATGCATAATTATAATTAGTCTGCTAAATTTTTTTTATAAAAATTCTTTTTCATGTCCCACCTGGTAGCCAAAGTTTATTACCAGGATTGTGGCTAGTGATGTGTAGTGTTCTTCTACGTATCACATCTGTCAGATTCTTTTAGGGTGGGTAGTATTTAGGGGAGCTCTATTTTTCTTCAAATATATTCCTATTCCTCTTTATTTTTAAAAAAATAATTTAGTTGTACATGAATAAAATACATTTATTTAATTTTTTTATTTCTATGTGGTGCTGAGGATCAAACCCAGTGCCTCACACATGCTGGGCAAGCATTCTGCCACTAAGCCACCATAGCATTCTGTTTTCAGCCCTCTTTCTTTCTTTCTCTCCCTTCCTTCCTTCCTTCCTTCCTACCTTCCTTCCTTCCTTCCTTCCTTCCTTCCTTCCTTCCTTCCTTTTAAACATAATCATTAATAAGATTTTGTTTGTTTTACATACTCCTAAAATAATTTTGATTTCCTTTTATTTCAGTGTTTTAAGACGAGATCTGATAATAAAGTAGATAAATGACTACCAAATTAACATGAATTCCATCTCACTATTTTTTCTGTCATTATTAGATCATCCTCAAATATAAATATATTTAATTTTCTAACATGGTAATCCATAATGAATCATAGTTTCTACAGAAAGCACTTTCTGAACACCTGATTATCTCAGGAACAGGGATGTTTTCATATCATTAAAATATAATTAGGTCTAACTTTGGCCAAATGCAGGAGAAGGATTTGAAAATCTGCTACCTCGTAATTAATGTCTAATTGTTAGTAATTATGTTGTTTAGTTTTGTGCACAACCCAATTTATTTATTTTTTTTGCACAAGAGCCGATGCCAATTATACTTTGGCCACAACTGTCAAGGCAATCAACAAATTAAGTACTGATTGCTAGGGTTGTATGATAATGGTCTCCTACCCATTTGCATAAAGTAAGTAGGATCCTAAGCCAGAAAAAGCAAGTCTGTATTGGATGTTATATCTCCCATGTCATTTCTAATTATCTGCTAATGGCTGTCTAGACCAGAATTTTACTCAGAAGCTAAAAGTGTATGACCATATAATGACTAGAGATCCATTTCCTACCAAGTTTAAAATATTCAGGCACCATTTAAAATTTGTATGGCCTGAGAGAAATTTTAACAGGATTTTGCATTTAAACAGTTTTCTGTTTTCAGTTGCTTATGAGTAGCAGAATTGAGTCTTTAATATTTTTCTTCTATTATTTTGTTTTCTTGCAAAATATCTAGTTGGCACCAGTGGAAGCCATGTAAAATGAACAGCATGAATTAAAAGTTCTTAGTGTCTTATTGAAGAAATATTTTTTCTCATAAAAGACCATTTAAAGTTGAAAATAAAATTTCAAAGTACTGATTCTACAGTTTAACCTATGAATATTTTTAACACTCTTGTTGCAGAGACAAGTTCAACAACTTTTGACATAGGAATTAAAACATAAAATCTCTAGTAAAACCTTACTACAATGATAATTTTGCTACTTTAGCCTATAGCATAAAAGATATGTCACTGAAAATATGTTACACATTACAGCGATGATGTATAATACTGAGATCCCTGATATGATGAATCCTTAGTGAAGGTATTTAGGGTTATAATTCATGGAAACAATAGCTTTTAGTGCTCAACAATATATCACTGGAGTGACAACTTTGTGATGAAATGCAATATATAATTCCCTTGGTCACACACTCCAATTTTTGTCTGACCTGAAGAACATTTGGTCTCTATTTTAATAATAGTGCCATGATCCTTAGCATCATATAGTAGATATAAGACCTGTACTTGAGGGTATAACCAGCAATGTAGTTTCAATTAGAGGAAACTATCAGCATTTTCACTGCACAGAGCTTTCCTGGTAAAAGAAATATTTCACTTGCTGAAATAGAAGAGCATTCATTAGTGTGTTCTACAATGACTGTATATTAAAGCTGAAATAAAAAAATATGAATTCTAACACATGTGGTGGGCCAGGACACCCAGGCTCACATTAAAAATCTAAAGCACATGCCAAGTCTTTGCTGTCATTCATTTACATTTGCCTTAGTAATCTCTCCTGGATGCTTAGTGTACCCTTGTGGCTGCCTCTTCAGCAAACCGCATAGTTCGAACTTATTATGCTCACCATTTCTGTCACAGGAATTTATTGAGCACAAATCATGTGTTAGGTGCTGTGCTAGGGGTTGAGATCACAGAGGAAAAGTCAACATGATTCCCATGCTGAAAAGAACACCACGAAAATCAGTCATCTAATTCATTTATTATCACAATGGGGTCTTGGCCCCATGATCTTTTCTACTCCTCTCTCCTCCTCACGCTGGCTTCTGTTGCCTTCATGAGCTGAGTTCAGAGAGAATGACAATCTGCTGACATAGTGTGATTAATATTTAGTATTTATGATCAAACATTTTCTCCTTCTTTTTCTTCTTAACTGTTTTATCCCACTCAGGTTTTCAAGTGTCAGTTTTTAAAATCTGAATTTCCTACATTTGCTTTTTGCTTCTCTAGATAAACTAAGTGAAATTAAATTAAAAATCTCATAATAGCAAAGAATTTCAAGTGTTTGAAGTTTATTTTTCATGTGAGAGAGGTTTGGCTGCATTCAAACTCTCTAAGTATAAATTTTCCCTTTATTTCCAGTTGAAGACTTTTCTTCCATAGCAAGTCATCTATATCTCTATTGTAGTGTTCATCCTATTGTTACAGTTTATTGTTTATGAGCTTCCCTCTCTTTCTGCATGGCCATATCCTGTAGGTTAGATGACAGGCATGAACAATTCCAGGTAGTAATGTATTAACTGTGAATTTGTTTTGTCCAGAAAAAATTTCATCTGAAGACTCCCATGGAAGCATGTGTGCTGTATATGAGTGATGACCATATCAGTGGAGATACTTCATAAACTATAGCAACTTAAAAGTTACTCTGTTATCCAGCTTTACTATGCATAAATTTAGAGATTTCCAAGTAAAAAATTGTCTCCTTTTCACATATGGGATTTAAAAAATATCTGTTTTAGTCAGTTCAGTCTGTTATAAGAAATATCATAGACAAGGTGGCTTAAATGACAGAAATTTATTTCTTGGAGTTATAGAGGCTGGGAAATCCATGATCAGGGAGCTGGAAAATTTGATTTCTTGTGAGGGTTCTCTTTCTGACTTACAGACAATCCCTTTCTCACTGTATGCTCAAAAGGCCTTTTGTCTACACTGTGTAAAGAATGTGAGGACCCATGTCTTTTTTACAAAGACATGAATTCCGTGTGATCAGGGCCCCATCTTTATGACCTCAATGTAATCCCCTTCTTATTCCGACTGTCTCCAAATATTGTCACAGTGGGAGTTAGCACTTCAATGTAAGAACTTGGGAGGGGATATAATTTCATCCATAGTGGTATCTTTTCATAATAAAGTTGACAACCCACTATAGTCTCAATAACCCCCACCTGTCTACAAAAAAAATAAAATATGTATTAAAATGCCTCTCTTCATAGTTATCATAAATATCAACATACATATAGTCTCCTATGTACAAAGATTTTACTTTGCACAAAGAACCACCGCTAAAAAAAGGGAGAAAGCAGAAATGGAATGCATACAGGCACTTCCTAGTCGATAGCTGTTGTGGTTACACACTTTCAGTTTTGATGTAAAATATATCATTTGGCCGTAGGTAAGTTTGATAGCCAAATGAGTGACCCACTGTCAGATTTCTTTTATCCATTTGCTTCATGAAAGGAAATGTGTGTACACAGGCCTCCTGGAAGGCAAGAAAATGGAAATGAAAGCTCTTCATAACCCAGGGAAAAGGAGGTTGTGTCTTTAATTTCCGCATGTATGCTTGACTGGCTTGAGTGTTTTCTCTCTCTAGGTATGTTCTCACTTTCTTTCTTCAGCATCCACATGACTACCTTAAAGTATTCATGTTTACATCACCTAAATTCCAAGCAAATACTGTACATCTGATTAACTAAACATGAATTCCAATCTCCAGTTTTTAAGAAAGTCGACCTGGTTTAACTTTAGCTACAAGTTTGTCCCTTGTAGGACTACTGTAGTCAGAGGGAAATGCCATACAATTTACGAGGTTTACTTAGAATGCCTGCTTCTGCATATGAATGTTGTCTGGATCCTGGCATAAGACTTCCACACTGTAAGAAGGCTGAAAATTTTGACACCAACTTTATATTGGGGAGATATAGATGGACTTTACTTTTTCTAGCCTCACCCTTGGTCACCTCAGAAGCTAGATATATTTCCAGCTCTGGAAATTACTTTAACCAAAAATAGTCTAACAGTATATATATTTGCCCTTGAATTTTATTACTTTATGACTTAAATGATATGCTGTTAGTTATGATATACTCAATAGCTCCAACACTTAAATGGGTCTTTTTTTTTATGACTGAAAAATCTAAACTTCAGTGTTAGGTATAGTTGGTAATTGGTTAAGAGTATTTTATAATTTAGCTTTGAAAAATAGAGGTCATCCAAAGAAAAGATTACAAAACCTTTTCTGTACAGCTAATGGAAAATGTTCAGTTTAAAGCTGGCCCTTAAAATGTTAACAGGAATCATCTGTAACAGCTGATAATAACCATAATCCTTACTATTTATACTCAGACACATGAAAGAATTTATGTGGTAAAAGGCTTATAATCACAGTTTAAAATCCAAAATTTTCAATGTTTAATTTTTTATTTTATTTTCATCCAAGTATTTTGAAAGAAATGTATTTGAATAGCTATTTATGTTTCAACTAAAACTTATTTCATTTTATTTTATTGACAATCACCTGTTAAAACTTGTCTCTGTTAAACTTGTATCATTTTAAGAATTGCATCTCTTTTTAAAATTATCTGGTGTGTGTTAATTTTCATTTCTCAAAATAACTACCAAATCTCAGTGGCTTATCAAAAAAAAATCTATATGTAATCTGTGGATCAAATGGTATTTGGCTTATCTGTTCTGGTCTCATGTGATACTTATCCTTGAGAGACAACAAGCTAGTTGAAGCATTTTTCTCAGGGCAATGCTGGAAAGTGAGGCAGCATGCCTAAAGGGACATCATGTTCCAAATTTGTGAATTGATCATTCCTTTCATTCCATTGGTGAAAACAAGTTGTATGAGAAGGTTAATATGAAAAGTATGGAAGTATGTTCCTCACTTGAAAGGCAGGGCACTCGGAGTTTAAGAAGGCCATGAATAGTTTTTGACTAACAATATCACTTCTAGAATGAAAGTTGAAAAACAGTGCATGTATAGAGACTTGTCATTCCCATGTAGTGTATATTAGTACACTTTGACTGTCAAGTCCTTTCTGGTCACTTTAAATAAGTTTGTCAACAGCACAAAAGAAGAAAATGCAATTGACCTCGTATACAAAAATTATTAGGGGTCACATTAAAAAATAATGTCTCCCATTATTTTCATGATAAATGCCACATTTAGAAAACAGCGATTAATGAGGGGACCTATTTAATCCTAAAGAATCAAGGAAAGCTTCATTGTTGTAGTGACATTTCCATGAGACTTAAGGAGCAAAGCTAATCAGAAGAAAAGGTGGAAAGAAGAGTTCCAGAAGTAGTTTATCATGTTGGAAGGCCTTGGGGCTGATAAGAGAAACTTTAGGCCAATGTGGAATAGAAGACGAGGAATATGATATTGAAAACGAAGTACTAAAGAGGTCAGAGCATAAGGAATCCTTCAACAATGTTAAACTTTTGGAATTTATATTAGGATCATTAAGAAACCGTTAAAGGATTTTTAGATAGGGTTTGGGTGACTTAATCAAGTTTGCATTTATAAAAGGTCATAGTAACTGCAGAATGAGAAATGAATTAGACCATACTAACAAGTCCTGATGAAAATGTAGAGCAACTAAAATTCTCATAAGTGAATACAATACTGGTAAAAATGCTTTGGAAAATTAATTGGCATTCTCTACTGAAAGTGAAAGCTTACAGCCCAAAGAAACAGTATTTCTACTTAGGCTTGACATTCCAACATATAGGCACAGAGAATAGCTTCCTCAGTAATACTTCTGTAGCTCAGGAAATAAAACAAAAAATTAATAAAAGAAATGACATTAAATTAAAAAGCTTCCTCACAACAGAGGAGACAAGAACATGAATAGACAGCCTCCAGAATGGGAGAAAATCTTTGCCAACTACTCTTATGAAATAAATATCCAGAATATATAAAGAATCCAACAAAACCCTGAATAGTCCCCCAAACTCAATAAATGGGCAAATAAACTAAACAGACATATCTCAAAAGCAGAAAAATATACACTTAATATATAGGTAACTGTTGCTGTAGTGAACATGTCCCCCAAAAGTTCATGTATTGGGAACTTAACCCTCATTTTCATATATTAATGATATTTGGAGGTTGGACCATTGGGAAGTAATTAGATGAGGTCATTAGAGTTGGCCCCTCATAATGGGATTAGTAACATTATAAAATGAGAAATAGATATCCAGGTTTGCATGCTTGCTCTCTTGCTGTGTGTTGCTTCCTGTCATGTCATGAAACAGTAAGAAGATCAACACCAGATGCCCCTTGATATTGCACTTCCCAGCTACTACCGTAAGAAACAAATCTCCATCCTTTATAAATTATCCAGTTCCGAGCATTCTGTGATAGCAGCCAAAAATGGACTGAGACATATTTACAAGTTAATCGATACTATATAGAATAGAAGTTAAACTAGATCATCATTGCATTGAGATGAGTTGCCTGACGTCCCAGTGGGAATCCTGAGGAGGCAGATATGTTATCTAAATCTCAGAAAAAATGTTTAGACTAATGGAAAAATAAATGACTACAACTTTTGACATGGAGATAGATGAAAATGCCAAGAAGATATAGAGTACAATGAGAAGAAAATCTGAGATTGATGGCTAAGGAACTCAAGCATTTGTATGTTGAATGAAAAAAAAATCTGACAATGAAGAGAAAAGCAGAGCCAAGAGGTCTGAGGGAAACGAGAGAGGCTAGTGTCCTATGTCTTACCTTCAGAAGTGGACGTTGAGACAAGGATTCATGTTTTAGTGATTTATTAGAAAAGTACTTTAAGAGAAATTGGCAAGGAAGAAGAGAAAAGGAAGAAACCAAGAAAGTGTCTGATTTCAAGCAAAGACCCAACTATAGCCTGATTTCTTGGGCAGAGTCTGAAAGCTAAATTGCTCCTTGGAAATTTTCCCTGAAAAATCAGATGGGTTGGACTTTTATATTCCTATAGTGTATTTGTCAAAGTGCATTCCATGTGTTTACTGACTTCTGAGTACTTCTGTTCTGCAAAAGGGTTGCAATTGCCTGAAAACAGGCCTCAAAATTGAATTGCAGCATTGGGAGATTAGAACTAATATCATTGGAAGGGAGCACCAAAATGGTAAAATGTAAACAGAGGAAATCTAGCCATAACACCTACAAGTATGTGCTAATTACGGCATTACAGAATCCAAACATCTCCAGGAATGGTAGATTTTGTTAAATACTCTCCTTAAGAGCTGAACATGAGTAAAGAACTAATAAGGATTTATTAGACTTTGTCAAAGTGCTTGCTAAAAGTTAGGACTGATTTTATGACTAATGATTTTCTATGTTTAGGTTGGACTTTATTCTTTAGGCAGTAGTAAATTACTGAATGATTTTAAGAAGGAGTCTGACAAAGTCATATAGACAGTTATCTCCGTGAGGCCACTATAAAGGCAAATAAAAATATTTGAAGCCTTTGGAAGCTATTACAAGAGTTAAAGCAAGAGCTTAGAAAGGCTTAGCCTAGTCAGAATGAAGGACAGCAGTTGCTTCTTTTTTATTTAAGAAATATTTATGAGGCGAAGTAAATAGAAGGTTATGGGATCCATGAAGAAAACGTTATTAATAAAGATTACTAGCCGGGCAGGGTGGCACCTTCCTGTAATCCCAGCTGCTTTGAGAAGCTGAAGCAGGAGGATAGTGAGTTCAAAGCCAGCCTCAGCAAAAAGTGAGGTGCTAAGCAACTCAGTGAGACCCTGTCTCTAAAAAATACAAAATAGGGCTGGGATGTGGCTTAGCGGTCGAGTGTCTGTGAGTTCAATCCCCAGTATCAAAAAAAAAAAAAAGATTACTAGTTTCTGTTTTAAAAAAATAGAAACAGGTTACTAACTTAATAGAGATTTTTAAAGGATGGTAGAAATAATTTATTCTAACTTAAAAGGATTTATTACATGTGTGGCTAGAATATGCCTGTTGAGAAAAGCTACCATCAAGTTGAACATAAAAGTCTGAAGTTTGGAAGGTCAGGATACCAGATAGGAATGTGCACATCATCATTTTATTATATTTATCATAAGTGGATACGAGGACAAGGGAAAAGGTTAAAAACAATAAGTTCATAGTGTCCCAGGCAATATGACATTGAAAAAATACCAGAGCCCATATCAGATATTATACAACCCTTTCAGGTTGGGTAATTGTGTGTGATTTAAGTATATTTCTGGTCTTGTCATTTCTGTTCAAATAACACATTTAGAGGGTCCTTCCTAACCACTCTATCTAAAAGATCTTCCTTTTATCTCACTACTTCATCCCTATTATTCTCTCTCTTTATACTTTTTTTTTCATAACACATTCAACTAACTGATATGTTCATAAGTGTGTCTACTTTGTATCTTCTTCAGTATAAGGTGCATTTTATGCAGACAGAGTTTTGTTTTGTGTTTTCTCACCACAGCTCTTATTTTTAGAACATTTCTTGAACACAAAAGATGGTCATTAAATGAATGGCAGTGATTTTTTTATGGACTTTACCTACTGTGGTGTTAAAGAGTACAGTTGGAAGAATCAAGTTTTTCTTTGTATTACAAAATCTATGGGAAAGTAAAGAAAAAATTGATTCTGTAGACATGACACACATTCTCATATTATTTTAAAGGAGCCAGAAAGTAGAGCTTTTGTCCCAATGAAAAAATGGCTTTTTTCTATCATCTTCGCATGTTTAAACCATATTCCTAAGCCAAGCAAGTCACACCAAAAAATCAGTATACATCTCCTGAGCAGTTAGTAGGTGTCCAAATTCCCCATACCTCTTAGTTCAGCAATATCAATATTGTATTGGGATTAGAGTTTATTGATCACCTTCTCTCTCTCTCATCTGCAGTTGTTAAGTTGGTATACTCTACATAATATTCAATTACTGCTAGATCAAAAACAGTAAGGACAATTTAGACGTACCAGATGCTAATCAGTGAGTCACATAGCTTGAGGCAGTATTTAAATGGTCAGTATACTTTTGTGGTTATTGAAAAAAAAAGGAAAAAGAAAGACAAAAAAAAGGTAAAGTTTGTAATTTTCTTCTTATTTTCTGGGCAGTCTTTCTGTGCACCCCCTGCCACTCATCTTTTATTTTTATAATGTTATCTCAACATTCCCTTGGACAATTATACCAGTCTGTGCTTTAAAAGTTACAAATAAAGAGATGTAAAAATTCTCTCTGCCTTTCTCCAGAACTTGAGTTTTGAACTGAAAAATATTTAAAATAAAATATAGTCAAGTGATTTCTACCAATATCATTACCCAATGATCTGCCTAGTAGTTTCAAACGTTTAGAAATTATTTGGATCCTGTACTGCCTAATTTAATCTTTCCTGGAATTCTAGAAGCTCCCCTATATCCTTCTAATAATCTCATGCTTTTATTAATGTAAGCTTTGTTTCCACTGTGTATAGTTAAAGAATATCAACAAATGCAGAGGCCTTACCTGTGATTATTTTTACTACGTACAATTTAAGTGACACACATGATCCAGGAGAAGAAATGAAATAATAAAGGTGCAGTTTGATTACTTATGTGCCATTACCTTCTGGCTTTTTGTGCTTCAAAAATATTTAGTTATCCAAAGGTGTCCTACAGAATTGACCTTGGTGATTTGAAATGTCATAACAAACTTGTAAGAAAAGTTTCTATTTATGAGGTTAGCTGAAATGTCTTACTGTAGGCAAGCCTGTTGTTATTTGATCTTCCCATGTGACAAATGCCTTTCTTTTAGCCACTCTGTCCCTCTCCACTGTTCATCATCCCAGTCTTGGATATTAGCACTCTTCTCCTTTGAATGCATTAGTCATTCATGAATAATGACATAAAAGCTTAGCAATGCTCCAAAAAGAGAGCTTTTTATTATACTTTTCTAACAACCATTAATATCTATAACACTCAGCAGTTTTCTAATTTTCTTTTATGAAAGGACAAGCTGTAACTACATGACAAAATGGCATGAGATACCAAACTATTACCAGTTTCATTAGTGAGAATGAGAAAGGAAAAAATGGAAAAATGTGCTGTCTCTCTATCAGACACAAGAAAATTTGATAAAAATATTCAGGTGTAAAGTGTGTTCATTGAGTTAATTCATATTAATTACAACAGCAATAAAATACTGTATCAGTCTTAATCATTAAGAAATGCTACAAAAAACAAAACCTTTATGTCGGCTAAAATATTGATGCTAGCATAGATTATCTAAGCAAAAATATTGAATAAAATTATTAGATAATAAAATTTTAATTTATATAATGATATTTATTAACCATTTTGGTAATGCTAATAGTATTATATAAATTTGTGAGCCTATCATAACTGAAAGGAAAAATGCTTAAAATATATGAGTTACATAGAACTACAGGTAACATAACTGGAATTATCTTAACTGTATATTACTTTCTTTTCTCAAATTTAAGAAAAATTGAAAATTCAAATGCGTTTAACATTTTTCTTTTTAGGTATATTTATAGTGACATAAAATTAAGAAGAAAATCTTTTAGACATGAAATAAAATCTAGATTTATAAACTAAATTGCTTGTCTCTATGTTTTTCACAAATTAAGCTCATTTACTTTGGTTTTGTTTCATTTTGCTTATTCTTAGTTGAATATATACTATACAAAAATTACAGTGCCATACATTAATAACTTATATTTTTACTACTCAATAGGGTACAATATTTTCACATACTTGAATATTTATTAAAGAAGATTTATTAAGACTGAAACTTTGCTTCTATTGCAAATTGCAGCTTCCTTTTGGATCTTTACACATAAAGATCTTTGAATACATTTATGAAAGAAGAAGTTATAGAATAACCTGCATTTAACAGATTATAAGCAGTGTGTTAGTTCTACTTATTAACCTATTAGAGGAACCCTGATTGTGCTCATTTCCACAAATGAAATTTGTTTTGACTATCAAGTTTACAATTAGGGAAAATCATCAAACTGATCTCTTCTTTGGGGTGCCCTATTAGAAAGCTGCCAAATTCTTCCAAAAGCTTAGAAGGCAGATGTGTATTACTTTAGTCTGCTTTTTGTGTCATTGTGAAAGAAAATCTTAGAGAAGGAAAAGTTTATCAGGGGCTCATGGTTTCAGAGAGAATTCTGTCCATAGATGACCAACTCCATAGCTCTAGGCCAGAGCTGAGGCAGAACATTTTGGAGGAAAACAGCTCAGGATATGACAACAAGGAAACAGGGATCTCTGTTTACAAGGGATGAAATATATGCCCCAAAATCATACTTCCAGTAACTTCCTTCTTCCAGCCACATCCTACCTGCCTATAGTTACCACCCAGTTAATCCACATCAGAGGGTTAATGCACTGATTAGGTCACACTTCTCATTATCTAATCATTTCACCTCTGAAAATGAGCTTTGGGGAGATACCTCATATCTAAACCATAACAAGTAGCAATGTCTTCATTTATAAATAAGTAGATTAGAATAAATGACTTGATTTATAGGCGTGGCAGACTTCTACAGTGTTTATATATTAATCTCTCAATCTCTCTGCTCTAAACTCTCCCAGATACCAGTAAGAAGCAACCTGAAGAAGAAAGAGATTTTCCATTGTGCTTGAATCTGAAAATTTTGGAAGTGTATATTTTGACCATCAGAATTGCATGGAGAAACTAAACTCATGATTTTGCTACTTTCTGTATGAAAAAATTTAAAAGGAATAGAATCAATGTAGTGTCTAGAGTAGTAATTAACTTAACTGAAATCTGTTGTCTTTCCAAAAGTGTGGAAGAATTTTCATAACATCCATGAATTTATTTACTGATTATGTAAACTAATCTAACATTTTATGCCCAAGGTCTGAAAATCTATTGTCTTATATAACATATTGTTTTTGTTTGTTTGTTTTGGTACTAGGGATTTAACAGGAGTGCTTAACCATTGAACCACATCCCCAGTCCTTTTTTAAAATTTTTATTTTGAGATAGTGTCTCACTAAATTGCTTAGGCTGGTTTTCAGTTTGAGATCCTCCTGTCTCAGCCTCCAGAGCTACTGGGATTACAGGCTTGTGCTGCTGCCCGATTTATAATAAATTCTTAAGAAGCAGAGGACAGTGTGAGCTTCATGGTTAAATGTTATTTTCTTAGGGGTCACAAAAGAAATAAAAATATATCATTTGAACAGTTGAAAACCTCTGATTCTTTCTGACTTTGTGGTAACTATGAAAGATAATTAATTATGATAAAAACAAGGAATAAATAGTCTTTTCATAATGACTGTCTGCCCTACCTGCTTAATCTCCTTGCTCATTCTTTTGTTCTGCTCTGTGGTGAGGAAAGCTTTGATATCTTCTTCTCCTTATGATTCTGTGAAGAGTGAAAACAAGTATTGCTCTTTGAATTCCTAAAATCTCCATATTAATAAAATTTTATCCTCTCCTAGGTTTTCACCAAATACTATGTTTCATAATTGCTTTATTCATTTTGTTTTTTCCCAGAGACAAGAGTTGAGCCGATCATTTTTAGTTTAAGGCACTCCATTATCTGAATGCAAGTTACTTTACCTTTGTATACCTATTTCTCTGTTGAGATTTATCCTAAATCTCTATTTTTCTTATCTTTATAAGAATTCATTTAAAGAAGATAGTATGTATCTTGAATTTATATGAATCTTTGAAAAATGCTTAGTATATTTGCCTCAGCACAGATAACTTGGCAACAAAATATCATTTTTTATTATTCCACATTTTAACAGTGTCTT
Source organism: Geosciurus inauris (assembly GCA_004024805.1). Lineage (NCBI taxonomy): Eukaryota > Metazoa > Chordata > Mammalia > Rodentia > Sciuridae > Geosciurus > Geosciurus inauris. The sequence continues at coordinate 142,522 of PVHX01000726.1, forward strand.
TGAAATACAATTTATAAACTATAAAATTCACCCATTTATAACCACTCTCTGGTTCCACCTTAAGTAACATAGATCTAATTTCTATCGCTATATATTTTAATTTTGGTTACATTTTATATAAATAAACCATGTAACATGCTTTAAGGACTATGTTTGTTACCTAACATATACACCTTCACAGTATCTCTCAGTTCTCCTGTACACAGATGCCTGATTTACCTCTAATCTAGCACTCTGCTGTGAAAACAATGTTGCACAGCACAGCTTCATGATTCTAATTTAAGCATATCTGAGAATTTTGAGAAGTTTCTTGCTAATGAGGTTTACATATATTTAAATTTATCAGATATTACCAAATTTCCTACAATAAGTATATACTAGTACACATACTACAACAGTTAGTGATGGTTATGGAGTCTAAATATCAGCATAACTTGGTATTATTGGATTATTAAAAATAATACTTTAATGAGCATAATATTATTAGGTTTAATTGTTAGTTGTTTTATTACTTGCAAATTAAGTGTCTATATACTTATTAACTATTCTGGTTTCTCCTTTAATGAATTTTGTATTAGCAGTCTTCTTTCATTCTGCTTTTGAATTTTCTTATTCCTAAAGGACACTGAATCTCTGTTATCTTGCAAGATTTCCTTTTATATTCTATTATTAATTTATTCTTTGTAAAATCCCTTCTTCCAGCTTGTCACTATTCAGATTGTCCATTATATATATATAATTAAATGGGAATAGACCAGTATTTGTGTCTTACTATACCTCTTTTAAATAAAACTGTGCAAACATTGCTACAAAGCAAACCTCAACAAAGGCATTTCTTTCAGATCCTTAGAAAAATGCTTAAGTCTCAAATAGTCAGCAGATGATTCTCTCACAAAGTATTATAGAGAACCAGGCTCTTTGCTTCTAATGTAAGAAAATATGTAGACTCAGTAGAGATATTGAGTGTATCAAGATAATGAGATGGTGAATGATGTCATATCTGGAGGTAAATGTGTGCTGTGATTTATATCAGTTTGGGATCCTTTCAACAGCAGAACTAATAGCATCTAATATTGCCAATTTTATTTTTCATTTGTGAATTATAAGAAAGCTTCTACAAATAGAGTAATTGTTTTATATTTTAAATGATTACAGATGAACTGGTGAAAGACAGAGTTTTTTTGGATCATGAGTTATATAGGAAAATTAAGGCCAAAAAGGAAAAAAAGAAAACCTTATCTAAACTTTATTGAATTTTAGAATCAATTTATATTGACAAAAACAAAGTTCATATTCTACTCAGCATGAAATTTTTCATTGAATCTCATTAAAAGACATATCCTATATTGGCCTCAAAATAAAGAAATTATTAAAGATGTTACAGACATAAAGTATTTATTGAATATTCACTGAATATATTGATGCTAGTTTCAGGACAAAGAGATAATTCCCCCCTCTTTCTCTCTCTCTCTCTCTTTCTCTCTCTTTCTCTCCTCTCTGTAATTTCAGCATTGAAATAAAAATGCATGAACCTTCAAAGAATGACATTTCCTAAAATAACTTGATGCTGAAACTGTCCAGAGAGAGATCAAATTCTTACCATCAAAAGAAATTATGGAATTATTCTGTTCATTTTAATCATTTTTGCCATTTACAATTTTACTACCTTTGGTGTTACCTATACTGATTTGAAAATGTGCTAGACAGTTTTATTCTTATAATTGAATCTTACAGGCCACAGCATAATTTATATTTGAAGATAACTATTAATCATGGACACTATAAGAATGTATCCAAAATTATAGTTTTATAATATACAGCCTAAAGTGCTTATTTTTCAAATTCAGTTAATGGTTTTCTTGTTAGATATGTAGTACAGACTGACAAAATATCACTCCTTAGAATCACCTCTTTAGTCCAAAAAACACTTCTGCTAATCTTTAGAGAGTTAGGAGTCTGAAAAGATGATTATAAAACCCTGAATAATGATATAAAGCACTAATATTCATTAAAATATTTTAGTACATTTTTGGGAGACTATAAAAGCAGTTTCTATTGAAAGAAGTAATATACCATCAGTCCTCTGTATCCTCACTTTCTACATCAATATATTTAGCTAGCTATGGATTGAAACTATGGAAAAGAAATTACATCTGTACTAAACATGTGCAGACTATTGAAGTCATTAGTTCATAAACAAAAAAGAATAACATTTGCTTTGCATTAGGTATTATTTATAATATAGAAATGACTTAAAGTATATAGGGAGATGTGTGTAGGTTTATGCAAATATTCTATCATTTTATTTAAGAACCTAAGCATCAACATATTTTGGTATGTATGGGGAGTCTTGAAAGCAGCTCCACACAGACAATGCAGTATAAATGTATAAATGACAAAATAATAAATGCTGAATTCATTATTAGTCTGAATTTTTGCCAAATGACCCATTGTTGAATGTAGAGTGAGTGCATCAACTGTTATTTATCCTTGTAGTTCAAGAAAAATATAATAGACCTACAGATTACCCAAATGTGAGTATATGAGATTATGAAACAAAGGGGAAAATCATCATGTCAAGAATATCGTAAAAACAGGGACAGGAAGTTAAGGGTCAACTGCCTGGGCTAGAATTGAATTAGAATTTATTGACTCCTAAGAATATTGTGTACATTATTAGTTTCTATATCCAGGTATCGCATATATTTTATCCTACAATTTTTCCTCACTTTTACCCCCAAAAAATCAATTCCTCTAATTCTAGTACAAATATTTATTGAAACTACTATTTTCTATTAGATATCTGACTAACAGCCAACATTACAGCAGGACACTTACTTATACATTTAATCAGAGAGATAACATTAAGTTTAACATCAATTTGGTCTCCAACTGGCAGAATCACATTTATTATTTTAATTCTATAAACAGTTCTTGAATATGTGGTAGTCTTGATTCAAGCTTATGTATTCACTCTATCAGTTAGCTTATGCTTACATGATGGTACTTAATAACCCACTACACCCATGCTTATCATATAGTTAACCCTAGCCCTTGACTACTCACAGGAGCTCTATCAGCACTACTGACAACCAGCTCAGTAATGTGATTTCACTTTATTTCTACAGTTCTAATAATTTTAGGCTTAATATCTAAATTATCAACAATATACCAGTGATGACAATATATAACATCTGAAGGTACACTTCAAGGTCATCATAGAGCAATTGTTCAAAATGAATTATGTTATAAAATAATTCTGTTCATCACTTCTGAATCTTTCTTTTTCACAGGGTTTTTCTGAGCTTTTTACCATTCAAGCCTAGTCCCAATCCTGAACTAGGAAGTTAGAAGAAATCCATCCCTCAAACCCTTTAAATATTTCATTTTTGAACACTTCTATTTTTTTTTAGCTTAAGGAGTCTCAATTACTTGAGCCCATCATCGTTTAAAAGAAGGAAATCAAAAAACATATAGTTCATGCTCTCTAATGACCACCACATTATAATTATATTTTATATTTTTTCAAGTCTCAAAATATTTAGAATATTTACTACTTCTGATGCATTTAGGGCCTAAAATTTTTAAAGCAACATAATTTCATGGATAACATGTAATTACTTGCTTCACTGCCTTGAATACATGCTTTTGACATCAACTAAATTTTTTTTTTAATTTTAATTTTTATTTATTTTTCTCAAAAGTTGCATTTAAATACATGTTATCAAACGACATCAACTAAATTTTAACTTCATATCCAGTCATCACTTTGGCTTTGAAACTGCTGCTTGATTCAACATTTTATTCATGCAGTATGACTATTCCAATATGTTTCTATTTATTGATGAAGATCATATTATCTTAGTATTAAATAGAACAATTGACTCCCATCACTTAGTTTTAATCTGAGAAAATAATAAACTTAATAGTAATGTTAATTAATATGGCATTAGCTTTACTTCTTATCTATATCACAAGGAGTATCTGTGCAGAAAAATCAAATCCACATGAATGTGGGTTCAGGCTTGTAAGATCAGCCTGCCTACCTTTTTTCATAAAATTTTTTCTTGTCACTATTATCTTATTAATATTTGCTGCTTTTGCTATATCATTTCTTACTTTTGCTATACCATTTTCAAGTTTTGTAGAAATAAATTGAGGCTCAGAGATAATAAATTACTTGCACAAAGCTCTATTGCTAGTAATTGGCATGATCTTTTTGTTCATAAAACTGTGACTCAACCTCTGATCCCCTCTACCACACAGGAAAGCTAGAAAGTTTCAGATAAATCATTGTAGAACTGATACAAAGTATTATTATTTAATGAATAACTACTATTTCAATAGCTGAAGAAGGAAGAGTGTATCTTTTAATGATACTAATAGTAGTCCTAGTGGAAATGTGGTGATGGTCCTGGTAATAAGAAAATTCATAACCATTACTAGTACTGATTGCATCAATACATGTTCATATTAAAGCAAACATAGTTCTAGTTTTGTGATAAATTTAAGTGAGGCATATTTTGGCCACCTTTATTGGAGTTTTGTAAATTTAAAATGAACTTTATATGGAGATATTCATATTAGAGTATTGTGACACATGTACTATTATAAACTCAATATCTACTTCAGAGAAAAAAATCATTGAAAACATTATTTCTCTTAGATCCTAATTTAATATGATAGTCTTGTGTGCATATGTTCATATATATATGAGTTTTTTCAGCTTTCTTAATGAAAAAAATGTAACACTGAAGTTCTTTAATTAGATGCAATGTTCAAGCAATTCCTTTTTATCAAATAAGGAATGAATTGCCATATGTTATCTGTATTTTAATATGTATGTGTGTATATGTATATATATGTACATGCATATACATATATATGTGTAGATATGTATGTGTATATATACATATATACATACATATATATAGGTAACTTTTCTTGGATGTAGTTATCCTAAAAATTTAAAGTTTCAAAACTTTTTGAATGTAAAATGTTGTTTATTCTTCTAAAATTTACCCTTATAAAATGTTTTATTACATTTGGCATGGAAATGACCATTCTCATATTTCTTATATTAAATATTCAATATGGATTTTTGTGGAAGTTTTTTGTTTTTTATTATAATCTCTAATATTTACTCACCAGAACTAACAAATACTGTTAAGGAAATAAATCTTATAGAAGTTTAATTTTAAATGTTTGAATTTTGACAAAAACTAATAAGAAACACACAAGGTCAAGAATCAGCTATCTCTTGGGCTGTAATAATAAAATAAAATAATCTCTCTTATTTATGAAAATATAATTCTATCATTTTAGGTAACAGATTAAATGACACGTGGTTAGGTCCTTGAACTTAATTATATAACCACTTTTTACCACCCCTCTGGGTTAATACTCCTTTCCCTTAGTAAAAGTACTCTGTTCTGGAGTGTCCCAGGCATTTTTATGCATCAATCTGCTTTCTGTTCTCGGGTAGACTTTGATCTGCTTAAGCATTCTGCATATCCTATTTGCTCTAATGCAGGGTTTTGTTAGGATCCTTCAAATTCATGACCCCAAGCACACCGATGAAATATTTGTAGGGAACTTTTGGAGTCAACTTGGAGGGAAAATTTCTTTCTCAAGATGGCATGAAATAAAATTATGGGCTTTAAAATTGCTGCAGCCATTTTGCTATCATGACAGTCTAAAAGCAAACTGCACGCCTGACATACTTGCCATGCCACTGAATTTATGGCTGAATAAGCCAATTAATTCTCTATTAACGTTTACAATTTGAAAGAGAAAAGAAGGTGCATAAGAAGGTCAATAGTGTGCAGTAAGGTGACAGTTGTGAGTGATTGGTCTATAAGAAGCCAAGGAAAGAAAATATTTTGGGAAGGAATGGATTGACTTTATCAAATTCTCTTGAAAGTTTGAGTAAGTTGTGGCCTGAGAACTCACTACTGGAACTGTGGGTGCCACTAATGACCCTGCCAAGTAGTTGTTTTGGTGGAGCAATCTTAACATCTTGATCGGTATGGATCTAAAAGAGAAAGAAAAAGAAGTATTTCCAAGTGTGTTCCCAAGATTTCTAACTTATTTTTATGTCTTTGAATTTTCCTAATGGAATAAGTCTATCATTTAACAATCATGAAATTATGCCTTCTTGTATTTATGTTTCCTCTTTACTATGTTGGCTATAACTTTTAGTCAAATGTTAAATTTAGTGTGATGTGAGACAGCTATAGTTTGTTTCTGATTTTAAAATTGATACTTCTGTTTTAGCATCTTTTAATAGTGTTCAAAGGAAAATAAAACAAAACTGAGACAGTTAAAGTTAACAAACTTCATTTGAGCAAAAAATGAACTGGGCAACATTCTATACTGACAAATGTTCATAATTCATCCACTGTCATGATGAGCTGCATTTATAACCAGAAAAACAAGAAATGGCTTGCATAGATTGGTGCAGTTAAGTGTTTGCATTGGTTGGGCCTAATTTGGAAGCCTTCAGACAGGAATTGGCTGCACCATTGGCCGCCATGTTTGCCCAAGGCTTTTGCTTCTTACTAACTTGCATACTTAGGTTGGGTCACAGCTTGCCTGCCCAACAAAATTTATTGTTCTTTGCCAAATACTGAGGCCAGCCTGAGCCAAATTAAACAAATTAAACATTATCTATATATGACATAGTAATACTCCAGCAATAAACTCCACTTGCTTTGATTTTATAGTAGAGATTAATGTTGTTTTATTTAATTTGTAGTTTCAAATTTTGTATTCTAGAACAGTCAGTCAGTCATTTTTACCTAGGTCATTATTAAGATGTACTAATGCCCCATTAAAAAATAAAAGAAGATAGATGTGTACCAACTCTACATTATACAAGAATTTTGGAATTTATTTGGATATGTAGGTCAGCAGAGTGACTCTCCTACCAGCACTCATTCAGAGACCCACACTCCCTCTATCCTGTGGCTATGTAAATCATTATTTAGAACCATATCAAACTTTGAATCCACACAAGAAAGAGAAAAGTGGAGGAGATGCTGAATAATTTTATGGGCCAGGACAGGATGTATGTGGTATTCATCACATTTGCTCCCTGACACCAAGAAAATCTGAGAAAAAATTAATCTAGCAGTGTGTCCATAAATAAGATGAAAATGAATTTTAGTGGGCAGTGAACATTTTTTCCTAATTAGGAAAGTAGGAAAAAACTAGATGGCAATGGTCTTCAGCAGTGTCAGTCCTACTGGATGTTCATTGCAATTATCTTCTGATCAGGCAGTAGACAAATTTTACTCTCTGGGCTGCTTTGTCTATTAGTTTTAGTGACTCTGAACTCCATCTGCTATGAGGTTCTCCCTTATCCATTATCCTCCATAGAGCTCTCTGACAAGGGGCTCTCATGTACGTCTGCTATCATCTGTGACACCATCTTCCTGTTCAAGGCTTATAAAGGGACCAGAGGGTCATTCTAATATTTAAAACAATGAAATATATTTGAGGTAATTTCCCTAATTTCCTTAATAATATAAACATTTTAAGAATTAGTAAACTTGTGATTCATTTGTTTTTAGTTCTTTTAATGTGTAATTAACCACATTCAAAGTTTTTTGCATCCTTTTTTTGTAATGCCTTATTAATGCAAGAGAAGCGTTAAATTCTAGCTCATAGTTTAATGAAAATATTGTACTGTTTTGGCCTTTCATAGCTTATGGAGCTGCATTTTCATTTTTTCTTGTTTATACTTTAAGTACCAGCTCCCTGCTTTGATATCTATCTATCTATCTATCTGACATTACTTCTAAACAGTGTGCATTTGTTTTAAGATTCTCTTCAGGGGCCTGGGGTTATGGCTCAGCGGTTGAGTGCTTGCCTCACATACTTGAGGCACTGGGTTCGATCCTTACCACCACATAAAATAAATATATTGTATTCATCTACAACTAAAAAAAATATTAAAAAAAAGATTCTCTTCAACTTGAGTTATTTCAGATAATAGATATTTATACATATACCTTAATATATTATATCAAATATAAAAACCTAGTAAACATATTTGCATATTATATACATATTTATCAATATGTGACATTTTGATTTGTTTCTTAAAACTTGTATTATCCAGCTTTATCACAACATTGAAGCCATGATACGACATTTCTGCATTTGACTGGTATGACTATTTTTTTGAAAAAAAATGTGACTTCTTAAAAGATTCTTTACTAGAATATTCCATGCTAAATTTAATATGACTGTTAACGTGACTTTATTACTTCTATAATTTAAATGCTATGTATTCTTTATTAATCTCTCAGGAACTAATAAATTTTGAACTAAAATTCTCTAATTTTACTTTGTTAAATTCTTTTTATTTTTAATATTATGTTGTGCCTTAATGCTCTATAATTTGTGATGCTTCCATGTATTTTATTAAATAGTATATAAAATACTATTCATTATTTACATTTTTCTAAAACTTTTTATTCACTATTAAATGCTAATATTTTAGTTACATGTGGGATTTTAAAAAATGATTTACTTAAAGTTAATTTCAAACTTATTAATTTATTTCATATTGACTCCACAAAAGCTGTAGGTAGTGGAATTTTGCTTTGTATTCCAATTATTCCAATAGGGAAGTCTTTGTCTTAAAACTAATGAGTTTAATCTTTTGCCTTTGGATTTAATGTTTTCTGTTATTTATTTATTTATTTATTTATTTATTTATTTTTACTCATTCACATTATTCTATTGATTTTATATGGAATATGTTTTCTTTGAGTGAATAAATTCTTTTCTAGTTTCCAATAGACATTTTTCATTCTCTTGTAGAACTCCTTTTTTAAATATATACAGCCATCATTCATTGCCTTTATCGGGGTTATTATCACTCTTTAATTTGACATTTTCTGGCTCCATGAAGTCTTTGCTGTTTCAAGATTCTAATTCATCATTTAGACAATTTGCCCTAAACTCCTTGGTACATAATCCACTTTGGTAATATTTTCAGAAATAATTAAGCATGTTCTAAAATTTCCTTCTCTTCCTTGTAATAATACTATTTCACAGAATGGAATCTATTCTCTTTTTACAGTGTAGTTAGAAGATAAATTTTACCATATTTTCCATCTTTACTTGTTATTTTTCTTTATCTTTGCTTATTGAACAATCTGAGTTATTGAGATCTTCTATGGATTGAGAAGAGGGAAGTTAGAATGGTACCGTTACTTGGTTAAATCTCATCACTTCAGAGATGTAGTAATATAAAAATGACTAAAGTCTCCAAATACAGGAAACTTACTTTTTGGCATACAGTTTTTACATATGTTGGATACAGTAGTCTGAAACTACCACAAGCAAAATATTAGTTGTCCTTGATAGTTACTGTCATCTATTTCTAATGTACATGGGTATAATCCTTGCTTGGTTTGTGCTCCAATATCTGATATTCCGGTGTTGCTGATGACATTCAAATGCATCACCCAACCCCTTGCTCCCACAGCTCCTGCCTATACACAGACAGGGAACACTGCCATACCTAGTCTTCATTCTTTCAAGTATGGTAGGCAATGGGTTTTAGTTGGAATCTGACCCACTTTCCAATAAGAGCAGTTATCATATACAAACATGAAGTTATGGGTTGGGTTACTTCTTTCTTCATTCTGGTCATATTTGCATTCACTCTCCTAGTATTTTATATTCATTCCAATATATAGAATATATATATATGTATATATAAAATTATCTTTTCCTGGTTTTTAAATGTTGATGCAAATTTTCCCCAATAATTGAAAAACAAAACGGTGTTGGTGCCAGAGATATGCTCTTTCCCCCAAAAGGAAATTTATTTCACCCTTATGTCTTCTCCAAGTCTGGAAAAGGTATAGTACTTAGGAGAATCCACCGTATTTGTTGTATGACCCTGTCTGTGTGCCAGGTAGAAACCATAAGTCTCCCCAAAACTTCATCCTAGTGCCTAAAGCAACCTCTTCTAGTTTTCTGAATAGCATATCTTCTCTAGGATTACAGAACCCTCCCAATGCTACTATTTTCAAAGAATGATGATCATAATCATATTTAGTCCAACTTTTATGAACCACATCTTTTCTACTGACCAATAACACTCTCCCTTCAGATTAGGAATGTTTTGTGAGTTTTGCCAGGATAGATTTTATTTCTTAGCAATACTGTAACTTCACACGATGGGAAATTATTTAGAAAAGAAAATTCTTCTTGTGTTTTCTTGTTGTGTTCTACACTTAGCACAGCATTTGGTATTTATTAAATAACCCAAACATGGTAGTACATAATCACCACTAATATTTTTCATTTTATGTTAACTTTAAGTGTATATGCTAGACTAGTGAGATGTGAAGAATAGAAATATGTTTCTAAGAGGAATAGATGTTCATGACACTGATAAAGTATAAGTGAGGTGACATATAATTCACAGGCTATATTTTTAAATCAGCCCACTAAAAAGAGTGTACAGTCTCCAAATTATCCTTAAATAATTCTTAAATCACTTTCAGATCTCTAGGAATTACAGAAAAGCTTACAATCAATTTATTTTTGCTTATTTTATTTTAACTTTGCCTTCTTTGTATAGATAGAAACCAGTTTTGGATTGAGTCATTGATGGAATGACTAAAAATTAAATGTAGGGGGTTAATAATAGAACTATTTATTTTCCCTTATCTCAGTTCCTAGTTGAATTAAATAAGTGAAATACATATATAAGGAAATTTCTAGTATTTATTGCAACAGGAATTAAATACTATCCTTACTCTAACATTTTAAAAACAAACTGATTGAAATATTTCAAAAAATTCTTAAAGGCTTTAAAGATTTAACAGGAAATGAAGAATACTGGACCAAATTTAAGTGAAAACTAAGCATACCATAACAAGAACTCCCATAGTTTTTACTACAATGACATTTAAAGATGAAAATATCCCACATTAGAATTTTAATTAAGGGGAAATTATATAGTAAATGTCAAGTTCCTTGCTGAAATAATCAAAGGCCCATGTAAAGGAAAATATAGAGACTTTCACCATACTCTTCGAATACTGTGATATATATATAGATATATATTATACACACAGACACACACACACACACATTTTTTTTTTTCAAATATAAAATCCAAGAGCATTCAAAATAGCCCAGAATGCCAGTGGGAAAAGAACAATATTGGCAAGAGCCAGAATTAGAAATATGCAGCAAAACCAAACCAGAAAAGACTGCAAAAAATAGAACTATCTAGTGGAGGTTTTGAAAATCTGGATTTGACAGTTGCAGTGTTGCACATCAATAATCCAGTGATTTAGGGGGCTGAGGCAGGAGGATTATGTTCAAGGACATCCTTAGTAATTTAATGAGAGGTTGTCTTAAAAATAAAATTTTTAAAAATGCTGGAGGTTTAGCCCATAGGCAGAATACATATGGGTACAATCCTCAGAAATACTCTACTCCTACAAAAAAAGAAAGAAAAGAAATGTAGGCTTATTTAATGTGGAAATTAAAACAAAAATCTTTCAAATTTTGGCAGGGAATTAGAATATATTAAAGGTAACATAACAAATTTTACAAATTCCACAAACAGCAACACATTTTATGGACTGGTTTAATAACACAGAAAGTTGAACAGTAATTTAAGAGTTTGGACGATATGTTACAAGACACTGTCTAGATAGTGACACAGACAAAAAGAAACAACATATAGAGTTAAGTGTGAAAAGAACAAATAAAATGAGAAGGTGTAATATAAAATGAAATTATTTTTAGAAAGGAGAAAAATAATAGAGCAAGAGAAATATTTGAATGTATAATAAATGAGAATTTTCATCTGTTAAAAAATATCAATATGCACATTCAAGTATCCTAAGAAAATTTAAGAGGAATAGATACATAATGTAGATTAAACTACAGTAACACATTAAATCCACACATTGAGAATCAATGAATCAAAACTGTATTTTCCACTACTGTGGAATGAGAAGAAGTGAAGGATCCTGTTTCCCACGGACACCTAGAACCCATTTCTGCATAAAACTCTATCATCTTATAGCCTTATGTACAAAAATGAAATAGAACAGAGAAATTGAACGGGGCCAAATGCAAAATTTATTGAGCACAAATGCTGTTGTTGGTGCTCAGGAGATCCAGTGCAATATTTGCTGAATATTAATATTTTAACTTCTCATACTTGTTTCATAAAACATAATAACCACTGAATTGAAAAATCTCCCAAGCATCTGAGAAAAATTCATTCAAAAGTGCAATTAAATTGACAAGTGACATTTTAAATATAACAAAGATATCGGAGTGCTATCTTTAATGAGCAAGGAAAATAAATAACTTCCAGGCAAGGATTTTTTAACCCAGTAAAATTTCTTGAATGAATGAGAGTTTAATCATGCCACAATTTTGAATTCTTTAGATGCAACACAAAGTAGTAAGAGTTTACTGGGCATATTTCCCTCAAAATGCACTATAATGCATCTACCAAATCATTATGCATCTGCCTTTAATTTATACAGTTCACTTGAAATACATAAAAATAAAGATGCATTTGCATCAACATAAACTGTATAATATTGATGTTGTATTAAGAATAGTATCATTTTGTGCTTATTTAAATGTGTATGTGCACACACATATACATACACACACATCGAAAGAACTTTCAAGCATTTGCCTTTATTCCTATTTATTTTGTTGATTCCTCTTTTATATACTTTATAGCATCTCTTAGCAGATTAATTGGAGCTTAATGGAACCATTTCCATCAGACTAGATAATCTTGCAGTGTTTATATTTCTGTAGCATAATATTTACTTTATTCATTTATATAATTAACTTAGATGAAATGCTTACACAGTACTGCAGAGATGTTATAGATTAATTACTTGTTTAATAGAAGAAGTGTCATATAAATTTTAAACACGCCAATGATAACATTTTACATAGCTATAATTGTACTAAAAGAGTATGAGGAAAATATAAAGGTGCCACATTAAAATAATACATAATATAGAAGACATTAATAATAACAATGATACAGTTTTGTTAGATTTTTACATCTGGGGATTTTGAAAGGAAGAAATGGGCAAAAAAATCACATGTTTCTATATTGAATGACTAAATTCTTCAATTTTTTTTTTCACTTGTAAAAAACCCAGTAGAATATGTCATTTTTATTAATAAAGGAATACATTTTAAAATACATTTAATGTCATAATTTTATAAGCTTGAGTTTTCAAATTATTAGAATAAACTGATTACATTTTAGGAACCATAATATTGTTTTTCTAATAATGATGTGGTGCCTCAACATTTCATACTAGCAACTACAGTTTGAAAACGGTATGTTTTTTTCAAATTTTTGCACTCTTTGAATAATATTAGCCAACAAAGAATTAAAAGGAAATATTTAGTGTCTTACATGGATTATTCATTTGCTTTTGACCAAGATGTTCATAATCACAATTGTGCAATGTTAAAGCTAATAATGTTTAACCCTTGAGCAAAAAGTCTATTCCAAAGCTATGCATTGCTTTATTAAATGTGAATAATTGGTTATATATACACAGGAGGTGAAAATGTAATCTGCTTTTATTATATACCTTCTTTTGTTAAATATAGTCTATTGTCTTTACTTTTTCTTTGTAAAGCTAATATATTTAATTGAAGTTTAGCTTATATTAATGATTTGTATTGTGAAGCAAACAAAATACAATCAAAATCTGCATATTTTCAAAACTTCTCGAGCAGTTTGAATAATCAAATGCAGCCAAATAAAGGTAATAAGATTACAGTGACATCATTCCAATGACATTGCCTATTGACATTTCCATAGACCTGAGTTTTTCATTATTATCATTCTAGTATTTTATTAAGAAGAATGCTTAATGAAAATGGGAGTTCGTTAATCCTGTCAAATCATGGAATTTCAGAGAAATTCTTTCTAGGACATTTTAGTAATAGGTATTATTTTTAAAAATCCCTATAATTTTATCTTTTTAAATAATTTTGCTCTGATTGTGGATCTTTTCCTCCATTGTTCTATAAGCATCACTGATGTAGAATTAAAAATATGAAGACAATTCTTCAGACTCCTGAAAGATGGTTATAAATTTAAATATAAATTTTTATATGATCTACATTTCTTTTGACCTTAAATTTTGGCCATGTCACTTAAAGCAATTAAAATTTGTGACATTGTTTTTCATTGTGTAAATTTTCTTAGGTTCTGCTATTATGGTGATATCTTATTTCATAATTTCCATATTTTCATAGTAATAGGACATGATGAGTAGGACATGATGAGTTCAATTTCATCACCACAAATGGTTCATCTATTGAAATCATATATCCTTATTAGACTAGTAAATTACCATTTCAGATCTATATCGGATGTTAAGGGAAATATGAAAATGTTTGTTTTTGTTTTTGGTACTGGGGATTGAACTCAGGGGCACTCGACCACTGAGCCACATCCCCAGCCCTATTTTGTGTTTTATGTAGAGACAGGGTCTCACTGAGTTGCTTAGCACCTCGCCATTGCTGAGGCTGGCTTTGAACTCGCGATTCTCCAGTCTCAGCCTCCCTAAGTGCTGGGATGACAGGCTTGAGCCACCGCGCCCGGCTGGAAATATGAAAATGTTATTCCCAAAGGCATATAACATGATTATATTGCTTTGTAGTCAATCTACTGTTTTAGTAATTTTATCAAAACAAAGAGAATATATTTTATTTGGTATAACTTCATTTCTATTACTACAATAATTCATATTAATCTTTGTTTATTCTCAAAATATGTATAAACCATCCTTTAAACAATCTTTTATAGAAACATATCTAATTTAATATTACAATGTTACAAGCCCTTGACTTATAACCATATAATTTTTGCCATTATTATAAAAAGGACTTAGTTTTGGCATTCAGCATTACCAATGATCTTGGTGAGAAGTAGCTCATGGTATGACCTCTCTTCTATTTGTCCCTGTTTCCATAAGCTAATCTTTTCATGATCATATTGCAAAAGCACCACATAATCTAGGATAAAGACTGGCCAGTGTTCACAAGTTGCTTTAACTTTTCCACACAGTTACTGCACACTCCTCTGAGCTAGCTGCTTTCTGTTGGGCTTTAATATACAAAGATCCATGTGATTTGTGCTTATGACCATATTTCCTTCCCAGACTTTGTCATCTATGATATTCTGGTCTTGGAACCTGGAAGAATAGGACAAGCCATTGCAAACTTCCCACAAGTCAGATACCCATTCTTCAGGCCAGTTCTTCCTCAAATTCCCTTAAAAGATCTAAGTTTTGGAGTTTTTTAATCCCTTGCCCCAATGCACAACTATATTAGGAAATGGCACTACATCAGGGAAATGTTATTATATACATTGATGGCAATTTTGTAGTATTTATTTATTTATTTATTCTAATCAAAAGGCTCTAATTATCTGAACTTACTCAGGTCTACAAACTGGGTGAAGAATTGAAATTTTTCTTTTTGGTGACTGAAGCCTTCTTTTGCCAGTTTGTGATTTTTCCTGGTTAAGCAAATCGAAGTCACTTCAGATACCTGATCTCTCTCACTCTAGGTACACTCTGGATTGTCTAGCAGCCATCACCACAAATTCCTGACCCTCACAGCATTTTGCACCTCTGGCCATGATGCTCATTATAGTGATCAAGGCTACCTTATCTCTGATGAATAGCCCTGAATATTCAAAGCCATTCTGAAATCTTATCAACTGCTGTGATGTTAGAGAATTGGCAGCATCTCTTACTCTTAACTTTAATTTATTGAATTTAGCTGTCCTGTGCTACCCTGTGCTTTCCCATGATAGCAATAGTCTCACCAATAGTGAGTTTCTTACTGTTTTGATGAAAGGAAATTTTTTATGTGCCCTTCGGGGAACTTGTTTGGGTGATGATTCTCCATAATTAAAAATTTTTAAAAAATCATTCTAACCTTTCTACCTCTCTGCCTATTCTTGCCATGTCCTTCCTTCCTTCCTTCCTTCCTTCCTTCCTTCCTTCCTTCCTTCCTTCCTTCCTTCCTTCCTTCCTTTTTTTCCTCTTTATTTTTTTTCCTTTCTTTCTTTCCCTTACCTTCCTTCCTTGTTTCTTTTGGTACTAGGAATCTGTGGGTGCTTCACTTTTTTATTTTTCACTTTGACAGAGGGTCTCAAACTTGCAATCTTCCAGCTTCAGCCTCCCAGGTCCCCAGGATTATAGGCATGTTCAATATGCCTGACTCCCACCATATCTTTAGTTTGCCACAGTAGTTCATGTATCTCATCTAATTGATCATAGTATATCATCATATGTGTACTTCAAGAAAACATTACAGTAGCATATTAAGACCAGCCTCAGATGTTCCTAGGCATAAAAAAGAGGAAAGTACTGATTTAAAACAATTATTTTTATTTTTTATTTTTTTCTTTTTCCTTAATTTATATTTTTCCACGTTTGGTGTGTTAGAGTTGTACATATTATGGGATTTGTTGTTGCATGTTTGTACATGTATGCAACATATCGAGACAATTTGGCCAATATCATTCTCCAGTGTTCCCGCTTTCCTTCCCTGCCTCTAGTCCCTTTCTTCTACTCTATTGATCTCCCTTTGATTTTTATGAGATCAACCATCACCTTTCTTTTCCTTTTCCCTCTCTAACTTCCACATATGAAAAAACAAACATACAACCCTTGACATTCTGAGTTTGGCTTATTTTGCTTAAAATAATAGTCTCAAGTTCCATCCACTTTCCTGCAAATGACATAGTTTTTCTTTATGACAGAGTAAAACTCCATTTTGTATATTTAATACATTATCCATTTATCCATTGATGAACACTGAGGCTGGCTCTATGGTTTGGTCACTGTAAATTGTGCTGCTATAAACACATTATGCAGATATCACTGTAGTACGATGACTTTAATTCTTCACGTTAAATATTGGGAAGTGGCATAGCAGGGCACATGCCTAGTCTTTTAAGGAGACTCCATACTTTTTAAAGTTATTTTTATTTTTAATTGATGCATAGTAATTGTGTATATTTATAGGGTACAGTGGGACATCAATTCATGTATTCAGGATTTTTTGAACAGATTTGGTAATTGGCATGTGTATTCTTTCAGATCTATGTCATTTATTCATGTTGGGAATATTCAAAATTCTAATAACTACTTTGAAATATTCAATTAATTTTTATTGACCACAGTTGTCCCCATATGCATAGAACTTTGGAAGTCATTTCTCCAATTCAGCTGCTTCCCTGTACCTATTGTCAATCCTGTCTCTATTCCTGTTTCCCCCACACACTTTTCAGGCTCCAATAACCACTATTCTATTCTCTGTCTCTTTGAGATTAACTCTTTAGCTTCCACACATAAGCGAGACCATGTAGTACATTTATCTATGGATGACTTATTCAACTTAACATGTCTTCCAGCTCCATCTATGTTGCTGCAAATGAAAGAAACTCATTCTTTTATGGATGAATAGTATTCCATTCTGCACACTTTTTTTTCATTCATTCATCACTTCAAGGACACTTAGGTTGAATCTATATCTCTGCTGTTTTGAAACTCCAGTAAACATGAAGTGGAGATATTTCTTCAACAGACTAATTTCATTTACTTCAGCTATATACCCATTAGTGGAATTGCTGGATGGTAGTTCTATTTTTAATTCTTTGTGAAACCTTCATACTGTTTTCCATAATGGCTAGACTTTCCCACAAATATGTGAAATGTTCCCTTTTCTGCACAACCTTGTAAACATTTGTCTTTTACCATATTTTTGTTCTTTCTAGATATACATGACAGTAGGGTATATTTTGACATATTACACATATACAGAATAAGTATAATTTGTTTCAATTAGTACCCATTATTATGTTGTATATGATGTGGAATTACATTGGTCATGTATTCATATATGAACATAGGGAAAGATATGTCTGATTCATTCTAGTGCCTTTTTTATTCCTATCCCTGTCTTTTACCTTTTTGATAATAGCCATTGATAATTAGAAATGTTGAACATTTTTTCATGTATGTTGTTCATTTCCATATTTTCTTTATTTTTTACTTTTAAAATGTTTTATTACTGCATTATATTTCTTTTGAAACATGTGTTTGGGTCATTCATCAATTTTTAAATCAGTTTTTTTTTTTCTTTTGCTGTTCAATTGTTTTAGTTCATTTTCCATTCTGGAAATTAATCATTTGTTGGATAAATAGCTTGCAAATATTTTCTTCCACCCTGTAGGTTGTCTCTTTATTTTTTCCCTTGATGTACAAGATGTTTTTGTTTTGATATAATATAATTTGTCCAATTTTACTTTTGTTGCCCTTGCTCTTAGATTCATATCTAAATAATAGTCGTGCTAGCTAATGCCCTGAAGTGTTTCTTCTGTAATTTCTTCTGGGAGCTTCCTAGTTTCAGGTTTTACATCTAAGTTTCTGATCCACTGAGTTGAATCTTGTGTTTAGGAAGAGAAGAGTGTCTAATTTCTTCCCTCTGGGTATGTATATCAGTTGCCCCAACACCATCCATGAATATATTGTATTTTCTCTTATATAAATTATTGGTGTTATTGCCGAAAATCAGTTGGTTGTAAATATATGGATTTATTTCTGGATTCTCCATTGCATCGCATTGGCTTATCTGTCTTTTTATACTAGTACCATGCTGTTTTGGTTACTATTGCTATTCAGTATGTTTTGAAGTCAGGTGCTATAATACCTCCAGCTTTGTTCTTATTATTCAGGATTGCTTTATCTACTCAGGGTGTTTTTTGATTCCATATAAAATGTAAAGGATTTTTTTTCTATTTCTGTGAAGAAATCCATTAGCATTTTTATAGAAATTCAACTGCATGTGTAGATTAGATTGACTTGGGTAGTATGGACATTTTAATTATTGATTCTTCTACCCACAGACATAGGATGTCCTTCATTTTTAAATATCCTCAATTTCTTTCACTAGTGTTTTGTAATTTTAATTACACAGATCATTCAGTTTCTTAATTAAATTTATTCCCAGCTATTTTGTTTTCTGAAACTATTATGAGTGGAATTGCTTTATTGATTTATTCTCAGTAATTTTGTTACTGAATAAAAAACATTACTGATTTTTGTACGTTGATTGTTGTATCCTATAACCTTACTGAATTAGTTTATTTGTTCTCACAGTTTTTGGTGGAGTCTTCATTTTCTTTCTTTCTTTTTCTGTATAAAAGCACATTGTCTGCAAACAGACAAGTGTATCTCCTCATTTACTAATGAAATATCCATTATTTCTTTCTCTTTCCTTATTGCTTTAAGATCTCCAGTGCTATTTTGAATGAAATGAAATGCTATATCTTGTTCCTGATCTTAGAGGAGTCAATTTCAGCTTTTCCCATTCAGAATGATGTAAGCTTTCTGTTTTTCATTTATAGTCTTCACCATGTTGAGGTGCATTCTTGCTATACATAATATTTTCAGAGGGTTTTATCATGAAGCAGTGTTAGATTATATTGGATGTTTTTTTCCCATCGATTGAGACAAGAATACAGATTTTATCCTTCATTTTGTAGATATGCTCTATTACTTTTCTTGATCTGTGTATGTTGAACCATTTTTATACTCCTAGATTAAATTCCACTTGATCATATTTTAAAATACTTTTCATGTACTGTTGAATTTGATATTTTTTGTATTTTATTGAGAATATTGGCATTAATGTTTGTCTGGGATATTGGTCTACATTTTTCTTTTTTGGTATATCCTTGTCTGGTTTTGGTATCACAGTAATGCTAACCACATAGAATGAATTTGGAAAGGTTACCCCTCTTTTGATATTTTAGAGTACTTTGAGAAGAATTGGTGTTAGTTTTTCTTTAAATATTTGGTAGAATTTGGTAGTAAAGTCTTCCAGTCCTGAGCTTTTTGTTGTTGTTGTTGGGAAGTTTTTTATTACTGACTTAATTCTATTACTTGTTATTGTTCTGTTTGGGGGTTCTATGTCCTCATGGTTTATATGTACCAAGGAATTTATCCATTTCATCTCATTTTTTTGATTTGTTTGTTCATAATAAGGTCTAATGACCTTTCATATATCTGTTATATCAGTTACACTGCCTCCTTTTTCACCTTTGATTTTATTTGATTGGGTCTTCTTTGTTATGTCTTGATTAGACTAGCTAAAGTTTTATCCATTTTATTTTTGATAAAATTTTTCAAAAAGCCAACTCATTGATTTCATTGCTCTTTTCTATATTTTCTTAGTACCCTTCATTTATTTCTGCTCTGATGTTTATTATTTCTGTCTTGCTATTTTTGACTTTGGTTGTTCTTTTTTTGCTAATTTATTGAGTTGCATTGTTAGATTATTTGAAATCTATTTTTATATATGCATTTATTATTATAAGCTTTCCTTTTATTATTTATTTTGCTACATCTTATAGTTTGGGGTATGTTGTGCTTTAATTTTTATTTGGGTCAACATTTTTAAATTTCCCTTTTGATATTTTTCATCAACCCTTTCATTTTTCAAGAAGATATCATTTGATTGTCATGTATTATCTTATATCAAAAGTTCCTCTTCTTGATTTCTAGTCTTATTTTATTATACTCAGAGAACATACATGACATGATTTCAGTTTTTGGTGTTTGCCTTTTAATTTCTAGAGGCTTGTTTTGTGATCTAACATATGTTCTGCACTGGAGAATGTTTAATTTACTGATTGGAAGAATCTGCGTTCTGCAGTTGCTGCATGAAATGTTCTGTAAATATATGTTTGGCCCATCTGGTCTAGAGTAAAGTTTAACTGTGGTGGTTCTTTGTTAATTTTTTAATGAAATGATCTGTCCATTGACAAAAGTGAAGTGTTGAAGTCTCCAATTATTATCGTAATTTAGGAATGTCCTTCTAACCTTGTCCTTTTTTTTTTTTTTTAGTATATCCTTTGTCTCTTTCTGCCTCTCTTGTTCATCTTGTGGTTTGATGATTTTCTGTATTGCTAGGGTTTGATTTTCTTTATTCTTGTACACCTTCTTTAAAATTGAGTTTTGTACTTTCATAAATTTTCATGATGGTGATTACTACCCTTTCACTCCTAATATTGGACTTCAGGGAAAGTACTTTATTTAAAAATATTTTTTCACCTGTACAATCTCATATTCTTCCTCCAGCTCCAAATCTCTAAGATGTAATCTCACATATGTTTCTCGGGTTCATTTCAGCATACATTAGCAAAAGCAAGCAATTTTTTTTCAGTAAAAAGTTCCTTTTTTGCTTTAGCCAAAGATGTAATTTCTTATTCAAAGTAATTCATGCTCTGACCTATTTATTGGCCAGAAGGAAATGAGGACAGACATAGTACACCTTTGAGTCAAATAAACATTCCATGGCAAGATGCAGCTCCAGGCAAGGTTATAGTAAGGTGTATAGGTATAGGGAGTTTATTCAGCTCTACTTAAGGTAGAGAATTGTTTCTGATAATGTTGAGGGTTTAAAAATTGAGAAACCTGTGATTCTCAGGCCTCTCTCCTCCAAAGTCTCATCTGTTATGTTTTAGAATTTATAAATTTTCATCTTCTAAAAGTCAATACATTGATGATATTTATCCATTAAAAATGTACCTCAAAAATATTGTCATCAATAGCTTTTGATAATTAAATCATTACGAATGTTTATATCCATAAGACTATAAGCCATTTCTGATATTATCTCTGAAAAGATGTATTTCAATAATACAATCCTAACACTGAAAAGAATTAGATTTCATCCAATCTCTCATCTTGTTCAACTAAAATGACAGATACTTATTTTCCCATGAGGCATCTCACTGTGGTGTTAGATAATTCTAGGTAAAGAAACTTTTGTAAATTCTTATTAGATCTACTTTTATATAATTTCCACACTAGTCTTTATTAAACTTTCTCTGGTAATCTAGAATGCATTTTATGTTTTTTAATTTAAGAGCTGAGGAAAAACCAACTAATGACTCTTAAGTCCTCCATTAAAAAAAATCTCTGATCTGAATACTTCTCATAAATTTACAACTGCTATATCTCAGCCAGTATCTTCTTCTGTCTGGACTACTGGGTGGAACAGATTCTGACTGATCTACTTGCTCCTTCTGTTACCTTTCATGTCAGTGTCTACAGACACTTCAGAGTACCCATTGATGCATAATTCATATTCTCTCCTACTTCTACCTCTAAAGTTGCCTTCCATTATATTAAATCCCCTGAGTTGCTATATGATTTGACCCCTGACTGGCAATTCAGTCTCAAATTCTGCCATCTTTTTGCTGTGCTCTGTCCCCAGCAGCATTTTTTTCTGTTCCTTGACATGCCAAACACATTTCTCAGAAATATTCTTATCTTCTAGAAAAGCATTGTAAATTCTTCACAATGCTACTGTTGTGAGCTGGATTGTATCTTCCTCCAGATTTAGATGTTAAAGTCAAAACTCTTCCTACTACACATAATGTGACTTTATTTGGAGATATATCATTTAAAAAGGCAGTTAAATTAAAAGGAGATCTTAAGTTAGACCCTAAGCCAATATGGTATCCTTATAAGAAGAGAAGGAGGCACAAACAGGCACAAAGGGAAGACCAGAAGATACAGGAAGAATATGACCATCTATAAACCAAGGAGACAAACCACAAAACAAATCAATCCTATTGGCACCTTGATCTTAGACTTAAAGCCTCAGGAACTATGAGAAAATAAAATGCTATCTTATCTACCAGATCTGTGATTCTTCACTCTGACATCCTAAGCAAATTAATATAGTTATTTTCTCCTTATTACAGTGACATCTCAAATGTCATTTCCTCAGAAAGGCCTTCTTTAAGTATAATGACCAAGTTGGTCAAATACATTAGTCACTCATGTTATTACTCAATTGTTTTTAATGGCATGTATTAATGTGAAAAATTTTGACTGTTGTTAATACATTTATTTTATAAATGACCTTTAGTTTCTTGAAGATAAATTTTAACTGTCTTGATCATTACATGCTATTGAAATATGGATAATCAATAAATAATTATCAAATAAATGCTATATATAGACGGTTATTACTCTGTCTTTCTACAATATCACTTATTTTATTTTCTGCTGGAGTAGACATTATGAATTTCTTTCATGATTTTTCTAATGCCTTTCTATCCAAAACTCTTGACATCTTGTTTACATCCCCCCTTGAATTAAAAATGTATTCATAATGATTTTTTTAAATGACTTGGACCATCACTGAGAATACTGAGCTATCTGCTACTTATTTATAATAACCTAGAGTAATAGTTTCATTATTAAACTCAGGGTTTTATTTACCTTTTTTAAAAACAACTTTTAATTCTATTTGTAGTCAACTGCAACTTTAGCATTTTATTTTTGTGCAAGTAAAAAAAAATACACTGAACATTCTTCCAGCCTATTCTTTTACTATTTTAAAAATATTTGAATGTAAGATATAGTAACATTTAATTTAATGTTGTATTATTAAATTAACCCTAGTTCAACTACAAATCTGAAGAACTTGATCATGGTTAAAAAATCATCTTGAAATTGCTATGTCCATTTTGCTACCTCAGAATCACTTTATGTTTATATCACTTATGGAATCTCTCTCTTTTTTTTTTTTTGCGGGGGGGGGAGGTACCAGGGATTGAATTCAACTACTGAGCCACATCCCCAGCCCTATTTTTTGTATTTTATTTAGAGATAAGGACTCACTGAGTTTTTTTAGTGCATCACTATTGCTGAGGCTGGCTTTGAACTCATGATCCTCCTGTCTTAGCTGACTGAACACTGAGATTACCCACAAAATACAGATACCTCAAAGTTGCCAAATTCAGACTTCTCTCCTTTCTTTATATTATTTTTTAGGTAAATGTATTAGTTCCTTTATCTTCAACTGTCTTTGAAATTTTAAGAAACTTGTTCTTTCCTTATGTTGTAGTTTTCATAAAATTTTATTCTACAAGCAACTATTCCCCAAATGTGTAAGAGTGAATATTCTTGATTTCTTCTGAATGTGTCACGTTCTCTGTAAAGCAAGAATTTTAGCAGCCAGTAAAATAGATGGGTTTTGTTGAGCTATCTGCTACTTCCTGGAATGGGTTCAAGAATGATATAATACCTGGTCACCCCTCAACTAACTCCAGAACTCTAAGTATCTTTTCTTGTCACCAAATACCACATTTTTTGCTTGAGGCAAGTAATAGATTTTATTACTTCCATTAGTGTCATTTTATTTATGTATTTGTTTGTTGGTTTGTTTGTTTTTGAGACAGGGGATTGAACCAAGGGATGTTTTACCACAGAGCTGCATCTGACATCCTTTTTAATTTTATTTTGAGGCAGGATCTCATTAAGTTGCTAATGCTGACCTCTAACTTGCAATCCTCTTGCCTCAGCCTCCTTAATTGCTAGGATTATAGGCATGTACCACCAATGTCTGGCTTTTTTTAATGTATTTTTAAAATCATGATAAAGGAATGGAAGGATTGAGGGGAAGATGAGAACGAAGGTAGGAGTTGAGAGAGAAGTGGAAAAAGTAGACCTTTAGAATCAGAGACATAGTGGTTCCAGTTTCAGCTATGTTAAATATCAATTTTTTTCCCTTGGACACCCCAAAGAACCACTGTAAAACTGATTCTCCTTTTTTAATAGGGCATAAATTAAATATACTGGCAGAAAAGTTGCTATGATTTAAATAATACTTGAAGATAACAATTGAATCACTTGAAATAGTGTCTAAAAATTATAAATATCTAATTCATGATAGTTTTTAAAAAAATTAGAAAAATCCACATTCAGACAGATTAATATGATGGCTTTGCTTGTTATAACTACACTTTTCTCATAAACTGTATATTTCTTGCCATGTGCACAAACCTCTGAAAACTGGTTGAAAAGTGCCCAAAGTTTGGTTATTATGATTTTTAGATAATTACCCTCACACTCTGGCCACAGTAATAAGGATTTACCCCCATAAGCTGACCCAATGCCCTGTGAAGTACACCAGAATTCTACTTTCTACTTTGTACTTTCTACTAAGCTGTGATGACTGACCACAGGAGTCAGGTCCTCTCTGGATTTTGAATGCAAACAATACCAAGAGAGAGAGTTCATATTAGAGGCCAGAGAAGGGCAGGGTATACTGGGAAGTATTAATAAACATTAAAAAAAAATCATAGAAAAATTAAAGCCATGAAAGAGAAAACCTGATTAGACAGAGTTCCCTGACTAGAAAAAAGGGAAGTCATTTGCTAATCAGGTGCAAAAGGAAAACACACAGAAGCAGAAACAGAGTTCACAAGCTTAGCAATCCTCTGGAATGTTTCAGAGGTAACAGCAGGATTTGGATGACTGAGTTTGCTGTTGTATTTTGAAAGGTGCAGGAGTAATGCTTTGTTTCTTTTGAGACCCACTATAGGCATTTTTTGATTTTTACCTGTGTCTGTTGCTTCTCTGAGTCTTTTTGTTTTGTTGTTTTTAATGCATTGTCTGAACTAACCTGGGTGCACTTCTGTTTCTTGTAGTCTGACAGATCCTAATTAAAATGAGACAACTAAAATCAACTAGTACAGGCTGCTTAATTTACCAATGAACGACAGCTTGTAACCCTGGTCACCCAGTTACTAGGACACAGAGAAAGATAAACCTGGTTTATACACAAGTTCACTTCTCTTTCTGATTTGAATTCTCACTCTGAATTCTCTTCACAGTGGACAAGATCTCCAAACTTTAGTTCAAGCTGCATGATTCTTGCCCTTCATTGTATATTTTTCCTTTTACTTTTCAAGCTCTTGTTTCTTCTTTATGCTTTAAAATTTTTATTCATGTAATATTTTTTCCATCTCATCTAAGGAGTTCCCACCCTGGAATGTAAATTTTTATAGTGACAAAAACATTCCTACATATTTGCTCTAGACCAAAGTACAACTTGCTCTAAGTTACTTGTGACTAATAATGAAATCAAGCATCAAAGCCAGCATTGAGCTACACTTAGAGCTTGGGAAAATGTTACCTCTACATCAACATTGCTTAAGCCATTCTACAAAAATGGACAACCCATAAGGGCACATTGTTGAAATTTCTTCTAAAAACCACTACAGATATATTTCACCATCTTCTGAATCTAAATTAATATTGAAAAATAAAATAAATGCTTTGCATAGTAGTACCTGAATATATAGTCTAAGAATTTGGCTAGCAGCTAAATCAAGGGTGTAGTTTTCCCTCACTTAATTAACACTAATTCCACCAAGGCAAGGATCTCCCTGCATGATACAGATTATTATAATGGTCTCCTGATTTCTTATTTCTAGCCTCAACTTTCTCGATTATGTTTTCTTTTACACTCCTAAATGAATGATGATAAAAACACTCTGAAATACTTATCACGATCCCATGAGACTCTCTAAGGCTCTCTACTCCCAGACACTGCTGCACTCAAGTCCCTGCATAATGATTCCTTTCTCTACCCTTCTCCTTATTTCCCATTAAAGTATACTGCCCAATATAATGTATGTTTCATAGGGCTGTCCTTTCTATTATTATTCACAAATGCCATGTTCATTCCTTGCTCACACCATTACTCGCTATTTCTTCCTATATCTTTTGAGAAACCTAATTCATGAATTACTTCATTGCTACCAAAATCCACAATCATCTCCCTGATAGTGAAGTTTTATTATTTCCACTGCATTTTTGATCCAACTGATCTTTAGTTGGTCTTTACTTTGTTATTTATTTGTATATATAAATAGTAGAAATTAGATAAATTAGATTTTGTTCCCATTGCTCTCAGTAGTTAGGACAGTAAGAGACATACAATAGATATTTAATAAATAACTTTTGGCTAATTAATCATAACCAAGCTATCCTGCAAATGTGAATAAGGAAAGAGTACTATTGTTGCTAATCTTTCCCATGATGTTCATGGAATTTTCCAACTGTTTCTGTAGAGGAAGATGAGCTGTGCAAGGACATTAAGTACACATATAGCGTTAAATGTAACTAACAAAGAACAGAGAGAAGAGAGGAAAGATTATGTAGCACCACTTAGGGAATATGTAAATGTCATCCACCTCTTCAAGGTGATATTTTAGCTATAGAGAGCTAAATATTGCCATAAACCTGAAGCTCACTTCCATAGCTATTATCCCTGATTATATGGTTTTTCCATGCATGAATAATATGTAGATGATAGGCATTTCAATCTTCATCTTTTCCATGACATTTAGACAATATTTACTTGTTAACCTATTTGACAGTGTGGATTCTACTCATATATATATGTGTACTTATACAATATATGTGTGCATATGTATAAATAGATATTTGACATTTTATGCCAACGGCGTTTTTTAGTAGTGATATTATTCAAGTAATCTCATTACTAAAATGACTGGTGATACACTTTCAGCCCCAGGTGGCTCTCTTTACCATTCAGAAGTGATTACATAAAGATTGAAGAGATATTTTGCTTTCCATTTGTGTTTGTCTTTTATTGAACTTGGTTAATATGACATGCTCTGTGATTTTAGGTTTTTAAAGTTAGTACAGTCCCCTTGGAAGTGTTTGCACATAAGTGTGGATAAAAAATATGTAGCCACTCTCGTTTAAGCTTTTAGAAAGTGCTTTTAGTAAAGGTTTGGAACTGAGGCTCAGGTTAGAGATTTTACTTAACCTGCACAGGGAAATCCTACTAATCTTAAAGGTAATTAAAACACACACACACACACACACACACATACACACAAACATATATATATATATATATATATATATATATATATATATATATACACACACACACACATATATATGTAAGAAAGATCATTATTTTTGTTTAAATATTTTTAAACCTCTTTCTCTGAAAGAATTAATTATAAGACTATTATATGTACTTGACATTATGGAAAATGTAGAAATTAAATAAACCTGACTTTATGCAATTTAAACATAAGAAAACAAATTCTTATTTTATAATTTTTACATTTATGGAGATAACACTGATATCATTTTGCAAATAAACAAGAAGAATGAAATTTGATTTCATTTGCAGAGTTAAAAATAAAGGCAGTAATTATCCCTTTACAGAGTGATCACAAGTGCATGATAGACTGCAAAAATGTCTCTCCTCACTTTCCTATGCCATTAACTTTTAAGTAGTTTACTGAAGCATTGATATTTTTATACCTATGTAATGAAGTGTCTTGTGTAACATAGCAAAATTACTGCCTTAAATATATAAATACAGAAAATTAATCTCCCTAAAATGCCAGAAACTTTCTATGTTTAAAAACTGCATAAATTACTTTGATATATTAATATTTCTTAAAGTAAAGTATTCTACTACTTGTATTCAAAAATGAAATAAAAATAATGTATTTCAAATACATAAAAATAAAATATCCTTAGGATGATTTATTTATTTATTTATTTTGTACTAGAACTTGAACCCAGGGGCGTTATATCACTGAACTATATCCCCAGTCCTTTTATTTTTTTTATTTTGAGATAGGGTCTTTCTCAGTTGCTGAGGTTCTCACTATGTTGTTGAGCCTAACCTCAAGCTTGTGATTTCCCTGACTTAGCCTCTAGAGTCACTGGAATTATAGGGTACCCCACTATGCCTGTTATTTAGAATCTTTAGATTTTAAAGAGGATGTGTTAAAACAAAAACAATAATCTCAGTGGAGTCTGCATATTCCAAATTCCTTGGAAACCAATGTAAATTGTGATTTTTATCTTGCAAATAAATCATTGATTTCAAGGTTTTTTTTACAAATTTTAAATTTTTCATGAGCACTTGTCATTACAAATACAACTATAAAATATATTTTTTAGATAAAAGTTTTATTAAACTTATGGAATAGAGTAGAATGCCTAGATATGATGTTGTATAAAGGGTTATTTATTATAATTTCTCTTGATGCTCAAAATCTTAAAAATGAATTGAAAATATTTTTAAAAATCACTTAGAATGTGTTTGCAAGACTGAGTTTTCTTAATCAAATGTAGATATAATTAAAGAATTGAATTGACATCATTACTAGACTTTATTTTTCTCTCTTAAAAGTAAACTTCCCAAAATTCCATTTTTATAATCAGTGTTAATTTGATTTGTAACCACTTGGGAAAAAATATATATGTAAAATTAATTTTCTTACATAGGTGTAATTATGACACATATACATGCTTAAGATATTTCTCTTTAATTTACTTTTCTCTTTACTTTTTATTTGAAAATTTTTACATGTTCTTTAAAGGACCTTGCTTGATCTAACTCCAGCCTCAAGGAACAGTCTTTCTTGATCTCTATTAGGTGATCCTTCTGAACTTGACTTCAAAATTCTTGAAATCATCACATTTCCTGGTTCCGTGTTCCTGGGTCTTTGCTCATGCTTTTCTTCTATTTGCAACACTTTCACACTCTTTTTTTCACCTTGATAACTCCTATTCATTCTCTTAACACCCATGCTACAAAAGCTCTTTTCCCTAGGCTCAGTTGGAATATCCTGTTCTGCCCATGCAGGGGTCTATCACTTTCTCCAGTAAGTGATAAGCATAGGCCAACAGTATCATCAATTGATGGTTTCCTTCTTTTTCTCCAACTTCATATTGGCTTGCCCTAGAATAAATTTATTGAATATAATCCAATTGAAAGTAGTGTATACTCAATCAAATTTGAAAGCATTCCAAAACCAAAGTCACTTAAGATGATTTTAATGATGCATACATTTTAGTCATTTAAAATAAATAATTCCCTATTAATAAATTCATTGGAAATCTGCATTAGTATTCAATTTACATTAATGACATCCTTAAGAAAATCTGCCAACTTTATTTGATTCTGCTAGAAACCAGAAATGGCAATCCATTTGTAAAGAGTAATTTTAGGTAAAATTTTTGGAACATAGCAATATCAGTAACAATAATAACTAACAAGTCAGAAATACCTAAGATGACATTCAATATTTTACTCTCTTAGTAGAGGAGGTACTGGATACAAATCTCAGTTTAAAAAAAGAATTATATTGATGTACTTTGTATTATTTGTGCTAACTATATGAAAATTGAAAAACTGATGATATCAATTTGAAGTTTTATTCTGCTTTTTTTCGTTTATTCAAAATATCAGTGTATTTATACTTGTTCTATACTACTAAATATATGACAGCTTTATATTTAGATCACTATTATGTCCCTTAAAAAATATTCACACTCTGATTTTCAGAAATTCTACTTCAAAAAAGAATACTAGCTATTATAGGGAAGAGGCCCACCATGAGTCCAAGGTAGGCACAGGGGCCCTCCCTTCACCCAGATTCTTAGCATCAGGTCAGAAAGATTTCTGACATATTGCGGAAAGTACCAGGCAAGAATTTATTAGCAGAAATAGGAAAGGGGTAAAAAAGGACACTCTCAAGGGAGAGAATGGACCCTTAGAAGTTATCCAGAGTACTGCCTAGTTCCACATTCTGATTTTTTTTAATGATGAACCTCAATTTTATTTACAAAGATCCGTTAATTTTCAATTTGAAAAAAAAGAATCTGAAATTTTGTCTATAGGACAGAAAGAAAAATCAAAAGTAAGAGGACAAATTATTTATTCATTAATTATTTTAATTGTTTGGCTGACTTTTAACTGACAGCAAAGAACTGCACAGACAGCTTCCTAGATAGGATGGTGTGTTGCTCAGAGTTGTAATTCTTAAGAAAATTGAGTCCCCTGTTTTTGCTTAAATTTCTTGATCCTTTAATCAATTCATTACCCTTTGAACAGCCCTCAACAAGCTTTCTTTCTGAGGGTTTTGATGTTTTGATTGCCAAGGTGACAAGGGGTTGTAATAGTGTCAGTGATAAGGGAGGGTCTGATCTTGAAACAGTCCTTTTGTTTCTTTTGCTACTGAGTTATCTCTGAACTCAGTGACAGTTTACCTCTAAGCTACATCTTTAGCCTTTCTTTTTCTTTTTCTTTCTTTCTTTTTTTTTTTGAGAAAAGATCTCCCTAAATTGCTGATGCTGGCCTTGAACTTGCAATCTCCCTGCCACAATCTCCTAAGGGTCATTGGGATTACACGTGTGCACCACTACGAGGGATAAATAATAGTGTTTCTTCAGTGGGTGTATGACTGGGGAAGTTAACGTTCCCGGCCCCCATCTTCCAGGGCCTTGCCTGTCAGATAAGGCTTCCCAGGGTTTTTAGTTGGCCTTCATCATCCTCCTCCTGCTTACCTGTTCACAGTTGAGGAGAAACTTAACACTATCTCTGCATGAGTAAATTATTATTCAATCTTTGCCCTTATTTACCAATGTAAATGGTTTCTAAAATATGCTAGAAGCTAGAATTTTTAAAATACAAGGCTCATGTAATTACAACTTGAAATCAGAATTAACGTGAATATGTAAGCTAGATTATCAAGCCTTATCAAATTCTCAATTCCAAGCTCTAATCGTTTACTGAAGTAAAATTTCTAAGCCTAAGAGCATTTTTAAAAACTTTTTTCTTTTACTAAAGAAAAGCATTAATGCATTAGAGCCACAAAGGGCCTCAAGAGCTTAGTAGACCTAACAAAAGAGTGCTCATCATTTATGGTTTCAGCCCACCTTCTGGAGAAGACCTGGACCGCACTTCTTCATAAAAACTCAGAATATTGATTCTCTTTGCATTTTCTCCATGGAAAACATGACTTTATTTTAATCTGATTCAAATTCAAAATCAGCATGATCTTCTATGGAAAAGTTGTATTATTTCTCATGACAAATGGGGCATTGAAATGACAATACATTTTCCTGAGAAAATATCTCCCACCTTAGCAGAAATAAAACACACAACAGCATAACTTCACACAAAATTTAATTCATTCAGGGAAAAAATAGAATCTTACCATTACCATATTCAAAGAAAGGAAATGTTGCTTTGAGACAAAAAAAAAAAATGCTGCTAAAATGGTAAAAGAAAAGAGAAACAGAATATAAATAAAATATCACATAGTAAGTCCGTCCAAAAAAGGTGAAAACAAAAACTATAATCAGCATCATCCAAAATTTGTTAAATTAAATTTAAAAAATCTAAAATGCATGAAGTTTAGAACAATTTGGAGTGATTATTGATGTCATTATTCATAATCTGTGGGGGTTTTGGGTTAAAACAAGAAAGAATGTAATACTCAAAACTTATGGAAGATGATGTTTGAGACAACAGTTTTCATTCACCACCTAGGTTCAACCATTAAAGTATTTTGTTGTCTATCACTCTTTAAACACAACATTTTATTCAATATTTGTAAAATAACTTACAATATATATTTTTAAACAGTGTAGAAACAAATTAATTAGTTTGGTTAACCATTTTGGACAGTCTTTAATAATAAACATTCTATAATAGTTTAAAATAAAAATACTACTGATATTCACTTATTGCTTTCAACAGTATGTATGCTAATGAAGTCTGTGTGAGAAGTTGGAAAATCATACTTATAATGCCTCTCTTCTAATATCATACGCTGAATGTGACTTTGGAAGGTGTTTGTTTTCATTTTGTGGATTGTATTGTTCTGTTTTTAAGGCTTTCTCTGTTATTCAGTAAGATTCTCCCAGAGTTTATAATGCTAAATCTTAGAAGAAGAAAATTTATTCCCTAAACCTCAAAAACTTTGCACTCATCACATTCATCTCTGTTCCTCTGCTTCTCTCAGTGGGATATTAGTAGCAATCATGGATGTTTTAGTCAGCTTTTCTGCTGCTGTGACCAAAAGAGCTGACAGGAACAATTTTAGAGGGGGGAAAATCTTATTTGGGGCTCACAGTTTCAGAGTTCTCTACTCCATTGCTTTGGGCCTGAAATGAGGTAGAAAATTATGGTGGAAAGGTGTGGCTGGGAAAAGCAGCTTAGGCCATAGCACCAGGAAGCAGAAAGACACGGTTCCCCGCACTACAGACAAAATATAAGCCCCAGGGGCACTGCCCCCAGAAACCCACCTTCTTTAGCCACACTCTACAATTACCATGCAGTTAATCCCTCAATGGATTAATGCACTGATTAGGTTAAGGCTATAATAGCCCAGTCATTTCACCTCTAAACTTTCTTGCATTGTCTCACATATGAGCTTTTGGAAAATACCTCACGTCTAAACTGTAACAGATAAAGAGAAGAAAGATGTACAAGGCTCATGGTATAGCTTCGAGTTCTGTTAGAACTGATAGAGTCTGTTAAGTATGGTTCCAACGAGAAACATTTATAATTTGAAAAAACTATCAGGTTTTCCATGTAACTTTGAATTTGCCTAAGTAGTTTTGGTTAAGTGATGTCCACAAATGTACCTTACAATTTTGGTAGCAGCGTCTTGGGTTGTAGCTCAGAAGTGGCGTGCTTGCCTAGCATGTATGAGTCACTGGGTTTGATCCTCAGCACCACATAAAAAATAAATAAATAAAATAAAGGTTAAAAAATTGGGTTACAGTACTGGAAGGTACTGAGGACCTTTAAGAGGTGGTGCCTATGTACTCTAGGTCATTGGGTGTGTGTACTCTAAGTACCTATGGCACCCTGCCCATCTTGTACTCTATCTCCTCTGTTAAGAGATGTGAGACCATCTTATTCCTACACTCATTCTTGTCATGATGTGCCCCTCACTAGAAGGCAATTGATGAGGCTTCTCAGTCTTGGACTTAGATCTCCAAAACTTTAAGTTAAATAAACCTTTTCTCTTTAAAAGTTAATTGCCTCTGGTATATTTTTATGGTGACATGAATATAACTAATACAGTTCTGGACACTAGAATTACCAAATCCAGACGTCAGCAGAGTGGCAATCCTTACAGAGACTCTAATTGAGAATCTTTTCTTTGCTTCTTCTATTAACTTCCAATAATTATTGGCATTGATTTGTAGGTACACTCCAATCTCTGCCTTTGTTATTGCAATGCCTCTTCCTTTTCTGTGTGTTTTCTTAAGCTCCCTTTGGAAAGATACATGTACATGCATTTAGGGGTCATCAGATAATCCAGAATAAATTCCCCCTCTCAAAAGCCTTACCTTCATCATATATTTTACCATGTAAAGTGTCATTTATTCTTCTGATTTATAAGGTAACATTTTCAGTTTCTGGATTCTAGGACATGATGTATCTTTCTGGCCACCAGTAGGCCCACTATAAGATCCACCATTCCAGTTGACATATAGTCAAGACAACAATCAGTTGTATTACGTATAAGCAGAGATAGAGCTTATGAAGATATTATCCACTATTTCAACCTCCTGAATATGATGGAGGAGCTCTTCTCCTAAAATTGAAAACAGCTTTTATTATGAAGTTAAAAATGTTTCCTTCTTGCAAATATCAATATTACCTTTCCTTGAGACATTTACCCCTCTTGGACAAGAGAAGTCAATGGAAAATGTCTTATACATTTATGCCAAATTTCCTTCCATTGCATGCTGTACAAAAAATACTAAATGTTACTAAATTTAAAGGGCTATTCTAAAGAAAAACCATTAAGCCTATAAACATCATGTAAAATGTTAAAATATTAAACATTATGTAAAAATTGTAATAGACTCCTTAAAGCAAAAATTAATGCCTATTTCTTAAGAATATGTTAGTGTTAGGTATGACCACTGAGAATAATAATTTTAAGATCATATTTCTTACCCTTTATTCTTTATGGACCCTTACCTTTTTTTTAAACTAATGTATGCTCTATTGGAAGAATTATTTTTTTAACTACTAAACTATTTGCCAAACTAAAGTACTCAGAAAAAATGAAAGTACATCATTTTCAAACCACTTTGATTACCTGATATTAATATATTAACCTACTGTAATATTCCATTTATTAACTTTTACCATAAATAGTTGTTTCTTTTGAGTTGTTTTAAAATTTATCTTTTCAGTAAACATCATTTCTGTGATTTTTTGTTTGTTTGTTCTGTTTTGATGAATATTAAGATTATGGCTATAAGTAACATGTTAGTGCATTTAAGATATTATTTATTTTAAGTAAATAGAACTACTTATAACAGCTAGGAATATAACAAATGTCACCTTAGTTGCATATTGGCTCTTACACTTCTATTAAAGTTTTCATTTGTTGTTACACCAAATTTATGCATACACTCCATTCCATTTCTATATCAACAAGCATGGATCTTGTTGATACCCTATTTTTTGGTTATTCAAGTTTACATCATTATTTGGCTTCTCTCCTGCTAATTATTTTTGTTCTAATAAAGTATGATAGTTACAACCTTAAAATAGAATATAAAAAACATTAAATATTCATAATTCCTTTGAATCTATTCTCTGTAATTTTTTATTAATTAGGGCAGTTGGCAGCACATATTTTGAGTAAGAAACATTATTCTTTCCAAAAATAAATTTTCATCAGGAAAAGGTTTTAGAAAAATATTGTTTGATATATAAAATAAAGTAGGAGGCTTTCAACTTGGGGATTAAAGGCATTAATTCCATTAATTTTAGTGCATAATGACTAAAGTACCAATGTGCATTCTTTGAGGCTTTATGCACACACATTATTCTTGAATGCCTAGTCAGTTGGTAACATAGCAGGGGTTGATTTATTTTCTTAGGATTTAGACTAAATCATCTCTCTGTTACACTACTCTCATACGAGCAACACCCTAAATGAACTTCACATAAAGAAAAACTAAATAAGTGTCTTAGTAAGAAATGAAAAATAGTATCTTATTATTTCACAGTTGATATGTTCATGTAAAAATTAGCAATAGCAAAACATTTCCATATTATTATTTATTACTAATTTATTAATAATAACAGCTTAATTGTATGCAGTAGTTTATGATTCATATCAGAATCATGGGATAATCTTATAATTATGTATGATACAAATATCTCAAAGTGTATTGTATATCTGCCCTCTCTTGTCCTTTAGCATTGAGCTGTTTTGCTATTCCCAGCTATGAATACTTAAGTCAGGAAAGAAAATTGTGGGAAAAAAATTCCAAAATTTTATTTGATGCATTTTGCTTGAAAGTGACTTCACCATTACTTACAACTATGAGCATTGGTGCCTTTTTGTAAAAATTATGTGTAGTTATAAGAAAAAATAAATTTATATATATTTGAATTCATCGATTATGAATATCTGCATTAAACACAAAAATAGTAGAGAGTGATGGAAATAAAAAACCATTGATATATGTCAAAGTAATTTAGGGTGGTATTATATGTTTTAAGTTGTCAAAAAATTGATCTCCTAGACTTTCAGAAAAGAATGGTGATTACCAGAAGTCAGGGAGAATGGGATATGGAGAGGGATGAGAAAGGTTAATCAAAGGGTACTAAATTATAGTTAAATAGGAATAAGGGTGACTAGAAATAATTAATAATAATGCCCTTTACATTTCAAACAGCTAGAATAAAGGATTTCAAAAGTTTTCACTACAAAGAAATGATAAATGTTCTAAGAGATAAATATGTTTACCTGATTTTTAAAAATTTGCGATGTATACATGTACCAGATCATTGCATGGTACCACATTAATGTGTATAGTTTTTATATTTGTATGTATCATATGACAAATTTTTAAAAGGAAAATGATGACAAAAGTCACAGTGATATCAACATGGCAATGGATGTTGGGCTTTGGGAAATAGAGAGCAGAGAGGTTTTTGTCTTTTTTGGAAATAGTATATAGATAATAATTAAATTGAACGTTGTTTTAAAACCTACTTCAAACATTTTATTTTAAAAAATTTAATGGCAAATCCTGACATATAAGAAATTAGTTGTTGAAATTCTAAATTATTCAAATAAAAACACTTGTTTGTTACTTCAAAATTTTCAATTAACTCAATAAAGTTAGGAAAGAATAAAACAAGAATGAATAAGTGACATAAAACAAGGTGTCATTGCTAAATGCAATTCAGTGCAATATTAAATGTGAATGTAAATATATTCCCTTATAGAAACATTCATAGTAAGATAGAAAATTTTGACATGTTATTTTCTGGAGACATGTATGAAATTAAGTAACACAAAGATTAAAAAAAATAGGAAAATACCAATCAAATTGAATAAGATAAAAGGGATAAAAAGATAGTGAAAAGTTTTTTGGCAGTTAAAAATTAGATAAAAAATGTAAAGAGCAAACAAAAATGAAAAGAAACATTAGTAAATAATTTATGTCTAATAGAAAAATTTAACAAATGTTTTATAATTCAGCAGTCCAAGAAATGTTTTTGACTAACAGAAAATATTTATTTTTAAAATGAATTATAAAACATCTATGGAAATTGGCTATATGCCAGGCCATAAGAAATTTACAACATATCCCAAAGTACAGAAATCCACCTTTCAGTTTTTCTAGCAAAAGCTCATTTAAAAATTTAGAATTTGGTGGAATAAAAAATTAACAAAAAATATACACACGCAGGATAGCACTCTACCACTGAGCTATGTTCCCAATCATTTTATTTTTTTTATTTTGAGACAGGGTCTTGCTAAGTTGCTGAGGTTGGCCTCAAACTTGCAATCCTCCTGTCTTAGCCTCCCTAAGGATTACAGGCAGGTGCCATGGTGCCTCAATGCTAGACTAATGTATGAATGATTTTAAGTGAGAAAAATACTTATGTTACTGAATGTAATATTTTAGCCTTTGGAATTTGTTTTAAACATTGCTATGTATGGGGTTTTTTTTCCTATAGAAAGATTTATGGAAAATCTCTATTCATTTGGATAAATAAAATTAACTTACTAATATATATGTGTATGTGTTTGTGTATATGTGTTGTGTGTCCACACACATATATATTTTACATAAACATTTTTGAAATAATTTTTATTTATTTGGAAGAAAACATGTAATGTGTATTATATGGTTAAATACAGAAAAATATTATACAGAACAAAATCTCATTTATACTTTAAGAATTTATGTTACTTATGGAGAAATTAGTGACCAAAAACAGAACAGAAAAGAAGACTGAGAACTTAAAATGTCACCTAAAACTATAATAGAAATGACAAGATTGCAGAAGACATCTAATACATAGTCTCTGCCTTCTGGTCATTTATACAGACAAAAATGAAACAAAGCACAAAATGAAGACAGAACATGACTGTGCAGGAACATGTCCCATTGACACTCAATCACTCATGCCTCAATGCTTACAACTTAACTTTTGGGTAGTTGCTTCAAAACTTTCCTCATAGCATAAAATCAAATAATTTTAGACAGATTCATATCCTAATACTGAAATTTAGAAAAAAAAAAAGATAAATGGTCATGTAAAAAGACAGTGGAGTATAATAATCTGAAATCATTTTAACTTTTTCTAAATTTTTTCATCTCAGTAAAACTCTGCAGTTTATGTATTATATACAATATGACTTGAGCACAGGAAATGATTCTCTTAGGAACTGTTTTTCTAAACACATTTGAAATGTATGGGAAAAGAGTCTGTTAACTGATATTAAATGTAATTCAAGCAGGTATTGCTTCCATTAGGATAAATTTCAAATAACAAGTCACTGCTCTCTATTTTGCCAAAATTCTAATTAGAATTATTTTGGCAATGAGGTATTATTTATCAAGTCAAAAATATCTTTGCAGTGGAAGATGTTGTAATGGAATATGTAGTACAATAAAGACTATTTCTTAATATGTACTGGAGTTTTCTATTGTTGTAGAAACTACTTTGAATGAAATTTCACAGAAAATTACTTTTAATAATGAAAATAATAGGCTAATTTTAAATGAATTAAAATTATTTAAACTCATCTGTCTAGTTTCTTTTCTTACTAAATATTAAATATCTCTGATAAACTGGTGAAATATAATGAAATTTCCAGATCTATGACAACTGTAAAACACATATACTTTCCTTTCCTATTTTAATATGTACTAAAGTACATACCACTATGGAAACCCTATCAAACATTTTCAAGTTTAATATTTTCAGAGTATACCTATTTCTATTAAGCAAACTAAACATATAATAAATTTATTTGCCCTAAGATTTTGAAAAGTGTAATATCTAGAAAGAATTTGGATTACAGTAAATAATTACATTTTATCTTGTACCCAGCATTGTAGCAATGATGACCATTACATTTTTATTCTAAAATTAATGTTGTTTTTTTCTGGTAAACAAATAACAATTTTAAATTATTTTCTATAAGTACTGCTTATGCTGTTCTACTTAGCACTTGCCTCCTATGAATTTTCACTACAACCTTTAAATAAAATATCCACATAATAAACTGCAACACTAATTATAGCAAGAGACTGTTGATTAGGGATGATTTGAAATCAAAACAATTAAGATGATGAGATTATAAGATTAAGATCTTATATATATTAAATTGTTCAATTTAATAGGAGATAATATACTTCAACATAGATGAAAGCCCACAGGTTGTTTTTTTGTTTGTTTGTTTGTTTTCCTTTTGGTACTGGGGATTGAGCTCAGGGGTACTTGACCACTGAGCCACATCCCTATCCCTATTTTCCTATTTTGTGTTTCATTTAGAGACAGGGTCTCACTGAGTTGCTTAGCGCCTTGCGTTGCTGAGGCTGGCTTTGAACTCGCAATTCTCCTGTCTCAGCCTCCCAAAGTGCTGGAATTACAGGCATGTGCCACCACACCCAGTTCCACAGATTGGTTTCATATGAATTTATACACAGGTATTAGCTCCACAAATATACCTCTGAACATAAATTACTATGACAATGAATATGTATATAGTAATAAAAAATTAAACATGTCAAAGATACTACAAAAACAGATGTAGATTCTGGGAGTGAAAAGAAATCAGCATTCCAGAGACAAAGTTGTGGTACTAAGAATCAACCACAAATATATTTGGTATTTAGGTAGAAGATTTTACCCTGGAGAAGCTTGGAGGTCCCAGGATTGTATCATAATCAAATTATTTATGACATAATTAGAAAAAGAGAATAGGAGAATAATAGTATCCCAACAGCAGCATAAAGCTACACTTTTTAAATAGTTCCAATTTTAAGAAAAGTAATATAGGATATAAAAGAACCATAATAATCAGAATTAGAAGTTTAATGAGAAAATGAGAAGAAAAATGTTATCAATAAAAGAAAAAAATGTATAAGTGAAGATAAAAATAGTTGAAACATGAATGTGACTTAAAACATAAGATGATGAACTAAGATAATTAAAAGATGAAAAGGGAACTTTTCAGAAAAGAAAATGGGAAGAAGCAGGGCTTTATGAATGGAGTGAGGATGAAGGAAGAAAATAATTAATTTGAAGGAAAGAAATACATACAGAGTATAAGAAAAGCATAAAAGCCTTGGAAGAAAGTAAAAGTAATGAAGAAAACAAATAAAAATATAATTTTAAAAATCTGAAATAAACTATACATTGACAAGTCATGCCATATACTTAGGAAAATCAACCCATAATGGCATAAAATATGACTTATTGCAGTAAAATAATTAAACTTTAGAGAATTTTTTAAAAGGCCATCCAAACATAATAAAGCTAATTCTAAGGGAAACAGAAGTTGCTATCAAATCTTTGAAAAAATTATTAATTTTTACAGAAACAATGCAGTACTGTATTTAAGATAATCAGAGGAAGAAAATGTGAGCCAAGAATTTTATAACCAACCAAACATACTCAAATATAGAAGTGACATGAAACCTGCTATAAATATAGAAAAAAATTTAGTAGTATTATTTTCATGAGGCCTTCCCTTTAGACAACAAATGATGAGAGAATAACAGCATAAGGAGCGTTAGAATTTATATATATATGTATATGTATATATATATGTATATGTATATATATGTCTATTTTGAAAGCTAAACAATGTTCTATAAAAAGGGGATCAATAGTATGCTCTGACATTATGAATATAATACAACTATCAGAAATCACAGGAGGAGATAAATATAAGAAAAGTAGAGTAAGCTTAAAGCTTGACTTTAAGGAATGAACTAGGAGTGGGATGTTACTACCAAATAGGTGATATATATAGAGAGAGGCGGGAGCAGAAGAATATTGCAAAAGGATGAAAAAAAATTTAAATTAGTACCTCCAAAATTGAGGAAACTAAAAGTATTCATAAAAGCATTAGTAGACAGGTCAATTCTAGAACCAAATGCAACAATTCCTAAATAATACATTCTTTTATATTATTTTATATATATACATACACACACATATACATGTATATGTATATATATTTAAATACCAATAAAGGTAATTAATATATATGTATTTAATTACCAATAAAGGGAAATAGAAGGTATTCAAATTTCAACTAAGATTTTGAAACTATGCAAATATTTTACATAATTATAAAAAATGATCGAAGTACAGCCTTTCAAAATCACATGCAAAATGGGAATGTTAACTTAAAATATATACTCAGAACCACATAAAAAGAAATTATGTCAGTTGATTCTACATATATCAATTGACTATATGTATTCCTAGGAGTATATATACAAAATATTACTTTACTTCTCAAAACTTTTTTTAAATTAAATTGTCTTCATGTCTCAACATGTTCTACTAGAACTCCAGGCATTGTTCTAGTGTAAAAAGAACATGTGCTAGCTATCATCTCTTTAAGAAATTGTTCACAAATGTTATCAAGTATTTCCCCCTTGTCATTACAGTAGTAATGAATATGAATACATATTATATATACATAATATATGAATACATATATGAATACAAATTACATATGAAATATATGTAATTTCTATCAGTATATAAATTTAGAAAACATATTGTTGTTATCTGGACACAGGGCCATTATCTTTCCAATTGGATTTCTGAATTCAAAGGAAGAATGAATGTTAAGAGATAGCTAACATTGTCTTCCACCACTCTTTTTCTTTCTTTCACTCTCTCTCTCCCTCCCTCCCTCCCTTCCTCCCTCCCTCCCTCTCTCTCTCACTCTTTCTTTCTTTCTTTCTTTCTTTCTTTCTTTCTTTCTTTCTTTCTTTCTTTCTTTCTTTCTTTCTTTCTTTCTTTCTTAATGAATGCTGTGATGGTGACC
Source organism: Geosciurus inauris (assembly GCA_004024805.1). Lineage (NCBI taxonomy): Eukaryota > Metazoa > Chordata > Mammalia > Rodentia > Sciuridae > Geosciurus > Geosciurus inauris. The sequence goes on from PVHX01000726.1 coordinate 184,607, forward strand.
AGGTGCCTTGAGCTTCTGCTCTTGTCTCTTTCAAGGGAAAAAATTGATTCTTATTCATAGCTTATTGTACAAGAACAGCCTGTTGGGTTCAGAAGCAGTAAGTTAACTGAGCCCTTATAAGATAAATAAATCTCTGTCATTCTGCAGAGGGGTAAAATCTATAAAAGAACCAACCGAACAATAATAACCTGTGAATTTCAAGTCCCATACTCAGAAGAGAGAACAGAGGAAGATAGATAATTATAACAATCAAGTTATGAAAATTTTATTTTTGTAAAATTTAACAGAGCAAGAGGCTCTTGAACAATTCTATTTTTCATCAGAGAAATGAACAACATTGAAATACAAATGTATGACTTAGTTTTATTGATAGTATGCATTTTGGATTTTTTCCTCTTTAAAAACAGTACTTACAATATTTAACAAGGTATAGATATGTTTGTATGTACATATTTACACTTATCAATACTAATGTAATATATACTTGATATTTACCAATATATGATATTATTACTATTTACTTTTAATGGAGTGCATTTTCTGTTGCATTCTAACTTCCCTTTCATCCATTTAGAAACACCTAAAGATAATTTATGTAATTACTTCCTATATCAATTTCTTGAAACAAAAAGCATGGTGCTGAGTTTACAGTTATGTTTGTTGGCTAAAATTCAAGGTTTTAAAATAAACAAAAAAATTAAACAAAAGCAAAGGAAAAAGTGATAAAATTGGAAAGGTTTTATTCCCCAATGTAATTTTGCAACCTCTTTTCTTTTCCCTTGGTTTTGCACATTGCCCAATTCATCTGTTCTTTCATCATTCATGCATTATTTAATTGAACTCTCACCTGCATCAAAAAATTACATGTCTTCCCTCTTTTCATTCCTTTCTTTGAACATTTTTTACATAAATTAAAGTAGTCACTATCCAACCTGCCATACAATTTGAAATTAATAAGTACCCAACCACACAGGAAACTTCAATGTCTATGTGAAAGACATAAGAGGAAACTACTTAATTACAAGAGTATGAAAAGAATGTAAACTTCATACTATACTGAAAATGTATAGAAATGCAGCAACTAACTTTGCCTAAGGAATTAAAGACTACACTTAAGAAGAAAATATATTATTAGGATAATAAATAAATAAATAATGTTTTGCAGATAAATAAGAATTTACAAAAGCACTTTGTGGAGAGAAAAAAATCAGATTGAAAAACTCATAGAAATGCAAATAAGTTTGGAAAAGCCTGAAGTTTTGCATAAGGCAATCGTAAGCGATAAAATTGGAAAGAAATATTAGTAGTGTTATGGTTTAGATATAAAGTGTTCCCAAAAAACTCACGTGTGAGACAATGCAAGAAAGTTTATAAGTGAAATGATTCAATTATGAGAATTTTAACCATAACAGTGCATTAATCCTCTGATATGGATTAATTTGACAGTTACAGTAGGCAGGTAGGGTGTAGCTGGAGGAGATAGGTCTCTAGGCGTGTGCCTTTGGAATTTATATTTTGTTCTTGTTGACTGGAGTGTTCTGTCTCTGCTTCCTGGTTTTATGTTCCCAGCTTCTTTCTTCCACCACACTCTTCTGCCATGATGTTCTTCCTCACCTTAGACTCCTAGGAATAGAATCAGCCATCTCCCCAAATAAACTCCCCCTCCTCTAATTATTCTTGCTACATCTTGTGCTCACAGTGGCAAAAACCTGACTAAAGCAGGTTACCAAATTTGGAAGAATTTTATATGTCAGTTTGGACTTTCATATGTAAGTAAACAACAGTAGAATCAGAAATGTTTCTTAAAACATTAGTTCTGGGATTAGTTCTATAGTGTTATTATAGTTGTACAGTCAGTGACTATGGATAATGATAATGCATTAAACATTTCACAAAGAAGGAATTTTGAAACATTTCACCATAAAGAAATGGTAATTTTTGAGGATATATGCTTAATCTAATTTAAGTATTATGCAATGTAACAAAGTATCACATTACTCATTAATAAGAAAATTATTTCTTTTGATCAGTTAAACTGAATTTTTAAGGTTAAAAAGAGGAAGTATTATTTTAGAGAAAGCAATAAGATCAATTAGAATATTGCTATAAATACAGATTTTAGTCACTGTGATAACATTTTGTAGCTCAGATCATGAGAAATCAAACAGTTTTCTCTTTTTCTCTGTGGATAAGAAAGTAAAAAAAAATCAGTCACTCTCAATCATTGCTGATGGGATTTTAAATTTGAACAATCTCTAGGGATAACAGTTTGGCATTATCTACCCAAATTTCATCCACAAATACTTTTGGATTCAGCAAATACATTCTAAAAATTATCTTTCATATGTAGTTATGGAATTCACATATGAATAATTATTTGTCACATTATAAGAGCAAAGATTTTGCTTAAATGTGTATCAGTCAATTGTGGGTTAAATGAAATGTAGTGTATCCATGCAACGGAATCAAATACACTTTAAAAATCATAAAGTCCCTTGTGGAGTGATATAAAACAATCTCTGGGATATATTCAGTGAAAGAAAATTAGTAGAATGATTCTATAGTATTAAACTATTTTTTTTTACATTAAAGCAAAAAAATTAAACAAAAGCAAAGGAAAAAGAATGAGTATGTACATATTTGCTACAAATATTTTTAGAAACAAGTGTGATTGTATCTGGAGGAGAAAGTGAGCAGGTAGGAAACAAATATATAAAGGAAAATGTTCCTAGTGTGCCATTTGTACTTTTTGAATTTTGAATCATGTGAATTTACTACCTATCAAACAATTAAACAAGTTTAATAATTAAAATCACATTATTTCAAGTAATGAATTATAGGAGCCCATATGAAGCTAGTGGAAGCAAGCTAAGCCACATTTATAATTTTTAAATATAATCAATCCAGTTAAGAATAAATTGTAGGATATCCTAATAGAGTTGAAACTAACTGTCCTGTGTGAGGTGATGATATAGACATAGATATATAAAATAGATACAACACCATCAATATCTAGATGCTATAAATACAATGTATGAGAGAGACTAGATGTAGATATGATCATATGATAGTTGATACACTAGATAGGTAGTGACAGGGATACAGTCATTTAGTAATGTACATAAAGCAGATCAAAGTACAAGGTCTAGAAACTTTACAAACCAAAATGAAATGGCTAGGACAGAAACCATGAAATAAACTAGAACTAGAATAATGGGAATATTGAGAAGAGAAGTACTATGGAATTGTGGGAGGAATTATTTTAGAAGAGCATTGTATTCAACATTATTCAATGCTACTGACAATTTGAGCTTAACATACTCTTACACCAAGAATTATTTACAATATATTGTGTGGAATGTCTTTTATCAGATATTACCTACATTATGTAAGTCTCTTACTATTAAGGGCTAAATATAATCTATATAAGAGAGCGAAGTGATTTCATAAAATATATTCAAAATAAATAAGGAATACTCATGAGATTTTTAAATAGATCCATTTTCCCCCAATGTGGTCAACTGTAATAAATACATTTGATAGATACAGAAGAACAGATAGCAAGACAGGATTGTCTGTTTCAGGAGTTGGTCACAGAGAAAGGCAGACTGTGGAAACATCCTGTCAAAAAATAGCATTCTGGGGAAAGAACAATGTGTTGGTAATCAGAATCAAAAAAAAGTTAAAGGAAGCCTTGAAAAAATGTGAGTGCTTGGGCTGGGATTGTAGCTCAGTGGTAGAGCGCTTGCCTCGCATGCGTGAGGCCCTGGGTTGGATCCTCAGCACCATATACAAAGCAATAAAATAAAGACATTGTGTCCATCTACAACTAAAAAAATATATATAAAAAAAAAGAAAAAATGTGAGTGCTTTAGTTATGTGATGACAGTGGATACAGTAGAAAGTGACATACTGATAAGGTGTGGAAGATGTAATAACAGGTAAAGTGGGCTTGGAAGGGGAACAAAAGAGTGCTTAGGATTGGCTTTAGAAGGAGAACATATTTCTTTTTGAATGTTTTTATGGTGTATGAAAACATGGATAGAAACGAAGTTTTGATGAAGTCAAGAGTGTGATTGCAGAGATAGCTTTAACTGTTGAGTTAAAGGAACCATCAATCACATACCTGCTAAATGGTGTGTTCCTGGTGTAACTCTTTAGATGCTTTCACTGTTGCAGTACTTACGATACAAGTAAGCTAAATATAATGACAGAGATGTTCTAGACCCTTGAGAATAATGGTTAAGGTTACATAGAGAGTCCTCCTGGAAGTTGAAAAGAAATAAAAAACAGAGTTAACAGAGAACTTAGTTACTGTGAATTTATATGAACCCTTGTTAAATTTCCCTGGAGCACACATAGTTTATGTATATAAATCCCTAATATTAATAATAATGTATTTTAACATTACTTTTTATTTTTGATCAATGTAATGTAATGATGGTCTTTGAAAATCAAATATACTTTCTAGACCTCAATTTTACTATAAATAAAATAATAGGATAACAACAATTTATTTCTATCCTTCTTCCATCAATTTCCAAATATTATTATTTAGTGAAAGAGATTGATAATGCAGGTACAATAATATTCACTTTTGCATGTCAACTAGTAATTTTTAAATTTTCACTTTTATCTTATCATTATGTATTTTTATTTGCACATGAGGTGTTTTGAGGTTGAGAATTATGATCTGTAGTAAAAATCTCAAAAGGTCACTTGATATTTTTGTAGTTATTTTCATCCCATCATATATCAGAGAAGACCAAGGGTTACTTTAGGGTGGCAGAAAAAGCTATACTTACTTCTCACTTCAGGGGATAGAATTGAAAAAAAGAGGAAAACCATTTCTAATTCTTTCTGTGATACTAGTGAGCGTGCCTTAGTGCCTTTAGGATTCTCTCTGGGGAACTATTATTAGATAAAGGGAAGGTGTGCTTCTCTCTCATAATGACTTTGTGTGTCTGTTGAATGCCAGAGGAGGCACTTATAGGTTATGTGACACTTCTTGGTGGCATAGAGATATTATGATACATTTCAAGTGCTCTCCATTGAGTTATGAGATATATAGGAACATACCTTTGTGTCAAAGAACATCATTTTATTTTCTTCTGCAATTCTATATTTATGTCACTTTTCAGTGGAATAGCATAAAAATAAAAATGGTGTTATAAAGCTGAGTTTCAATGTCTCAGTATTTCTTTAAGAATGCTATGTATTATTTGCCTAAGACTTTCAACCATTTCAGGACAAGATCTAATATTCTCTAGATACTGTCACTTATACTTAAATTTATCCTGCCTGATTAACCATTTTATGCTGTGCTTTCTTTTGTGTTTGGCTAGTGATATCAAAATGCATTAGTGCTCCACATAAAACAAAAATATCCTGAGCATTCTCATGGCAATGTTAATATTGGAACCAGTAAGGGGAAAATGGTTAACAACCCATCATAATATTCATGTTAAGAAATTTCGACAATTACACATTAAGGTTTTGTGTTTCTGCCTCATTTACTGAATTCCTGGGAAATAGCTGTTATTCAAGGAAGGCTACTGCTTTTGTTCTTTCCTTCCTAATAAATGTATTTCGTAAGACACATGTGAGACAATATTTTTTCTTATAAAACATTTCTATTGTAACAGCAAGAATTAGAATATTCCTAGTTTGACCTTTCCTTCTTTCTACTAGGTATTTGATACTCCTTTTCCAGTTTGCTTATACTGCATGTGACATTTTACAGGAAAGAGGAAGGGAGGTACATGTTTAATTTTTCATATAAACCATTGCAACAAGTAAATCAGTTGAATTATGCTTTCCTCTGTATTTTTGTTCTTCAATGGTGAATTAATGGTGAATTAAACAATTTTGGTTGAATTAAACAATTAATGGTGAATTAAACATTTAGAAAGACCATTTCTAATTCTTCCTGTGATACTAGTGAGCATGCCTTAGTGCCTTTGGTAATTTCAATGGATTATTTCAATAATAGTGCAACCCATCAAAGTGATCAACAATCAATGGTGAATTAATAAGTTTTGGTTATCACGTTTAGAAAAATATATTTAAGAAGAATCCAGAAAGAAAAACCTGTGGTCATTTCTTCTGTTCACCTTTCTCAAAAAGTACTAATAGGTGTGATGTAACTAATGGATCCAAAAGACAAGTCCAAACATCTGTAGCATTAGGTCCTCAGAAAAGAGAGTTAAGTGCTACTGTTTGAAGGTCTACAAGATCACCAATAATTCTGTAGTCTCTAAATAAACCTGGTACTCCAGAAAAAGAAATAGACTGTTGTTAGAATTCTCAATAAGACCTTGAAATCTAGGAAACAGTGAAAAATATTTTTAGAAATATAAGAGGAAAGTACTGCAAAACAAGTATCAATACCTAGAAAATAAATCATTTATATTTGATAGTTAAACATAGTTATAATGAGACACTAAAGAATTCAGAAATTATATCATTCCTGAGGCTTCTGCATAATAATTTCTTGAGATTTGCTTCACTCAAATCAAAATTAAATAAGAGAAAATATGTGAAAGTGGATGATATTGTGTATGAGAAATAGTGATGATCAATGAATTTACTCAAAATTTCAAAATAGATCAGAATACTACAATTGTGAGCTGTGATATTTGAACAGATAGGTATATTTTTAAAAAATCTGATGGATCAGACAACATTTTCCTAGACAGGAATAAACACTAAGTTCATAGAACATTTTAAATATGAAATTAAATATGTTATCAAAGGAATGGAATCACCTATACCACATGAAAAGAAATGGATTGAATAATACTTTATTCGAAGACTCTTAGTTTTAACTAAATAAACACAAAGTCAGTAAAAGTTGCTACAGAAAAATGTGTCTAAAGCAAAATGTCAAGAAACTTATTTAAAATTAAATGATAAAATGGCAATTAATTTTAAAATAGAAATCATAACATTTAAGGACACAGAAGCTCTTAACCAGTAAAAAGGTAGATAATTTCAATAATATTGCAACCCATCAAATGACCAACAAGACAAAAGATTCATAAAACATTTTAGAAATACACACAGAAGTTGTATCATAAGCATAGTGGCAGATTTTAAAACACTTTTCTGATAATTAAACCAGTAGGATGGAGGGCTGAAGGAAAGACATGAACAATTTGAGTTTACACGCACACACACACACACACACACACACACACACACACATAAAACCAGCCCAATCGAAAACAACATGTGCTATGGACTTTCTGCTTGAAAATTTTGTACTGAATCTTACAGTATACCATTTATCATTTACAACTGTGCTGGGTTTACTTTCTCTTTTCCCTGAAGAGGCCTAAACTGTGGTTGATATGTGTTATTGCTGAATCTCTTTTAAGAAAATCTCACATTTGACAAAAAGATATGCTTCAGCTTGTCTCTGAAGAAATACAGTAAGACAAATAAGTTGATGCCTACTGATATCTTTTCCAATATAAACTTCTACTTTATTTCCAGTTAGTCAAATAAATCATTCCTTTGGGAAAATAGGGACACATTGCCAATGCTGAAAAGAATCATAGGATTTTCAAGGTGAAAAGATCTGTGATTGGTTTACTCCAGAGCCTTCATTTTGCAAATGAGGAAACTGAGGCCAACCTCAAGTCACATAGTTTGTTTTATGGCATTTCTAGAATTAGAAACACCATATTCCAGTTTTCTGGCTAGAACTAGTGCATTTGTTTTTTAAATTATACTGCTCTATGGTCCACTTTGTGACATGTCTATGTCATAAAATGTCTATGCATGAAATGGTGTTTCCAAGAGAAATACTTCCCCTGCAGAAAATGCCTGCCAAGGATTCTGCTACTAAGAGCTCCCACTAGGCAAAGGGTCCCTAGACAGTACATTGTGCAAACTGTAATGAACTATATAATGTCTCCATTCTCTAGTGACATAGAGGCTTCTCAATTCAGACATTTCTTTTAAAAAACAAAGATTTCAAGCAAGCATTTTGGTCGTCTACCCTCTTTAACACATCCCATGAGACAGGGCCTATATACAGCCTGTCACTCTCAGCAGTGTTATGCTTGAGGACAACAGGGTGATGTTTCAAAGTAGTTGGTCTATTTGTTTAGACCACATTTTCCCCCCTTTCTCCTTTTAGAAATCGGCGTGGTCTTTCTAGTCTTTTCTGTAACTGAGCAACGAAACAAGGCATCAATGTACATGCTGCATTCACAGCAATAGTGCAAAATGTCAGAGATGTCACCCCCGGACTTAATTCACTGCTTGTAACAAATAGCCTCCATTCGTGTGCCAAAAACTTTTATTAGATGTTAGTCTCTAGTTGTGCTAGATGAACAATACTCTTGAATATTTGGATTCATGGTGAATTTGTAAATTTGTCAGGACAAAACTAAAGCTATCAAAATATGTACAACCATAATAAGCAGAATATATAGGAGATTAAAATGATGTCCCTAATTTGTGTCCAACGAACATTTTTCTCTGCTTTGGATAACAGACTCTCAAATTGTAATCACTGTAATTATGCTGACTTCCATCATCCCAAAAAGTCACCATAGCAACAAATCAGTGACAATGAGTTTATTATTGTTCCTTGACATCCATATTTGGCCAGAATGCATTTTTTAAGCACAATCCATGTCCCCAAACTTTTCAAATGTCTTTTTCTTTTTACTACACTGCTTTCCCAAAAAAAAAAATCCATATTTTTTTACATATAGAGTGCTAAAACTATGTTATATTAAAGCACGCAAGTTGCCCATATTCCCTTGGATCACAGAGAAATGGTGATTCCATCATATTAACATCATTTACTTTTTCTATTTTTTTCTTTAGCTTAAGTAAACTTACAAAAGAATTTAAGAACTTATAAAACATATGTTATTTATGGCTTTGATTTAGTACATGATTTCTTTAAAAGCAAATATTTTCATGCTGATAGCATAATCCTATTCTAAAAATTAAATACTTTAATTATCTTACTCAAAAATATTTTATAGTCATGGAAAATCATAATTGCATTTTTAATCATACTCACACTGGGAATCTACTTTATGAGGCAACTTGTTAATTTGAATGTCTGCCTCCTAAGTTAAAGAAACCGTCTTTCTTTTTCTCAATACCTGTGCTTACTAATTTTATGTAGAATACATAACTCCAACTTGCATCTGCCATTGTTATACCAATAGACCTAAAACTCTAATTGCAACATTCTGATGCCAGTTGAATTCATGGTACAGGAAGTGTTTGTGTGCATTTCCATGTTCTCTGGCATGTTTTTATAAGAAGATGAAAACAAAGAGTTGGTGAGATTCTTGAAGCTCTTTTTCTGATGCTATAATAGCACTTCATGTGGTTCTGAGGATTTTAAGTGTTCTGTTTGGTCATTATCACCTTCAAATTATATGTTGTTGCATATTTTCCATAATAATCAACATAAAATACAAAAGTCAATAATATAAAGGTAAATAAAAATCTAAGTGTGTGATAAAAGCCAGAATTGGTTGCAGAAAAAACCCAGAATACTAAGTATAACTGTTTTCCCAGCCAAACAAAATGAATTGCTTGGATTGGGTCAGAAAAAGCAATCACTTTAACACTACAGTATTTAAGTATCAAGGAGAAGTGTGGTTCACAGTCTGGTAAGGGTGAGATTCTGGTAAGGGTAAGATTCCTGTCAACAGCATGCATTAAAACAAGAATCAAACTGTGACATGGCAGACTAGGACTGGCACTCTGAGTGTAACACTTCACTTCTTGTAAGGAAGCATCTGAAAGGTTAGAGCAGTAGTCTTATCCAAGGGTCAAGGCATTAGGGGTCTTAGCTATGGCCACTCAGTGTAACAGAACTGAAAACAGCAGGGAGAACTTCAAAGACCTTCCAGGTGGGAGTAGAATAGAGGATCAACTAGAAAGAAAAAATGGGAAAAAGAGCAGAGAGAGACAGAGACAGACACTAAGATTCAGAGAAAGAGAGCAACCAATCAGAGAGAATGAGGCTGAGGACTGATGAGTTAGCCATTCTTTTTAATGAGCACATCCTGGATTTCAGAAGAGTGCATTAAGAACTGTAAAACTGCTCTCTCGACAGTCTCCATTTTACTTCATTCTTAGTGTTTAACACTATTTTCTTTAGTAGTGTCTAAAGATACAAAAATATTGTTATAATTATAGTGAATATTTTAAAATATATTTTAGTACATCTGAAAATATTTTATATATACTGTCTTTACCACACACATATGTAATCCTCCATTTATGAACACCTGTTGTTGTTTAAACTGACATAGTACATAAACCATTTTATACTGTAGATTTTGAGTTAAGAGGAATGTTTTCCACCAGCATTCAAGTTTTTGTTACTGGAAGTAGATCCTAACAATCATTCTAACCCACATTCCATGTTATGTAGTGATATTTATCATTTATTGATCAATAGTTTGATTAGATATTTTAAGGAGGGAATTTCGGAATGTGTCATTGTGGAGTCATAGTTTGACCTTGCTCTTCTGTTCTCCTAATCCAGTATCTGAGACTTCTCCGGAACTATCAGCCAGCCTACAAGGATTTCTTCACTTTGTTTGGATATTAGCTTTATGTCAGCTAAAATCTTAAAGTAATAATAGGATAAATCCTTTACAAATATAGGAGAAACAAAGGGTTTTTTTCATGTTCATTTATTCCTTTGAGCAAATTTTTCAATTTCAATTCATCTGAAAAAATGCTAATTAAGTGTGTTACCAGTATGGCAGTACTTGGCTGCATATCCATATAGACTATTACTCTTGTCAGCCAGATTGTTACCCTAGTTCACATTAATCTATTCTCAAAAAACAGTGTCTTTCTAACCCACACTTTTTCTTATTAACACTTTTCTATCTCATGGTGTCCTCCTTCTGAAATCTGCTGTCTTATAGGATTAATTTAGAAAAGAAATTCAGCTAAAATCAAAATTAAATAAGTTCAAGTGCTTGCTTGTATTTACAAAAGTAGCTTCTAAACTTCAAAGTGATAACAAATTAAGGATAACATGAATTTCAGGGCTTTGCAAACCTCATCTTTCATCTTTTCACCATTCACAAAGTCCTTGCCTTACCACTATTGCTGAGAAAATTATGAGCTGTTTCAGATATGTTGTGGGGAAACAAGTTTGAGAACTAGTCCCAACTAGTAATTCAATGAACATCTTAATGTCAATTAAGAAGTGATTTTAAGGAAGTCCAATCAGAATAACAGTTGAAGTCATAGCTATTTTGCCATAAGCATGATTGGTAGAAACAAGGTTGGAAAAGTAAGGATACCAAGATAATCAGGCAAAGGCCTGGTGAGTTGTTAATACCCATTGCAACTTGTTTAGGATGTCTTTATGTCTGCTGAAGAAAAATGCAAGAGAATTGATATTTTGTCTAAAATATTTTGTCATCAAGAAGCAAGAGGATTTATGTTTCTAAAAAATGTAAAATTAAAATGTATAATAAAAGTAACTAAAGTTCCTTACCAGAAAGTTTGTGTTTTTTTTCCCTTATATTAAATTAAATGAGAATTTCTGAAATGAAAATATAGAATGACATCTCCACTGTGGAATATGAGTTGGAAGATTGAATTGAGTAAACAGCTACCCTCACTTTCAGAAGCTGAAATAATTAAGGTTAACCCTTCTCTTCTCTTGGTTGTAAAAGGGAAATGGTAACTTAAATGAGAGTTCTAGAATGTCTGTTAATTTTTAATTAGAGAAGCTATTTTATTCTGATTAATAGCACACATAATTTTTATATTAAGGAGATGCACAAAAGTTCATTTCTAGAAAAACATTTTCTCATTAATTAGAATCACTTAACTAAATCTCAGGAACTTCATCAGCAGAAGTACCTATTGAAAATACTTGTTCTTCCATCTCCATTACTGAATAGCATGCCACAATCAATAAGCACTTGCGGTCTGTACCCTGTGGGAGGGAGAATTTATATTTTGTAGAAGAAATCAGTGCTACAGTTTGATTATAAGTATACTTCATACAAGTCTCTTCTATGTCTATTATGATTCTTCAGAGCACTTAAAAACTGAAGTATTGACTATTTTAACACTTTATGTGAACTTCTTTTAAAGTACACATTGAGCCAGGGAATTGATGTAACTCCTAGTCCTCTCAGATGTTTCAATACCCAGATACTATTAATAATGCGGGTATCTGGTATAGATTAAGGAGTCTCAGATATATTTCTCCCCCAGAGAAGAAATAAACCTGAGTGAGGAACTACAGAACTAGTTAATTCTCATAAAACCCTCTAATACAAGAAATTAAAGTGCATAGATATAATGATACAGTTACTTTCAGTTTTCTTCAGTTTATTTCTTTTATTTAAATTGTAAATCTGTCTCTTCCCACCTACTTATCTACCTACTTACCTTTTTACCCATCTAATCAATCAATCCATTTATCTCTATATCCATCCAAACATTCTTCCTTTCATCCTTTGCTTTGTTGCTCAAAATATATGAAATGAATGCCTGTCTGTGCATATATCATCTATCTGTCTGTCTGCCTGGAAAAAGACTTAAAAATCTACATACACTCAGGAACATATTTGACTTGCTTGTAGTTAAAAGAAATTTTCCCTCCTCTTCATGTGGACAACAATAACAAAAAATGGATTGACCTGGGATTTTTTTTAAAGTGTGATAAAAAAACATATAATAAGTGAATTCTAGGAATTTCTAGAAAAGTTCCGAGTTCATGTGTTTCAGAAAGTTTTTTTTTTTTCCTACATAATTGCTTCAGTGATGTTTCTCTGAGAGTAGAGGAAACACTTTTTATTAGCTCTGTGACCTTGGGGAAGTCACTTAATCTTCCACTCTTAAAAAATGGGGGTAATAATAGTAATCATTTCATAGGACTGCTGTGAGTATTGAATGTTTTTTTTTTTTTTTGCTAAAAGTTTTGATATTAGTTTGCACATAAAAAGCACTCCATGCATTAGTTCTTATAGTCTAAATACTCTCATAGAAATAAAAGCTCATGAGAAGAAGAGGTTTGCTTCTAAGTTCCTTGCTATTTCCTAATACTTAGAATAATACCCAAAACACTGAAGATATTCAATAATTTTTGTTGTGAATAGGCAGAATGATGTTCTAATTAAGAACACTCATCATGTAGACAGACTCCCTATATTGAAATCTAGATCTGACGCTTATCAACTCTTCTACTTTGAAAGTATCCTGTACTTAACTACTGAAATATGTAAAATGGAATCATAACAAAAAGGCAAGGTGAGTACCATTGCTATTACATCACGTGGTGCTACAGGAAGGCATTCATGTGGAGTTGTATGTGAACAGTAGGAACAAGATGTGCTCCCTGGAGTCGTGCAACTTGCCAGCCCTCTTAAGACCTATGTGGTTAACCACTACCACCTGTTCATCACCAGGAGTACTGTTATGAGAAAACTAAAAAACACATTTTATGAGGGAGAAAAGGGCTAGAAGGGAGAGAGAAGGAGGGGAAGGAAGAAGAATGGAAGGAAGGTAAGGGAAAGAGCGGGGAGGTAGAGAGGAAGGAAATAAAGAAAAAAGGGAAAGAAAGGAAAAGGATTCAGCACAAAATTTCTATATCAGGAGCCTCACAAGCATGTTCATCAAACACCAATAAAGGAGGCGTGGCTGCTGCTTAAAGAGGAACAGAATATGAAAAGAATGGACCAGATCAAGATGATCCTTTTATACTATTGTGATGGGAATTTTTTTTTTTTTTTTTTGGTACTGGAGATTTAACCCAAGGATGCTTAACCACTGAGTCACATTCCATCCTTTTTTATTTCTTATTTTGAGATAGGGTCTCATTAAGTTGCTTAGAGCCTCCCTAAGTTGCTGAGGCTGGCTTCCAACTTGCGATCCTTCTGCCTCAGCCTCCTGAGTCACTGAGATTCCAGGTGTGTACCACCATGCCCAGCATGCTTTTATTTTAAAAGAATTTGGAAAATATTAAATTTTATGTAGATGAACATAATTATTGACTTAACATTTTAATGAATTTATCCCAGTTTATTTACTTAGAACAGATTGGGCAAAGGAGAGATAGCAAACTGACAAAAGTAAAAGCATGGAGATCAATAAAAAAAAATTAGTTAAACCCAGGTAAAGCATCACAGTACCATGATCAAGGCAGCATGTTTCCTGAGCCCCATATGGTTATGGAAGGCATGCATATTGTAGGTTGTGTCAGTATACTTCCCTGAAGAATTGGATGTGGATTTTAAAATAGAATTAAAAAGGACCCTAAATGGCCTGGGCTAATAGAAGAATAGAGTAGATTCAACTAGCACTAAGAATATTGTGTATATTTATTTACCCAATCTCCCATAATTCACACTATTCACTCCCCCCTGTTACCTTCACATTCACAGAATATTAAGACTGGAAACATTTCCACTACAGGTACTGTTTCTAACAGATAGTCTAAGTAAAATCTAAAACTCATAAATATACTTTAATCTTTTCTATTTTTGGAGTGTCACTATTAATTTGATCACTTGTGGAAAGATCAGCATTGCTGTTGAATGTACTCTTTGAAGAGTAAATCTGTATTTTACTGGCTTTGACTTGAGTCAATATCTTTGTAGGTAGAATTGTAGAAGAATTTTGTGATGAGATAGTTATCAAAAGAATACTTAATAGTGAGCCAGATACAATAAAAAGTTGTATGTTTTTAATTCATCAGAGAACTGAAGACACATAATTAAGTGACCAAATTCCAGAAAAGGATTATCTCTCACTATAGAATCACATGTCTCTTTCCATCCCTGAGGCACTGTAGTAGAATGAGATGATCTGCCATTGACAAGAGAGAGAAAGTAGTCCAATTGGTAATAAGGTAGTAGTGGACACATTTGGTCTGGAATGGAGAATCATAGTTCAGGATCCTTCCTGACAAAACAACTCTGTGCTATTGACCATGTCTCTTGCAGAGGGCTTCTCCAATGCAAGGTCCATGTTGGGAATGAAGCAATGGGGAAAATTCCTCACACCTTCCTCCAGGATGCACATGTCTCCTCTCCAACTGTAGATTGGCTGGGATTTAGCATCCTGGTCAATAGCATCCCCCAGTAGCATTGAGAAACACCCATCTACCAGGGGTTTTTCTGTCATCCCTACTCAAACCACTCCCTGAAAGAAGAAATGAGTCCTTGCTAGGCTGACTTCCACAGATGAAAAGACTTTTGAAGGTACAGAATCCAAGCAATAAAAGTCTCTCTTTCTTTTCTTGATCCATTTGTGTCTTTTCTCTTTTAATCAATAGCTATGAAATAAGAAATTATACATTTATTCACTTCAAGTTTTCATCAAATTATAATTTTAGGACAGAATTTGATATATATGTGTATATGTACACATATAAATATATCCATTATTTCCAATTAATACAATTCTTTAGGTTTCATTGCTTTGCAAACATTGCATCATGATGTGATTACATAGGCAAAGAAGCTATAATGTGTATTTTGCATGATTAAAAATTTAGACAGAAGTTCACCTCTATAGAATATTTCTGTTTCTTAAAAATTAATAAAACAATTGTGAAAGACTCAGACTTTATGGAAATATTATATTAAACAAAACAAGTATTTTTGCTTTCAGTGAAGTCAATTGAAGAGGAATAGAATAAATAAATAAATAAAGAGGTCAATCTGTCTAGAGGCCTATCTTTGTGGGTAAAAAAGCTTATTATAGAACTTGAACTACAAATATGTAGTCAAATGATCTCCACTTCCTTTGGGGGAGTAAAAAAAAATATAGTTCTCATTTTATACTACACTTAATTTACTTAACAAAATTATTTATGGTAGATAACTATATTGCATGTTTCCCTCTCCAATTCCAAGACCGAAGAAAAATAATTTTCAAAGAAGTTGGATTGTGTCATTCTCTTGCTTCTTGCATTATTTCTGTTCTTTTCTCATCCTCAACAAGACCTTTCTCTCCTATTCCCCTGGTAAGTTTTAGTGTGCTGATTAGACAGTATGGGGTGATAATTTAACTCTACTTAGTATTAAAGCCTTGTAGAGAAATTTGTGCTCTGATGTTCTTTTTTTTTTGGTACTGGGGATTGAACTCAGGGGTACTTGACCACTGAGCCACATTCCCAGCCCTATTTTGTGTTTTATGTAGAGACAGGGTCTCACTGAGTTGCTTAGCGCCTCCCCGTTGCTGAGGCTGACTTTGAACTTGTGATTATCCTGTCTCAGCCTCCCTAAGGGCTGATATTACAGACTTGAGCCACCGCGCCCGGCTCTGATGTTCTTGACACTAAGAGATGGTCACTTGAGAGGACCCTATGTAAAGCCTTTATCAACTACACAGGCCACATCAGATTGAAGTGTTTTAAATAAAAATATTAATGCATATTAATTGTACAAATTAATGGATTTCATTGTGATATGTCTATACATGCATATACAGTGCTTTGATCTTGTTCACCTGTGAGACTTTTAATATCCCCCATCTGCCTTTACAGCATGGATCTGCATCTGGCAGAAGGGAGGGATGAGGTGAGTTGGGGCCACCCGCATCTCACAGGAGAACAGAAAAGACAAGTGAGTTTCCAAGCCACATAAAGGAAACTGACAACACTGAGAGCTCAGCTCTGCAAAATGATTACTGTTTCCTTCTGAAGGTAGAAAATGTCAGCAAAGGGATAAAAAATATGTGAACAGAGATGAATAGAACATAAAGAAAGGGTTAGTGTGAACATTAAGAAGCCATGTTAGATCTTTCAGAGAAAGGGAGAGTGGCAGTGTATGAATTGAATAAGATGTTCATATAAAATGTTATATTTTTTAAATCAAATTGTATTCCTCCAAAATAATGTAAATATCTTTGTAAATGCCTTATATAGACCTAAGACTATCCATTAATAAGATGGGACCTCTGGGCAGAATTTGAGGACAAAAAATTAAAATAAAGAGTGTTTTTACATCTAAAAGATTAATAAAATGTTAAAATAGATGTTTAAGCATATTTTCATATAATTGATGTAACTCTTCTTCTTATTAAGATTACGTTGTCAAAATAGGCAGAGACATTATCCACATTATATATCATGAATTAATTTTAATTTAAACCTAGAAGATATATATTTTGCTATGGGGAAATTACCAAATCCCTTGTGATCTCACTTTTCTAATATGAAAAGTAAGGATAGTATCAAAAGTTTCTGTACTTGCTTCATAAGATTATGTAAGAATACATGATAATAATGTATTTAAAGCATTTTTAGGTTTAAATAACTAAATTTTAAAACTGTTTGTAACACATTGAATACTATTGTAAAATTCTGGGGAAAATATTTCTCACTGTTAATATGCCATTGAGTTCATTTTACTTGCTGAAAGTGGTCATGGGAGGAGTTTAAACATTCATCTGATATGATGTAACATGTTTTTAAAGAATTTGGGAACATATATAATGTTTACACAAACTACTAAAGAAATAGAATTCATCTTTCTCAGGAGACTTTTAAACTTGCATTATCTTTCTCTAGCAAATTTATATGCATCAAATATTATGGAAGATATTATAATTTTCTGAAAACTTCAGGCTTCAAAATCCCATTAATACCTAAAATATCTAAATACAAAACCAATTCAATGCATTAGTTTAGTGTACATTTTTATTTACAATCTCTTTTGTTTTATAAAATGCATTGAAACAGAGGCTTTTTAAATGTCTAAGCAAAGAAACAAAGCAGCATAGGTTAAAATCCAGATATCAAAAGCCCCTACATTTAGGCAACTCTGCAATAATATATTATTTAAGAGATTCAGAAAGAACTACCATATCAGAAGTGTTTTCTCAAATAGCAATTTATAGGATTCAAAATTCTGTCTACCAGAAAAAATCTTACTATTTTCTCTAAAAAGTTCCAGTTAGTGGGAAAATGTTATATTGATTTATCATATTAGTCTTTTAGCAAGCAGTTATTAAATATCTCTTATATTGAAAACACAGAAATGATACACTCTGATTTTGATCTTGAGTTTTCAGCATTAAGAAGATCCAGATGTTCACACAAAGACTGCAATTAGATGTAGTTAGCCCTCTAGCTATGGTCCCAAGAAGGAAATCCAACATTGCTATAGGGCTCACAGACATTCTGGAAGTGGTGACAGCTGATCATGTTCTGTCTAGGAAAATAGAATATATATTCAAAGGTTTTGGAGCATTTAAATTCATGTGAAATGTGTTTGGAAAATAGAAGGTGGTTCAATGTCTGTGTCATAGAACTCCTAGTGGGAATAAAATATATAGCTGAGAAATTTATTTAATGAGACAAATAAAAATGAATAAATGCATCAGAGTCAAGAGTGATCTGACCAGGTTTGCATTTTAAGATATTATTCTGGCATCAGTGTTATCTGATTCACTTCTCTAATTTAATAGGGATGTACTATAGTATAGACCAAAAGAGTAGGTGCTGTGAAAACAGAAACATTACTTCGAGGCTGAATGCTTGGAATACAAGAGAGATTCTAAAATTGCAGAAAGTGTTCCCTTAATTTTCAACCTTTCCCCAATGTCATTGTTATGTGCCATCATCTCACAAGTATGATTTCAGATGTTACTCGCTCTGAGATTCACCAGTGAATTTCTTGTCCTGCTTCTGAGCTTGACTGTATAGTTCCTCTTGAAATTTATATTCAACACTCCTGGTTTCTGGAGTGATTAAAAGACTGTGAAGTTCTCATTACACAGTAATTTTTTATATAAATTTATGAGCTTGAAGTCCAATAACAAAAGGGAAATACACCTCACCAAGTCCCAGTTTTCATACTTCAATTTAACTTTAATAAAAAAATTCTACTGATCTTTAAGGAAGCTGTAACTATCAGAAAGTGATTTGTAAAATAAGAAAAAGGAATTAACAAGCAGCCAACCAAACACCAATGTTCTGTTATTCGGTAAGACGTGGTCTCAAAATTTAAAAGCCATGCATTAGAGTCAGTGATGGAAATTATGAAGGAAAAATTGAATAAGTGTAAGAACCTAAATTTGATAATTGTTTTGAATAGAAGAGGAGAAGAATGTGAAACCAGCAGTGGGTTTTATCTATACAAAAACCATCAAATAATCTCCATCAATATGATGAGAAATAATTAATGAATATTTCAGAAATGTATATTATGTGGAATCTCCAAATTTATAGAATTTTTGAGGTCCAAAGAATATGCAGACAGTTATGTATTTTTCATTATATTTGTATAACTAATTAGTTTGATGTTACTTTAAAATAAACTACTTTGATTTTGAAATCAAGGTAATGCAGAAATTTTTCCAAATCTTTGCATGCTATATTTGCTTATTTAATTTTTTATTTTTATATTATTGCTTTCAGTATATCATTTTATATACTGCATGCTTTGTAAGTTAAAATGACATTGTTTTCTCAAACTGACACCAAAATTAACTCAAAATAGTTATAACATAATAGAGTTAATGAATTATTGGCAAAATAAAGGCTTCAATGAATACAGAACTAAATAAAATTATTCAGAGGAATGCCTGTGATAATATTAAAGAAAAGAATATCTATTGAAACTAGTGATATAGCTGAACTAGTTGCCGTTTTACGTGGCTAGTGAGTTTTGATGAGTGGCTGTTTTCCTCTGGAAATGACTCATTGGCTCCACTTCCATTTGTGTAACTTAGTTGACAATGCTGAGGATTTGTGCAAACAAACAGGGGACCAGGGCAATGAAAAAAGGACTGGTCTTTAGTTAAGAGAAGAGATATCAAAAGATACATAAATCACAAGTAAACATCAAATGAAAAGAAGATATGTTCCTCTCTGCTCCTCCTTGTTGAGGGTTGACAAAGATCTAAAAGTCTGACATACCCAGCTGTCAGCTAGAATATGAGAAAGGATCATTCTCACACACTTCTAGTTATATTGTGTTAGCATGAGCCTTGAATTCTGTACCTTTCCATTCATGGGAATTGTTCACATTTCTACTATAATAATTAAATAGACAAATCTTTGAGGGAGCTAGATTAGTTGGTTTTAACAGACAAGTGATGTTCTCTCATCAGTCTTTCTAAGCTACTTCATCCTCAACACTATCACTAATACAATATGTGGTTTATATATTTTTTTGATTTCTGTGTATTCATTCATTTATGTCCTTTTATTTCTTTGGGTCTAATACCTATGTACAATTACAGCTAATATATTTTCATATCATTTACTCTTTCATATCATTTATCATTCTTCATTAGTTTTATGAATTTACCTTATTCCTCCAGCTAGATGATTAACTCTTACAGTCCCAGAAATTAATCTTAGTATTAGCCAATTTCTAACACAGCACTTCATGTAAATATAAAATCAGTAGCTGTAATTTTTATAAATGATCACTCATACTCCAAACATATTCAAGGATTATGACGTTAGAGCATGTTGGTTGGCACTGACAAAAATGAGAAATATTCAAATCTGTTAACAAAAACTTAATGAACACCTACTGCTTGTCAACAGTGCACAAGGTGCTGGGAATATATTATGCTTCAAAATAAACAAAGTTCTACAAATAGTCCATGAAACAAACAAACAAAAAAAAGAGTTAAATAATCACATGCAGTTAGAAATTGAGATAAGGGCATTGAAAAAAGCAAATGTAATTGTTTCATATAATTTTGAACTCTAGATTTTTTAGTGAAGAAAAATATTTCTTCAAACACCAATATTTTTGCTTTCTGATTATGCACTAAATACATTGTCTTGGCAATTATTGTTTCATCCATACAAAGGAACCACCCACAACTTCCTGGGATTTTAGGTGACCCTGTGCACTAGGTAACCCAATGTGATTCTGGTGTATGTTGTTGCTGATGTTGTTGTTTCTATTGTCTTATTTCATTTTTTACTATCTTATTTTCGTTTTTTTATAATTAATAAATACAAATGTATTTTCATGGTCAATATGTTTTAAAATACATACACATTGCAGAATGAGTAAATCAAGCAAATAAGATATGTGTTTCCTCACATGCTTATCATTTTACTTGTTTAGCAATTTTCAAGTATACAAAATTATTAACTATAGTCACCATGGTATGAAATAAATCTCAGACTTTTTCCTCTATCAATTGATATGTGCATATTGGTACAAGATATTTTGTATCTTCTAATGAACCTTTCCCAAATCCCATCCTCCAAAGCTAACTCTGGCTCCATTCTACCCTCCACTTTTGCGAGTTTAATGTTTTTAAACCCTACATTTAAGTGAGATTATGGTATCTTTCTGTGCCTAGAATATTCCACTTACCATAATATCTTCCAGGCTCATGTTGTTGCAGTTGACAGGATTTTCTTCTCCAGATTTGAACAATATTGTCATTTAAGTATAACACATTTTCTTTATCCATTCATCCATTGATGGACACTTAGATTGACTCTGTATCTTGGCTATTCTGAATAATATTACAATAAATATGGAACTGCAAATACATATTCAACATACTAATTAAACTTCCTTTGGATATATACTCAGTAGTAGGATTGCTGATCATATGGTAGTTTATTTTTTAATTTTTTGAGGAATCAGCATACTGTTTATCATAGTAGCTATAATAATTTACATTCCTACCAAGATTCTCTTTTCTCCACATCTTCTCTTAACACTTTTTACCTTTTGTCTTTGTGATACTACTATTTATTGTAAGAGGTGTGAGGTGACATCTCACTGTGGTTTTACTTTTTATTTCCCCAATATTAGTGATGTTGAGCATTTTCTCATATATCTGTTGTCTATTTGTATGTCTTCTCATATATCTGTTGTCTATTTGTATGTCTTCTTTTAATAAATATTGACCCAGGTTTTTTGTCCATTTTTAAGTTAGACCATTTGTTTACTTGCTATTGAATTGAGTATCTTACGTATTTAGGGAACTAACTTCTTATCAGATAAATGATTTGAATTTCTCCCATTGATTGCCTTTTCCTTTTGGTGATAGTATCCTTTGCTGTGTGAAAGCCTTTTAATTTGATACAATCTCACTTATCTATTGTTTGCTTTTGTTACCTATACTTTTTGGCTCTTATACAAAAAAATCATTTCCAAGAGCTATGTTGTAGAACTCCCCTCACCCATTTCTGGCTTTGAAAGGCAGTCCTAGAGTACTCTTCCTTGTTTTACTTTTCTTGGTGAAAATTGCCCAGAGAACGCTCAGCCACAACATCATAGAGGAATCTACATGAAACCCTTAGTTCAGATAAGGCAAGCCATGTTATGCTCAGCCAAGAGGCAAAATAGTTTGCCTTTTCAATTTGAAGTACTTGAAGATGGTTAGTCTTTTAGTCATTTCATCTATAATGAAGAAGATTTCCAAGATTGAGCTAATGGTTTTAGTTAGCAAAGATAATAAGGCAGTGTTCTTGTTACCAAACCTCCTTGTAAATGTTGAAGTAGAAGGAAAAAAGTCATTGCAGCTAATCATCTTATTTAAAAGTTTAAACAACACATATGCATTCACACATGTAGGCTGAAATAAGCTGGTAAGGAACTGACCCGCTTCATAGTTCCCCAAAGATCTTTCACTTTGCTTGGCTGACTTTTCAGCTCCAGTGAAATGCAGCCAGACTCCAGTAAAAAGAAATGAAGTGAATATTCACCTTCTTGTAACTTTGCTGCGGTTTGCATTTCACCACTCAGCTTATAGAGATGAAATCTATTACTCAGCAGGCATTGCTTGCACAAATGAAAGATAATTTTTTCTTCTAGATGGGACAGATCAGTGAAACTCATAAAATATTAATGATGAAAGCTCTGGAAATTAGATATATCCCTGACCATAGGTTTCTCTTGACAGTGAAGCACAGTCATTTTAATCCATTTTTTTTCCCTGTAAGATTCGCATTGAGAAAGATATGAAGGGAAAAGAATACATGATTTAAGATTCAGATGAGCATAGAGTTTTGAGGAAGGTAATCTTTCTGTCTTTCATTTTCTCTCATGTTTTCTGTTCCTTATCTGCCATAAATTTTGCTGAGTGATGTAGTGTAGTCAATTTGATTCTTGAAACCATTCATGTGCTCATAGAGGGAATTGTCTGGGATGAATGCAGGAAGTACATATGTCTTAATGATCAATTTAACATGCACTAAAATTCATGTGATTAAAGCAATTCGTAAACTGACAAATTAGGAACCTATTGAATGTGCATTCATATATCTATAATGTTAATTAAAGACTTCACTTTTGCTGATTAAGATTGTGTCATTTGCAAACATTTCCATAACCATTACAAATTTATAATGCTTTAAAAAATCTACATGTTAACTGCTTGGTCAATTATCATGACTCTAAAATTTTTCAAAATATATATTTTTATTTTATACAGAAACAATTTACACTAGAAATCTAAAGATGATAAAAATGTATATTTATCTTATTATGGCAACAAGATTAAATTATATACATATTTATGAAGTATAATTATTTATCTTTAAGCATTTAAAATAAATCTGAATAATGTAAATATATTTAGAATAATTAAATTATTTCATTAGGTATTTAGAAGTCTTATATAACATAATTCAAATGTTTTAAAATTATTTGAAATAATTTGAAATAATTATTTTATTATTGCTGAATCATGCAAGCAATGTACACAAGTAACGTTGTCTACTACTTGTCCTCCTTACAAAAAGGCAACAAAATGGGGAATCCAAGATGGTGGCCTAGACATACTCTGTATTCTTAGTCTCTCCATGACCTGGGATTAATACAGTGGGAATACTACTTCTCTGCAAGTTATTAAAGGACCCCCAACAGCTGCTCCCATGCAGGAATTCTAGCCACATGCTGGAATCTCCAGGATCTCCAAGATTTCCAGGCCCCAGCACTTGCACACGACCCCGGCCACTCACCTGCACAGGACCTGCTCCCGTGCATGACCCCCAGCTACAGTGCCCACATACCATGCAGGATCTCTGGTCTCTCACCCACACAAGACCTCTAGTCTACTCTCCCACGCAGGAGCCCTGTGGCTGCTGCTCCTGTGTGGACCTCCATCTACAAGCATGGAGCTCCTCTGTTCATCTACACCTGGGGACACTGGATAAGATCTGGAGACAGCCTCCTATTTCAACACAGTACACCACAAAGCTGCATCACTGAACATATCTCCCAACATCACAAAAGGCCAGACTCCCTATCTCTGAAAGCAGATACCTCCATTGTGGAACACCTTCATTGCCATCTTGAAGTATCCTCAATATGGCAATTGTCATCTTTAGTTGGGGAACCCCCAGTGTGGGACACCAGCTGGGGCCCAGAAGCAGTATCAAGGTACTTATAGTTCCCCAGCTCTCTTCTCGTCCTTGAAACTACTAACTGATACAGTGCTTGCTTGCAGCTAAATGGTCGGTCCCTAGCTCACAAAGCCTGGTCCTTACCTGCCTGGCACAAAACAGCTCTCTGGCACCTCTGGAGAGAGAGGTTCTCAATTGGGAAGTAGAGAGGGAGAAAGTGAGAGAGACATAGTTTAAAGACTAAATGAGAGACCAGGAACTGTGAGGTCCACAGGCAAAATAAAGAAGTCCAGTCACCCAAATCAAGGAGAACTTTGGGGTGGCATCTTCCCATGGGGATTGGCAAATGCTAAACCCCACCTTCAGAAACTCTCCCTCTAAGATCAATACACAGACACTAATAACCTGCATCATCCTGAGGGGGTAGATACGAGTAAACAACAAACAACCCCACCTACTGGATAAGAAAGGAAGCAATCTTTTTCATTTACCTTGAGATTTTTTTCCTATTATCTTTTTCCTCTTCTCTTGCTCACTTTTTTCCCCACCCTCACATCCCCAACATTTGTGAAACCAAGTATTTTTCATGCATTAGGCTACTGAGGACTGGGATATCTGATTAGTATATTACAGTTGTATTATATACTCTTACATCATCTATTTTTACATTTTTTATTTTTCTTAATGTTTATTGTACCCTATTTTGTTTGTTGTACCCTATTTTCCTCCTACTTGCTTGTTTTACCTAAATATCTTTCTGTCTTTTCTACTATGTGCCAACTTCTTTTAGATTCCTCTTTCATGCTTTCTAAGATCTAATAATTCTATATCCTCACTTCCTACCTCCTTAATATCTCATTCTACACTCCAACCCCAGTTTTTTCTAGTCTACCAGGAGAGAATGTAGACCCTTTTGCAAACTGATTGTTTATAGTGTAGATATTAATTGAACTCATAATTTATGTATATTGTGATCAATTATAAATGTCATATTAGGAGCTACTTAGTATAAAGCTTTATTTTGTTTGTATTGCAATATGTTAATATTAGTATGCCCTTAAAGGGGAGGTATTGGAACCCTGCAAAGAATCTATAAGCCAATAAGATAAAGACTGTAGCACCTCAGATATGCAGTGCTAGAAGGGGAGACACATGAACAACATGTAAATATGAGGGAAGAAAGTGCCTCAAAAAAACCAAGATACTATATTACTAGAATCCATAGTCAACACAGCAGAAGAAATGTCAGAGAAAGAGTTCAAGATATATGCAATTGAAACATTCTGTAATTAAATGATGATATGAGAGAGAAAATATAGGTAGCAAAAGATCATTTTGATGAAAACTATATAGGCAAATACAGGAAGCAAAATATTAATTCAACAATTAGATATAGAGACTCTGAAAAAGAATCAAATAGAAATATTCAAAATGAAAGAAACAATAAATCAAATTAAAAACTCAATAAAAAGCATCACCAACATATTAGATCACTTGGAAGACAGAACTTCAGACAATGAAGATAAAATATTTAATCTTGAAAATAGAATTGACCACATAGTGAAGATGGTTAGAAACCATGAGCAGGACATCCAAGAATTATGGGATAATATTAAAAAACCAAATTTAAGAATTATTGGGATAAAGGAAGGCATAGAATTTCAAATGAAAAGAATGAACAATCTACTCAATAAAATAATATTAGAAAATTTTCTCAATCCAACCCCTTAAAGCTAGAAGAGCTTGGAACAATATATACCAAACTCTGAAAGACGATGGATGCCAACCAAGAATCTTATATGCAGCAAAATTAAGTTTTAGATTTGATGATGATATAAAAACCTTCCAAGAAAAAGAAAAATTAAAAGAATTTACAGCAAGAAAGTCTGCACTACAGAACATCCTTGGCAAAATATTCCATGAGGAAGAAAATTTAAAAAAAGAAAAAAACAATGAAAACCTGCAAAGGGAGGAACTACACTAAAGGAAATGCCAAAGTAGAAACCTGCTCAAGTTAAAAAATAAAAATAAAACAAAATGTCTGGGAATACAAACCATGTCTCAATAATAACCATGAATGTGAATGGCCTAAACTCATCAATTAAAAGACATAGACTGGCAGATTGGATTTGAAAAAAGATCCAACAGTATGCTGCCTCAAAGAGACTCATCTCATATGAAAAGACATTCACATAATGAAGATGAAAGGATGGGAAAAGTGTATCACTCAAATGGACCATGTAAACAAGCAGGGGTTTTCATCCTTATATCAGATAAAGTAGACTTCAAACCAAATTAGTGAAAAGGGACAAAGAGGGTCATTTCATACTGCTTAAGGGAATCATACATCAACAAGACATAACAATCTTAAATATGCCCCAAACAATGGGGCTTCTATTATGTCAAACAAACCCTTCTCAATTTCAAGAATCAAATAGACCACAACACAATAATACTTGGTGATTTTAATACACCCGTCTCACAAATGGATTGATCTTCCAAACAAAAACCAAGCAAAGAAACCATAGAACTCAGTAAGACAATCATTAATCTAGACTTAACAGACATATATAGAATATTTCATCCTTCAACAAGTGAATACACTTTCTTCTCAGCAGTACCTGAATCCTTCTCCAAAATAGATCCTATGCTATGCCACAAAGCTAGTATTAGCAAAGACAAAAAAAAAAAACAAAAACAAAAACAATACTACCCTGCATTCTATCTGACCATAATAGAATGAAATTAGAAATTAACAACAGATTTAAAAATAGGAAGTACTCCAAAACCTGGAGATTCAATAATATGCTACTGAATAACACATGAATAACAGAAGACATCAGAGAAGAGATAAAAATTTCTTCAGGGTAAATGAGAACTCCAATACAATATATGAAAATCTCTGGAACACTATGAAGGCAGTGCTAAGGGGAAAGTTCATGCCATTAAGTTCATTCATTATAAGAAGAAAAAGTCAACAAATAAATGACACTACATCTCAAAGCCCTAGAAAAAGAGGAACAAATCAACATCAAAAGAAGCAGAACACAGGAAATAATTAGAATCAGGGCTAAAATTAATGAAATTTAAACAAAGGAAACAATTCACAAATTGACAAAACAAAAAGCTGGTTCTTTGAATAAATAAATAAAATTAGCAAACCCTTAGCCACTCTAATGAAAAGGAGAGAGAAAACCCAAATTACTAAAATTCTTGATGAAAAACAAAATATCACGACAGACACTTTGAAATACATAGGATAATTAGAAACTATTTTGAAAATTTATACTCTAGTAAAATAGAAAACCCTGAAGACACCAACAAATGTCTAAAGGCATATGACCTACACATACTGAACTAGGAGGATATTCATGACTTAAACAGATCAATTATAAGCAAGAAAATAGAAGATGCCATCAAAAGCCTACCAACCAAGAAAAGCCCAGGACCAGATGGATTCTCAGCCAAGTTCTACAAGACCTGCAAAGAAGAATTCCTCAAATTATTCCATGAAAGAAAAAAGGAGGGAACCCTTCCAAACTTATTGTAAAAGGCTAGTATCACCCTGATACCAAAACTAGACAGAGACACGTCAAAGAAAGAAAATTTCAGACCAATATCCCTGATGAATATAGATGCAAAAGTTCTCAATAAAATATTTGCAAATTGCATATAAAAACATATTAAAAAATAGTGCATCATGATCAAGTGTGGTTCATTTCAGCAATGCAAGTTTGGTTCCACATACAGAAATCAATAAACATAATCCAAAACATCAATAGACTTCAAGATAAGAATAATTTTATCAATTGATGCAGAAAAAGCATTTGACAAAATATAGCACCCTTTTATGTTTAAACCACTAGAAAAACTAGGGATAGTAGGAACATACCTTAAAATTGTAAAAGTAATCTGTGCTAAACCCAAGGCCAACATCATCCTAAATGGAGAAAAACTGGAAGCATTCCCTCTAAAAACCGGAACAAAGCAAGAATGCCCTCTTTCACCACTTCTATTCAAGATAGTCCTTGAAATTCTAGCCAGAGAAATTAGACAGATGAAAGAAATTAAAAGAATATGAATAGGAGAATAAGAACTCAAACTATCATTATTTCCAAAGACATGATACTATACTTAGAGGATCCAAATATTTCCCCCAGAAAACTTCTAGAACTAATAAATAAATTCAACAAAGTTGCAGTATATAAAATCAGCATCCATAAATCAAATGCATTTCTGTACATCAGTGATGAATCCTCTGAAAGAGAAATAACAAGAACCCACTCCATTCACAATAGCTTCAACAAAAATAAAATACTTGGAAATCAATCTAACAAGAGAGGTGAAAGACCTCTACAATGAAAACTAAAGGACACTAAAGAATGAAATTGAAGACCTTAGAAGATGGAAAGATCTACCATGCTCTTGGATAGGCAGAATCAATATTGTCAAAATTGCCATACTAATTAAAATCCCAATGTCATTCCTTATAGAAATAGAATAGGCAATCATGAAATTCATTTGTAAAAATAAGAGACCCATAATAGCCAAAGAAATCCTCAGTAAGAAGAGTGAAGCAGGAGGCATCACAATACCAGAGCTTAAAGTATACTTCAAAGCTATAGTAACAAAAACGGCATGGTATTGGCACCAAAATAAACATGTAGACTGATGGTACAGAATAGAAGACCTATATAAATACAGTTGTCTCAGACTAGACAAAGGTGCCACAAACATACACTGGAGAAAATATAGCTTCTTCAACAAGTGGTGCTGGGCAAACTGGAAATCCATCTCCAGCAAAATGAAACTAAAATCCTTTCTCTCACCATGCACAGTAATCACTCTAAGTGGATCAAGGACTTAGGAATTAGACCAGAGACATTGCACCTAATACACAAAAAAGTAGGCCCAAACCTTCATCACATTGGATTAGGACCTTACTTCCTTAACAAGATTCCTATAGTGCAAGAAGTAAAATCAAGAATAAATAAATGGGATGGATTCAAACTAAAAAGCTTCTTCTCAGCAAAAGAGACAATGAGGTGAAAAGAGAGCCTACATTCTGGGAGATAACTTTTACTACACACATATCAGTAGAGCGCTAATCTCCATGACATATAAAGAACTCAAAACACTTAACACCAAAACAACAATGCAATCAATAAATGGGCTAAGGAGCTGAACAGACACATCTCAGAAGAAGATACACAATCGATCACCAGACATATGAAAAAATGTTCAACATCTCTAGCAAGTAGAGAAATGCAAATCAAAACTACTCTAAGATTTTACCTCAGTCCATTCAGAGTGGCAGTTATCAAGAATATAAGCAACAATAAGTGCTGGTGTGGATGTGGGGAAAAAGACACACTCAAACATTGCTGGTGGGACCACAAATTGGTACAACCAATCTGGAAAGCAGTATGGTGATTGCTTAAAAAGTTTGGAATGGAACTCCCTTCTGACCCAGCTATCCCACTCTTTGGTCTGTAACCTAAAGACTTAAAAACAGCATACTACAGTAATGCAGCCACTTCAATGTTTATAGCAGCACAATTCACAATTTTAAGGTATAGAAGCAACCTAGATGCCCTTCAATAGATGACTGGATAAAGAAACTGTGGTATATATACACAATGGAATATTACTCAGCAATAAAAGAGAATAAAATTATGGTATTTTTAGGTAAATGAATGGAGTTGGGAAACATCATGCTAAGTGAAGTAAGCCAATCCCAAAGAAACAAAGGCCAAATATTTTTCACTGATTAGTAGATGCTGATGCATAATGGGGATGGGGGTGGGGAGCATGGGAGAAATGGAGAAACTTTGGATAGGGCAAAGGAGAGATTTGGGAAGGGAAGGCATGGGGTAGCCAAGATGGTGAAAAGAGTTGGACATCACTACCCTAGATACATGTATGAAGACACAAATATTGTGACCCTATCTTGTTTACAACCAGAGAAATGGAAAATTGTGCTCCATATGTGTACTTTGACTTGAAATGTATTTTTTTTGTTTTAAAAGATAAAGATAAATAAATTAAAGTAAAAATTTTAAAAAGCCATCAAAAATAAAGAATAAACAGCTATAATTTTACTAAAGTGACTCAGGAAATTCTTTGGAGAATAGCAGAGAAATGACAATATTGCTGTACAATGCAAAGATATAAGATAACACCACAGAAAGGAGAGTGAGACACTCTGCCTCTCACATACTCTCATTTCTACCCAGATCTGTTCAGAGCTAAGACAAACTTGCTTTTACAGGGAACACGTAAGCTACAGACCTCCAAAGAAAACTGTTGACACTGTAGTTGCACAAAGGAGACCTCCACAGCCCTCAAAGTTCCCAAATATAGTTTGCAGGATTGCCTGAAAGTCACATGGCTATAATGCCACAGAGTAGGAGCCTACGTTGTATATTCCTTAGTCCTTCTGACTTAAATTGGTACATTTAAGTTCAGTAGGATCTTAGAGCTGGGCACATTAATAGAACACAACCCACCCTGGGACCAGCAGCAACAGAGTATTTCTGTTCTTCATACTTTTCTGTCATTTTTTCACATTTATATGAGTTGCTATAAGCCCAGAACCACAGCTGCTCAGAGTGTAGGTCCAACACTAAAATCTAAGATTATAGCTTTCAAACTCAGATGGTACCATATGCCCCAGGTAATAGATGAAGCTGCAGAGAGATACATAGATGATACATAGATGGCAGCCTATGAATAACAGCCAAAATCTCAACTCTGTCCTCCTGGAGAGCCTTCTGCACATCATATGGAGACCTCAATTGTGTACCTGTTCACTAGAAAATCTACCATATAGCCACTGAACCACTACTGGACCTACACTCACTTGAACCTGGACCAGTAGGAAGGCAGGCAGTAGTCTTTCTTCCCCCAAAACCATACTGCACCATTACATTTGAAAACACATGCAGCTTAAGCAACTTATATAAACATGGAAAAAAATTACATCTAAAGAAACTACACAGAGACACTGAGACCACACCATGAAAGCTAACTAACCAGATCTAACCAACAATTTAGCACACATTTGCAAGAAAATGACTATTCCTATGGAAAAAATATTTCATAAAATTAAAAAAGGTAACCACTGTACTATAGATAGCCATGTAGGGACATGTGATCACACACACAAAATATGACACTACTAAATGAACACTGATTCTCCAGTAACAGAACCCAAAGAAATTTATGAAATGCCTGAAAAGTAATTCTAAATAATCATCTTGAGGAAGCTCACCAAATTATAAGAGAATACAAATACAAATAATTCAATGAAATCAGGAAAAAAATATTCATTATTTGAATGAGAAATTTCATGCAGAGGAAGATATCATAAAAATAATTAAACTTTACAGCTGAAGAATTCAGTGAAATAATATATAAAGTTGAGAACCAAAATAATTAAAACAGATTAAATAATTTTTGAACTTTAAAACAGGTATTTTGAATTAACTCAGACAGATGTAAGAAAATAACTGATACTGAAGAAAACTTATAAGACCTATGGGACACCATTAAGTGAATGAATATTTGAATGGAATGGAACTATCAAAAGAAGAGATGGTGAAAGATGCAGAAAGTATTTTTAACAAAATAGTAGACAATTACTTCAAAAATCTTGGAAGATAGTAATGCACATCCATAATTTTTAAAAAATTTTTTTAGTTGTTGATGGATTTTTATTTTATTCATCCATTATTTATATGTGGTGCTGAGGATCATACCCAGTGCCTCAGGCATGCTAGGCAAGCACTCTACCACTGAGATACAGCCCCAGCCCCTCATAATTCTTAAAGAACCTCAACTAAACTCAAACCAAAGAGATATTCTCCAAGGCTCATTTATAATTAAATTGTCAAAAGTCAAAGATAACCCAAGAATTCTGTTGGCACAAGGAATCCTTATTAGGCTAACAGCAAATTTCTCCATAGAAATACTTCAGGCAAGGTGAGAATGAAGTGATATGTACAGAGTGATAAAAGAAAGAAAAAAATCTGCCAGGAAAAAACACTATAACCACAAAGCTATCCTTCAAAAATGAATAAGAAATGACATATTTCTCTGATGATCAAAAATTGGGAAAATTTATCTAATATCTGATACCACAAAAATACAAATGATCATTAGAGACTACTATCAACAACTATATGCCAAATTGGAAAACCTAGAGGAAATGGGTAATGTCTTGGACACATGTAACCTACCAAGATTTAACCATGAAGAAATACAATATGTAAGTTGACCAATAATTTGAAACAAAAGTGAATCAGTAATTGAAGTCTCCCAACAAAGAAAAGAAGAGACCTGGATAGCTACACTGCTGAATTTTATTGAATGCTTAAGGAACTAACACCAATTATTCCCAAACTAATCTAAAACATTGAAAGAGAAGAAATTCTTTCAAATTTATTTTGTGAGATGAGCATTGCTCCAATAGCAGAACCAGAAAAGAACACAACATAAAAAAAAATTACCAGTATCATGAATGGACATACATATAAAGATATTTAACCAAATACTAGCACTTTTTTTAATCCAACAAATACTTTTTTTAACTCAATAGTATATCAGAAGGACTAAATAATCTGATAAATTGGAATTTGTCCTAGGGATATGAGTGTTTCATCATAAATAGACATGGTACAACACATTAGCAGAATAAGGGACAAAAACCATCTAACCCTACCAATACATAAAGATAAATTACTCAATTAAATATAAGATCCATTCCTGATAAAAACTCAATAAATTAGGTATAGAAGAAATATATCAACATAATTATAGCCATAAATGGCAAACCCATAGCTAAGCTCATAATGAACAGGGAGATTTGGTAGTATTTCCAGTGAGATGTAAAATAAGATGACAGCCTTCACTTTTATTATTCTTATTCAAAATAGTACTGGAAGTCTTAGCCAAATAAACTTAGAAAGAGAAAGACATAAAGGGACTCATAATGAAAAATAGGAAGTCAAACAATCCCAATTTGAATATTATTTAATCTTACACATATAATATCCTGAAGACTCCACCAAAAACCTCTTTTTTATTCTTCAGTACTAGGGATAGAACCAAGGAGTATTCTGCCACTGAACTACATCCTTAGCACTTTTTAATTTGTATTTTAAGATGATGACTGACTAAATTACAGAGACTGGCCTTAGGATCCTCCTGAGACTGAACTTAGGATCCTCCTGCCTCAGCCTCCTGAATATTTGAGATTACAGGCATGTGCCACTATGCCTGACCACATTCTAAAACCCCTAGAGCTGATAAACAAAGTGAGTAAGGCTGCAGTATTCAAGGCAAACATGGAAAAGTCAGCACCATTTCTATTCACCAATCATGAACTAATCGAAAAGAAATCCAGAAAGAACTCCTATTTATAATAGCAACTAAATAATTAAAATACCTAGGAAAAATGTAATAAAGTGAATAATTTCTGCAATTAAAAATTTAAAAAACATTAAAGAGGACAAAGAAAAATGAAAAGATGTTTCATGTACATGGATTGAAAAATTAATATTGTTAAAATATTCATACTACCCAAAGTAATCTACAGAGTGAATGCAATCTTCATCAAAATGTTAATGATATTTTTCACGGAACCAGAAACCACAATCCTAAAATCCATGTGAAAACAATCCTAAATAAAGAAAACAAAGCTGGAGTTATCACAATAACAAAGTCCAAAACATACCAAAAATCTATAGCAATCAAAGCAACACGGTACTGGCAGAGAAATGGACAGAGAGACCAATGGAACAGAACCGAGAATATAGAAATAAATCCATGTATTTACAAATCAACTTATTTTCAACAAAGACACTAAGAACATGCATTGGAGAAAAAAGAGTTTCTTCAATAAATAGCAGAAGGAAATATATATATACATATACATATATATGTATATATATATAATATAAAAAGTTTCAAAAATGGGTTCAAAAATAACTTGCATGTAAAAATGAAACTAACAGAAGAAAACATAAGAAAAATGCTTTAAATCTTTGGTCTCTGCTAAGATATCTTTGGGGTTATGACCCAGAAGTACAGACAGTTAACACAAAAATTTTCAAATAGAATTGCATCAAACTAAAAAGTTTCTGCATAGCAAAGGAAATAACAGTGAAGAGCAACCTACAGAGCGAAAGAAATTATCTTAAAACTATTCATTTAACAAGGCCTTAATATTCAGAATTTATAAAAAACTCCATCAACTCAAAAACAAAGGAACAAATAATCAAATTCAAAATGGAAAAATGATTTGAATAAGACATCTTTTAAAAGAAGACATACAAAAGGCCAGAACATGAAATAAAAATGATAAATATCACTAATCATCAGGTGTTATGATTTAGATATGAGATGTCTTCCAACAGCTCATGTGTGAGACAATGCAAGAAAGTTTAAAATGAAATGATTGGGTTATGGGAGCTTTAACCTAATCAGCACAGTAATCCACCCATATAGATTAACTGGGCAGTAACTATAGGCAGGTAGGGTGTGGCTGGAGGAGGTAGGTTACTGAGGGTGTGCCTTTGGGATTTATATTTTGTCCCTGGTTAGTGAAGCCCTCTCTGCTTCCTGTTTACCATGTACCAATCCAATCTGCTTTTCTCTGCCATACCCTTCTTCTATATTTTGCTTCACTTCTAACCCAGTGCAATAAAATAGGGTATCTAAACTTTGAGCCAAAATAGCCTTTTCCTCTTCTATGTTGTTTTTCTCAGGTCTTTTGGTCACAGCAATGAAAAATCTGACTAAAACATAAGGGAAATGAAAATCAAAAGCATAATGAGATATAATTTCACCCAATTAGAATGACTAATATAAAAAAGACAAAATTCTGGCGAGGCTGTGGTGACAGAGACATACACTGTGGGTATAAATATAACTTAGTACAGCCATTAGGGAAAACATAATGGATGTGCCAGAATAAAAGAATGAAAGAAAGGAAGGGAGGGAGGAATGTTGTGTTCAGCATGGTTATTAATTCAGGTTCCCAGACCTGGTGGTGAGTGGATGGAGAAAAGACAGACAGACACACAAATAGAAAAAAGTCAGGGCCTGGTAGATCCCTAAACCTTGATAGGGAAATAGTGACTACAAGCAAGCTTGGCACATTTATTATATAGGTCTAAAAATCAAAAGAATTTATTGTGAGAAAGTTTATTCATGATAAACAGAACCCAAGTTGAGGGTATAAAGAGCCCAATTAGGTCTATCAGCTTCTGACCATAATTCTCTACCCCAGGGCAGGTGGCATTTGAACCAAAGGGTAAGAACTGATAAATCCATGGCTGGCATGGAATTTCCCTTTGAATCAGGGCATCACCACAGTAGCTGGTCAGTCTCAAATCAATACCTTCACATCAAGAATTCCCAGTGTTGCAATTAAAATAGTTGTTACCAGAGGCTGGGAAGAGGTGGTAATGAAGAGAAAATGGCTAAAGTACAGGATACAGTTAAGTAGAAAGAATAATTTTATTATGTCTGTTTTGAACATGTTCAAATACTAACACATTTTAATATTTTATTTAACATGTCTAGTGTTCTGTAGCCCAGCAGGGTAAATATACTTGGAAACATTTAATCATATATTTCAAAATAGTGGAGAGAATTTGGAATGTTTTCAACCCATAAAAAATGATAAATCTTTGAGTCCATGGATATATTGACTATCCTTATTTAATATTTACACGTTATATACATGTATTGTATATAATGTATCCTTATTTAATATTTTCACATTATATATGTAAAGTATATAATATCACACTGTAACCCATAAATACATATAATTACTTGTCCAGAAAATTTTAAATCAAACTATTTTAATGATGCTAAAGAATAGAAGTATTTTACTATATTTTTATAATAAAACCTCATAATAGGGACTATCATCACAAAATGAAACCAGAATAATTAAATCATAACCACTTTAGTTATAGATCACATTGCAAAGTCCATATAAATTGCTAAATATTATTTTTAGAAAAAAATTATTTTTCAATTTATACTGTCTCTCTACCTAATGAAGCACTTATAACAATAATTTTATTTTATATTAAAATATTATAAAAAGAAAATATATAATTTAATCTGAAGAAATTATCTTTGCTTAATTACCCTTTACTTAGTTGAACATCTTGTTTTGTGTACATTTTTTCTCTGGTATTCTTACAATATTTTTCCTCAGTATATATAAGAAATTATAAGCAAAATGCAATCCTCATATAATGCTCCAGAGTTCCTAAGATTCTATGCCTACAGTGTTCAAAATTTTTTATATCAAAGTAGTTTTTATCTTGATAAAGAATAGAAGTATTTTTATTTCCTTCAAGTTTCCATTTGGTGATAACAACAGATTGTTTTATTAACCATCCTTTTAGAAAATTCATGAACTATCATTGTGAAACTCAAAGTTCTTAAAATGTATCATGAAATATGTATTTTACTAGTAAGTTGAATCAGACAACATGTCTTTTATTAGACGTCATCTGGTCTGAGAGGATACTTTAATATTCTCAGAACAAATTCCATTTACTTGCTTGATCATCTGTTAACCATCTTTAGTGCCTAGATTCCCTTCCTCTATGTGTTTTAGCCAAAGATTGAAAACACAAAGTCCATAATCCAAATACCTGGCTGTGGCTACATACCAAGTGCTTGCCTGTAATTGAGTCTAATGCAGCTATACTCTTCTGCAGACTACATTTCCTGGGATTTATAGTTTGCCGCTCTAAATTCTGCCTCCTTTCTGCCCCACACCAATGGCTGGTTCTGGTTGAAAGTCCTGTTCCCTTTGTTGTGAGATGTATCAAGTTAGCTGCAATACTAGCTCCATGTTGAAAAATATGGTTATTTGAAATGAGAATGTCAAAATTGTACTAATATTCTAAAATGTCAATTTCCAGTGGCAACTATTCTTGCTGTCTGTAGAAGCCATTGAAGAAAAGAACAGAGGAAAATATGTAAATTATTGAGGGTGAATTGACTGTAGATTCTGACCACAACACATCGATGTAGAGATGAGAAAAGCTGATATAGATGTCAGGATACCTAGAGAAATCTGTGCCTCAAGAGCATATGAGTTTTCACAACTGACTATTATCTACAGGGAATAAATGTTTATATAGAATCAAACTCCAGACAACAACATTATTGGTCCTCTACAGAGGAACCTAAATAGCCCAGAGTAGCACTGAATTTTTAAAATATAAATAGTATTTTTATGTATAAAGAGGAAAAGTAATAAAAAATAATAACATATTCATTCCACAAACTACCTTTGCTTAAGGAAAATGCACATGATTATAAGGGCACATTATCTTTGGAAAATTTTCTTTACATATTCACTGTGTTATTGTTGCACAGTTTTCTTCTGAATACCCTTGTTAACATAGTCTGGCAGACATTCGATAGCAAACTGTGTTCCAGGCAATGAATTTATAATGTTGTAGCAGGAACAATCTCTTGAATGCTGTAAGCCTTTATATATGATGGAAAAATCAATAACATGGATAAATGTGTAACAAACTGGCCTATGTATTTTCTAAGTGAAATACAGTTCAGTAATATGGACTAAAGTTATTTTTAGGGCAAATAATACTGTGCCTATGTGGAATATTATAAAATATAGTTAATTCATTCACTAGTACAGACAAAATAATGGTAATACTAAAATATAATTATATGCATGTATATTTATATTATTATATAATACATAATCCAAATATTTAATTTAACTACTTTTAATAAAGAAATGTTTTGTAACATACATATACAAATGAATTGTTGAATTGTTTATTCCATAATTTTCTGTCCACCTAGAAAAATATAATAACTGTGTGCATACAATCCAATTACATGGGAAATAGGAAATTATATAGAATATTGTTCATTTTTATTTATAAATAATGAAACAATGGGATGTTTTTATAATATTGTTCTTCCTCTTTTTCCAGATAATCAACAGTTCTGTATAGGACGGATTATGACAGCTTCTTTCTTAAGGTGAGATTTTGTGTCACTCATAGTGGTATTATTCTGAGGAGCTACAAGCTTCTATGCATTATCAAAAATATTTCATAAATAAAATCATCTTGGAGTAGCTAAATCTGACTAAATTTAGAGTATTTTCTCATTAGTTTTAACATTCATGATTGTTTTTGTTCAATAGTACTATCTTTACAATAAGCTCTAGAGGATGTATCTTGGATATTTCCAAGTACAAAGTATACAACTTGATACTTTTATTACACATAGAATAAGATCCCATAGGACAAAAATGAAATATTCTGATTTCACTAACACAATTAAGGTATCTCCCATAGGGTGTCTGCAATGCATGCATGTAGAAACACACACACACACACACACACACACATACACACACACACATACACACACGTTAATATCTTTAATTTTTTCTAAAATACAAGTATATTAGACTGATTTAATTCTCATGAGCAACCCCAGACTCTTGTGTTAATGTTATATGTATCTTTTACTCTGTCTTCTTTATTATTCCAAGAGTTAGAAATTATTCTTACTGTATAATAAGTTTATTTACCACTTTTTTCCCCGATTTTCTTCTTATCATATCTTCCACCTGATCTATCTGGTAGAAGTATATTCTTTGGAATTGTCTTTAGTGAGGATTTTCTGGTTTTTCATTGAGAATATTTGTATTTCTCTCTCACTCTTGAAGAAAAGAGACTTCATGGACCATGAGTCTAACTTGCAATTTTTCTTGTACCATTAAAGATTTTATTCCTTTTAATTCTGGCTTCCAAAAAAAGTCTATTTAATAGCTTCTTTGTTTTTTAATTTGCTCTTTTTAGATACACATGACAGCAGAGTGTATTTTGACATATTATACATACATTGAGTATAACTTATTCTAATTAGGATCCCATTCTTGTGGTTGTACATAATGTGAAGTTTCATTGGTTCTATATTTGTATGTGAAAGTAGGAAAGTTATGTCTGATTCATACTACTCTTTCTTATTGCCATCTCCCCTCCCTCCCCTTTATTTCCCTTTGTCTAATACAATGGGCTTCTATTCTTCCCTCCCTCACCTCCTTATTGTGTGTTAGCATTCACATATCAGAGAGAGCATTCAGCCTTTGTTTTTGGGGGATTGGCTTATTTCACTTAGCATAATAGTCTCCAGTTCTATCCATTTATCAGCAAATGTTATAATTCAATTTTTCATTATGGCTGAGTAATATTCCATTGCATATATATGTGTATATATCACATTTTCTTTATCCATTCATTTGTTGAAGGGCACCTAGGTTAGTTCCATTGCTTAGCTATCATGAATTGAGCTGCACTAAACATTGATGTAGCTGCATAGAGTATGCTGATTTTAAGTCCTTTGGAGATAAGCCGGGGAGTAGGATAGCTGGGTCCAATGGTAGTCCCATTCCAACTTTTCTGAGGAATCTCCATACTGCTTTCCATAGTGGTTGCACCAATTTGTAGTTCCACTAGCAATGTATGAGTGTACCTTTTCCCCTATATCTTTGCCAACATTTATATTGTTGCTTATATTCTTGATAATTGCCATTCTGATTGGAGTGAGATGAAATCTCAATGTAGTTTTAATTTGCATTTCTTTAATTACTGGAGATGTTGAACATTTTGTTATATATTTATTGACCAATAGTATTTTTTCTTCTGTGAAGTTCCTGTTCAGTTCCTTTGCCAATTTATTGAGTGAGTTATTTGGTTTTTTGGTTTTTTGTTTGTTTGTTTGTTTTGTTGTTAAGTTTTTTGAGTTCTTTGTATATCCTGGAGATTACTGCCGTATCCGGGGTTCAGGTGACAAAGATTTTCTCTCATTCTTAATGCTCTCTTATCATGTTCGTGATTATTTCCTTTGCCTTGAAGAAGCTTTTTAAATTTGATTTTATCCCATTTGTTGCTTCTTGATTTTACTTCTTGGGCATTAGGAGTCCTATTGAAGAAGTCAGTTCCTAAGCCAACATCATAGAGAAGTGGGCCTACACCTTCTTCTATTAGGCACAGGGTTTCTGTTCTAATACCTAGTCTTTGATCTACTTTGAGTTGAGTTTTGTGCATGCTGAGATAGGAGTTTAATTTCATTTTGCTACGTATGGAATTCAATTTTTCCCAGCACCATTTGTTTGAAGAGGATATCTTTTCTCCAAAGTATGTCTACGGCACCTTTGTCTAGTATGAGATAACTGTATATATATATGGGTTTGTCTTTGTGGCTTCTATTCCATACCATTGTTCTTTGTGTCTGTTTTGGTGCCAATGCCATGCTGTTTTTGTTGTGATAACCCTACAGTATAATTTAAAGTTGAGTATTATGATATCTCCTGCTTCACTTTTCTCACAAGGATTGATTTGGCTATTCTAGGCCTCAATTTTTCAAAATGAATTTCATGACTGCTTTTTCTATTTCTGTGAAGAACATTTTTAATAATAATTGCTTTAAATCTGTATAGCACTTTTGGTAATATCACCATTTTGAAAGTGTTAATTCTACCTATCCAAGAACATGGAAAATCTTTCCATCTTCTAAGGTCTTCTCTTCTTCATTTTTGTTCTTGAGTGTTCTGTAGTTTTCATTACAAAGGTATTTTCTTTTGTTAGATTGATTCCTAAGTTTTTTTTTTCTTTTTTCTTTTCTTTTTTTGAGGCTATAGTGAATGGGATAGTTTTCCTGCATTCTTTTTCAGCTGATTCATCACTGGTATATAGGAATACAATTGATTTATAGGTGTTAATTTTATATCCTGCTACTTTACTGAATTCATTCATGAGTTCTAGAAGCTTTCTGGTGGAGGTTTTGGGGTCTTCTAAATATAGAATCATGTCATTGGCATTATTCCTATTATCCCTAGTTTTTCTAGTGTTTTGAAGATGAATGTGTGCTGTATTTTTGTCAAATCCTTTATCTGCATCTATTTAGATAATCACATGATTCCTGTCTTTAAATCTATTGATGTGATGAGTTATGTATATTGATTTCCAATCTTCAGCCAATTTTGCATCCCTGGAATGAACCCCACTTGCTCTTGGTGCACTATCTTTTTAATGTGTTTTTGTATGCAATTTGTCAGTACTTTATTGAGAATTTTTGCATCTATTTTCATCAGGGGTATTGGTCTGAAGTTTTCTTTCCTTGATGTGTCTTTGCCTGGTTTTGATATCAGGGTGAGTCTAGCTTCATAGAATGAGTTTGGAAGGCTTTTTTGTTTGTTTGTAGTTTTTTTTTTTTTTGTAGTGGAAACTTAGTCCTGTAAGGTAAAAAATAGTCCCTTTCTAATTTTCACATCCCCTCTTTAAAAGCCCAAGGCAGTTCCTGCCCTAGGGGGTTCCTCTCCCGAATCTTCCACCTGGGAAACAAAGCCTAACTGCTCAGGTTAGCACATCAAAAGAAGACCAGGACTGCTTATCTGTCCCGCGGATTTTAAAGTGACCAATCCCTGGCTCACCACTCGGTTTTGTAGTGGGCTCTATAAAATCCCTCCCGCGCGTCCCCTCTCTCTCTTTCCTCTTTCCTTCGCCTGGGCGCCCACTCCCCTGAATAAAGAATCTCCTGGCTGTACAGAGGTGTCTGTGTCTGGCTGGCCGATACCCTAACAAGTCCAGGGGCACTTAACCCACTCAGGCATATACCCCCAGCCCTTTATTTATTTTTTTTTTAATTTTGAGACAAGGTCTCACTAAATTGCTTAGGGCCTTGCTAAATGGCTGAAGGTGGCTTTTAAATTGCAATCCTCCTGCCTCAGCATCCTGAGCTGCTGGGATTTTTAATACTTGATTGCTTTTAATACTTATGAAACTTCTCTTGATATGTGATCTCAGAATTTTTAGATTCCACATGAAACAAAAATAATGTGCCATTTGTGTTTCTGTGCCTGGATTATTTCATTTAACATTTTAATCTACAGACCCATCCATGATACTGAAAATGACAAAATTTCATCCTTTTTTATGGTCTTTGGTGTTCTAAAACTAGTTATGAAATGTCTGTGTTTTTGTGTATCCCACTATGGAATATCCTGAATCAGAATATAGGTTTTTTTTGTGAATTCTGGAACTCTTCAGTCATTACCCCCAGCAATGACCTCTGCATGCTCTTCTATCTTCCATGCCTCTTAATAATTCTTTCATACCATTCCATTATTTCTCAATTATTTGATCTATAGCCAGTTCACTGGTTTTATCTGCATCTGTGACTTATTTTAACTTAATCTCTTCTGGTACTTTTAATATTTAGTTATTTTTCTGTGCATGTATTAGATTTTGCATTTGAGTTTTTCACAAATTCAGTAGTCTTTTGCTCAATGTAAGCTTTTATTTTAATTGTACTTTTGATTTCAGTCTGTGTTACTGCTTAAAATCACTCATGATAACTTGTATCCCTTGTGTGTGGTTTTCTTGTTGTTGTTGGTTGTTTTAGTTATGATTTCACATATGTGGAATGTTATCTATGAGCATTCTTGGAGGCAAGACTTGAAGTTCTACTCTTAAAGTTTTCCTTTCTAACAACCAGAAGGACTATCAAGGACTATCAAGATCAACCCACGATTTAAATTAAATGCTTTGCATTATGTTTTTGATCAAATAACATAAATTTAATCAGATCTAAGATCTGTAATAAAGGCTGATTTATTTTCACAAGTTCTTAATTTTGCTTTGTTTTCTTCATGCACCACTAGGGACAAATGTGGATATTTTGTGTCAGATCTTTGTCCACATGAGGTTTACTCCTATTTTAAGTAAGGGAGGTGGACACGGTCTTCTATTTCTACTATGCTAAGGACATAAGTTTATCCTTCACTCTGTTCCTCATGAAATATTCGAAATTGAAGCTCAAGTATTCCACGATTTGGTGGAAATTCTCATGCTGAATGCTGACTTTGGTGATTACTCCCCTATTAAGTCTCCTGCATTTCTTTGATCTTAGGTTTTGCAGATTTCTTTCTTTCATGCCTTATTAAAGAGTCTTATAAAATACATACATGTGTATGTATATCTAATTTTATTTAATTTTTTTCCATCTGGAAAAAATCTACATCTTTGGCTATACAGATCCAATGTACTAGCTCAAAGCAGAAAACCAAGAATTTTTGGCTTATAAAGATGATAACACTTGATGTTTCACATTTTTCAGATAGTGTAAATAATAATATACTTTAGTTCTCTTTTACTTTCTTGACTCAACTTCAATAAGTAACCTGTGGTAAAAGTTAATTTCAAATGAATTTACTACTACAAGTCTCCAGTCTTTTCTTTCCCTAATCCTGGTTTGCTTCTATGACTTCTTTCTCTTCCCTGAAGCTTTCTCAAATTAATTGTACCTAACTATTCATACTTGTCAACAGAGAAAATGGGCATGATCTTTGCTTGACTCTGTCTTTGAAGAAAGTAGAAAGGCATAATTTGTGTCTCTCTTTCAATCTTTTATACTCTTCAAAGACACTATATTAATTTTGTTGCCTTTGAGGTTCTTATAATTATCATTAATACATACTGTTAACTAAATGAACAATTTATAAATCACTCATTCAAGTGTGTTAAAGAACTTACCCAGGG
Organism: Geosciurus inauris; assembly: GCA_004024805.1. Taxonomy (NCBI): domain Eukaryota; kingdom Metazoa; phylum Chordata; class Mammalia; order Rodentia; family Sciuridae; genus Geosciurus; species Geosciurus inauris. Next base: position 228,542 of record PVHX01000726.1, read on the forward strand.
GGTAGTTGAAAAGGAGACCAAGAATTAGAGAGAACATTGCACAAGGCTATTCTCTTTATCCATGTGAAAGAGGAATACATAAAGCAGCCGTTGTGGGCACCTCCTGGCATAAACCTTTCAAACACTTCCATTGACTAAATTTGGATGTTGACACTTTCACAGTGGTTTCAATCAGCATGATTCATTTTTAGAAAATAGCATTATCATTTTCATTTACTATGTTCTTTACTAGAAAACCTTCTTTAAACTTTAAAACACTATATATGCTGTTTTCATTTTAAAAATTGTCCAAGAAAATAATGTAAAAATAGCATGACAAAATATTGAATTTGTGAAATTTGAATTCATGAGCACTGAGCTCATTTTCATAATATATTTTTAAATTTTATTTTTATCAGCAGTGTCCAGTAGCAATTAGAATTCATAGTAATCTGTATCTTCCCAAATAGTTGTGGTTTGTAAGATTAATTTTTCCTTTTACTGCAATAATAGGTAAGGTTCTGTACTTACATTTCCTTCTTCCTGAATTTCCGCCACTCCAGCTAGCCAATTTAGCCAAAGATTTACCAGCAAAATACTAAGCAGAAGAAACTAGTTTGTTCAAATAAAGTTGAATTAATCAGCTTTATATGAGATTATTTGGTGACCTGCTGTGTAGCACAGAATGTGATGTCAGCCATGGAAAATTTTAACTCTTTGGTATGCTTTCATTATATAATTTTAACTCTTTATATCTTTCATTATATAATTTTAACTCTTTGGTAAGCTTTCATTATAATACCCATATTACCTGTCATTCCAGATACATATGGACTCTTCAGGAATTGAGCAGCCATTCTCTCACCTTTAATTTCATTTCTTTATATCAATTAGTGTAGTGAATGATTTTCAGTTCAAAATATCCTACTTTTGATCTAAGTATCATAAAATTTATGAGCAAATTGATCTTTCCAAGCACATCATTACCCACAACCACAGTGGGATTTAACAAATTTCAACCTCAAACAAAATTTGGAAAACTCTTGAAAAGACACTCTCTTAAAGTCCTTTGTTTCAATGTTTTTATGTTCTAGAGAAATTATCCTTTGGTATAAAATTGGCAGTATTTCCTTACAGATTAAATAAATGAATATTAATTGGTGTTTCTTCCTGTACTAGAAAGGAAATAAGCCTCATTTTTATTTATAAAATAATAAGTCTGAAAATGACTTGACATTGTTTAAGAAACAAAAAGTATGTTTATACCCTATAGATTTCAAGACTGTGAACTTCACAGTATGCTAGAAAATTATATCATAGGAAACAAAGCATAGTGATTTTCCTTTTCTTTTTTGGGGGCGGGGGTGGGTACCAGGGATTGAGCTCAGGTACTCAACCACTAAGCCACATCCCCAGCCCTATTTTGTGTTTTATGTAGAGACAGGGTCTCACTGAGTTGCTTAGCGCCTCGCCATCACTGAGGCTGGCTTTGAACTCACGATTCTCCTGTCTCAGCCTCCCAAAGTGCTGGGATTAGAAGTGTGAGCCCCCGCGCCCGGCTAATAGTGATTTTTCTCTAAGAACTATTTCTAGTATTCTCAGAATGGAGACATGCTGCAGAAAGAAAAAAGTGCAGCAGTTTTCAATTTTTGTTCCTTCAGGGTTTTTTACTTTCTTAAAAAATATGAAGACTCCAAAGAGTTTTGTTTATGTAGATTTTATCTATTAACACTTAATCTATTAGAAATTGATGCAGAAATTGTTAAGTACTTGTCATTTCCTTTAACAACAACAAAATTTTACTTGAAACATAAATGGTGATTTTTTTTTTCTTTTTTGGTACTAAGATTGAACTCAGGGGCACTCAACCACTGAGCTACATCCCCAACCTGATTTTGTGTTTTATGTAGAGACAGAGTCGCACTGAATTGCTTAGCAACTCACTGTTGCTGAGGCTGACTTTGAACTCGCCATTCTCCTGTCTCAGCCTCCCTAAGTGCTGGGATTACAGGCTTGCACCATCGCGCCCGGCTAAAATAGTGTATATTTTTGAAAAATAATAGAACAAAATTTAATCAAAAAGGTAGCACTGGTATGCATTTTTTTGCTAATATCTTTAATGTCTGAGTCAATAGAAGATTGCAGAGGTTTCATATCTAATTCTGAGTTTACTCTTTCAATATCAAACAATGTATTCTTTAGAATGCTATGTACTCTTTTTAAAATTTGAATTAATGGACAAATAATGTTTAATATCATTCTGAAAATATTTTTGATATTGTAGTTGTGCAGAAAACTTTTTAGTTTGAGGTCTAGGAGACCTCAAAGTACAGTTTGAAAACTGCTGACTTAAAGGCTTAAAAATGCCATTTTCCATCTCGAGTCTATGAATGGAAGAGGTCATTCTGGACTGGGCTTGACTTACTCATGTGTTTCTAATCAGGCACTGAGTTGTCTAGAGTATGGCTGCTCTAGGCTGGCCTCCATTAAAATGATTATGTATGATATATATATATAGGTCATCTATATTTGACCTCTGTACTATATTTGACCTCTAGCAAACTAGCATGGATCTGTTCCCATCACAGAAAGGACAGTTTCTAGGAGGGACAATTAAAATACAAAAGGACTTTTGAGTTTATATCATACAAGTATACACAATTAGTTATACTGAGTTCTTTTAACCAAAACATTAAAACATCAGACCACATTTATGTGTGGAAAACAGACTCTACCTTTATTTATTTTTATTTTTTTGGCGGGGGGGTTGTACTGGGTATTGAACCTAGGGGTGCTCAACCACTGAGACACATCTCCAGTCTTTTTTTAATATTATATTTAAAGACAGGGGACAGAATCTCACTGAATTGCTAGGACGTTGCTAAGTTGCTGAGGCTGGCTTTGAACTCACAATCCTCCTACCTCAGGCCAGAGCTGCTGCAATTACAGGAGTGCACCACCATGTCAGGCTCCAGACTCTGCCTCTTGATGTGATAAGTTACAAAATTGTGTTCACTTAGAAGCATGAACAATATAGGATATTTCATTGGTCAACCTAACATAGCATCTTAGATTTGCAACAAAACCAAGATACATTTTTTCTTTCCCTTACCTTCAATTGATTTAACTCTGTTGTATATGTGACAGAAATATAAAAGGACCTATTTAGAAGTAATGGTGCTATCATCTAAAATTCAGTTATTTTGACCCTACACTATAAATATTCATCTATAGTCAGAGTTTCAGCTATAAGCAGACCCTCAGAGAAAGATTATGCTAAATAAATGTATGAGACCTTGAAAATGATGACAACTTTGCTCATTTATTAATTCATAATAAGAAATATGAATATTACTTAAAAATACATGTATGTGCATAATTGGAAAATCACTCACTATACTCAGGTAATACTAAGCATTACCAAGGTTATGCCATCAAAACTTTCCTTTCACAGAGAATAGATGTATATAGCGTATTTTGAACATATTTTCCCATTGTAAGCAGACAAATACAGGAATTGGGATGCTGTTCTCAGATTATCAAAATAAATGTTTGGGAGTCAGATAAGTAAGGATTGAATGACTTTAAGCTAAGAGACTATATATGAGACACATTTTTTTTGTTGTTGTTTTTTCCTTTTCTTTCATGATAGAAAGTGCTTAAAGGATGTATACTGCATCTCTTTCCATCTCAAATAAAATCAAGCCACTAAGAACAGAAATACCAATAATTTTATAGCTTGGGCTCCCTTTTCTCTGAATCAGATGTAGCATATTGAGTCATACAGATTATGTAAAAAAGTGACTGGTATAGTAATCAAATTTCAAAAAATTTGAAGAGGAAGTATTGCAGCAAACAAGAGTCTTTCTCATATAAGTGGAATTAACTTATTATATAAGTCTAACCAATCAAAACAATGTGGGTGCGAAAGACTGTTATTTCTAGATACTCAAATTGTAAACTAAAAATGAGATACAGATATTTTTCTGATAATCTTCCTTTTTCACAGACTGTGTGGAACAAGCCAATCCTATTAGAATCTAAATTCCCTTCCAGGTCTCCAAGTGGGTATGTTTATAAAACCTACATCATATGAACATAAAATTCCATTTTTTATGTCTTTTCCCAGTATGGTACTGATTTGTTATTCATGTTAATAGGTTTAAACAGACTCATAAACTATTCTTTCTTCCCCCTTCATTTACAAATCTATGCTTTCTTTTGTTATTGTGCATTAAGATATAAAGCAAACTGACAAATAAACATTCAAATAAACATCATTAATAAAAGTTTAGCAAAACCAGAAGGAATGAGAGAATGATAGAAATAATTTTTATAAAATTTCAAGCAGATTATTTTGCTACTTCACGTTGTATACCCCATGTGACCCTCAGAATGAAATATGTATAAATCTGCCATTCCTTCAGGTATTTTTCCTACATCTGAGCACTTATTTACACTGAATGAAATGGTGATACTTTTGCAGTGCATACATGATGTTGAAACCCAAATTGATTATGTTTGGTACTCAATAGAAAAAATCACAATCATGTATAAGGTGAGGAGCAAGGATTGACTTGAATGAATTCAATTTGAGATAGCATATCAATCTTAATTATGGCAGAAAGGCACTACTCCCAGGTTTCATTTTACATATGTTAGGCTTTTGTTGGTGACTGAATTTAACAGCTGCATGAAATACTATGACCTTATGCTCTAAGGACGATTTTACATCTTTTCAAATGGACTGCACTGAAAGTCATGAAACTTTAGATTTTCAGTTTGGTTTCAGGTCATTTAAAAAAAATAATTTACTAAACAATAAATTATGTTTGAGCCCCTGAGTGAATGATAAACATTTTCCTCTATATTATAATATAACTAATTCTACTGAGAAGTAGTGCATAAATATTATTGCATCAAATCAATTTTAATTCTTGTCTCATTTAACTCATTTTTTTTCCTTAGTGATGCCTGGAATTGATCCCAGGGACCTGTATGAGGCAGCCAAATGCTCTTCCACTGAGCTACACCTCCAGTCCATAACCTCCTTTTTAAAAAAGTATCAACCAATTCTTTGCAACTAACCGATTGCAACTAACAGATTTCTTAATAAGTGCTTCATGCAAGTGAACTTCTTCACTGTTTTTCATTATTGGTTTTTGATACTGTGAAGTTTTTTCACTTAATGTGCTTTATCATATGTAGCAAAATCTGTAAATAAAGTCATACTGATGAAGACATTAAAATAAGAAAATATAGTCATTCTCACTAGTATTAAGACAAGTTACAAGCTGCATATCATATATGGATAGTAAAGATTAGATTCCTGGCATACACTCTCACATTTTTATTCCATAATTAAACTTATTTCAACTTCAGAATCATTCTACAGACATAAGCACTATACAAATTTCTCACAATTTTTCATTGCATCAGCTCACATGAGAACTTACAATGTACCAACCTAAACACAAATTTTATTTATGTTGTTATTTAGTGTGTATGAACTTGGGCATATTAGTCAAGTCTCTGAGCCTTCTTTGTCTTTTCTGTTAAATGGCACATGATTTATTTTCCTTCCTTTACAAGTTGTCATGTGACAAAATATTCCAACACAGGAAAAAGTTAAGTTGATGGATTTTTTACTACATTTTCAATGTGCTATTCTTAAAAGGCACGACAAACATTTGCCCAAGTCCATTTCTCTTTTTAATTAAGAAATCTGGTGATTATCATTAGATGACTGTTTCTATACTGTCTATCCAAATGAAGTTATATGCAATTAAAATTAAACTCTAGATACTCTCTGTTCTATAATCACTATACTTTCACAGCTCTTTTTAATGTTAATGAGAGCTAGACACATTCATCAATAAATAATAGGAAATGTGGGTCAAGAGTCTAATTGCAATACATCTATCCTACAAAGTTCCTGATTAGGTGTAAATAAGGTGTCATCACTACTATCATGGACAACCATATTAGACAAGTCACTCCCTCCTTGCCAAAGAAAATTAGTCTAAAGAACATGATAGATTTATTTATAATTTTTAAGAATTATTGAAAAAAGTTTTATCACCTACTTTTCTTTGGGGATCCAGCCTCCTGAAACTTTTGAAGGGAAAAAATTGTAATTGTCACAAGTTGAAGTGGAAGTATGCATTTTCACACTGTTAGATTTTACTCTGCTGGCTTCGGCGAAAACAATGTCTGTCCAAGTATTTAAAAGCAGATTGTGTTTCTTGTAATGGGCTATACACAAAACATTCTAAAATCAGCATTGTATCTCCAACTTTTCCATTATAGCTATTCTTATTAGTGACATCATATCCAGTCCCACACTGGAACTGGCTACACACTGACTTTTCTTTCCCAAGACTCACTTACCAACTTTTTTTGACCTGATACTGATATATAAATTTGCCTTAAACTATAGCACATTCTAATGAGGCTGGAAAACTTCTCCACCCCATTGATTCATTATATTTAATTTATTGTCTCTAATCAAGAACAAATTGTATAGATATTGAGGTAATAGAAGTTGGAAGTTTATGTAAGTGTAATCATTTAATTCTTTATGACCAGTGATAGAAATGTGGGCTAAAAAAGTATAGTGTACTCTTATCGTGCATGATTATAATTTAGAATTTACTTATCTGTTCAACAATTACTTATTGACAGTCTAGTTGTTCAGCATGTGATTAGATTTTTATTTTTTTAAATGCTTAAAATTAGATGTCAAGGCACATGCCTGTAATCCCAGCAACTGTGGAAGCTGAGACAGAATGATCACAAGTTCAAGTCAGCCTTAGCAACTTAGTGAGGCACTACACAATTTAGAGAGACCCTGTCTAAAAATAAAAAATAAAAGAAGGGCTGGATATGTGTCTCAGTGGTTAAGCACTGCTGAAATCAATCCCCAGTATCAAAGAAAAAAAAAAGCAGCATAATTTCTATAAATTCGGAAATAGAAGCGTAAACTAAACGGGAATAGTTTATTCAGCTGATCTCAGGATAAGGAATTCAACCAATACACATGCTGTGTCAACCAAGTTCTGATCACTGTATCTTACCTAATAAAAGAAATAACCTTCAAAGTCAGGTATTAATGTGCCAATTTTAAAATTAAGGAACTGAAGAATGAGACCATTTCTAAAATTATATAGCCAATAAGTATAAAATTAAAGATGTAAATTAATAGCTACCTGACTTCTTCTTTCTCTAAAAAAGATGCAGAAATAAGATGATATTTGGAATTGAGTATTTAACTATGAATAGGAGTTAATTAAAAGTCAAGGAGAAATAAAATTACAGGCAAGAAAAACAGTTGAAACAAAGGTACATAACAGAAGTGAGTGGCATAATTCAGGACATACGTGGTTCCTCCTCGCTACAATACTAATTTCTAAGATGGAATCCCTGCAAACTAGACTGGAAATGTAGGCAGGAACCAAGTTGTAACACATTAGATACCTATGACAAGAAGCTATAAGTCATCATGTTTCACAGGTGAAAAACAATTAGAGTACATCTGATCTTTACATAGATGGTGCTAATTAAAGCATGGATAATGGACTAAAGGAATGAGAGTTAGGGTATGACAATGAATTAAAACTGCTGCCACAATGATGGCAAAGATGAGCAAGTTCTGAGAAGTATTAGTTCTGAGAAGTATTAGTCAAGAACATAGGCTTCTGAGTTTCATCAGTTATTTGCACCACTGTGCTCTAGAACTGATTGAAGAATTAAATGTGGAAATTTTACAGAGCACTTGATTCTGTGTCTGGCAAATAGTGAGCCTCCAAATGTATTAGCTGTAATTTTTACATTGTTTTTGTAAATAGTGTTAATGTGTTCACTGAACAGACATTTGTTGAATCCTATCTATATGGCAGGAACTCTACTAGAAGTGATGATATTGCAGTGAATACAACAAAAATATATAGCTCTTGCTCCTAAGAGACTTGCGTTCAAGGAAGTGGAAGGGTGCGTGGTAGGAAGGTAATAAAAGATTAAAAAGTAAAATAAAACTGTCACAGACATTTCTGAAATAGAACTGCTACATTGCATTGTGGGATGGTGGGTACCATAAGCAATAGTGACAGAGGAAGAGTTTAGACTGATGCTGAGATTTCTAGCTTAGGCAGCAGAGTAGAGGCACTGTGTTATTGCCATCAGCCAAACTAGGACAGCAGATTGAAGAATACTCAGCAGAGTTGAGAAGATGAGCAGAATAGGGATCTGGTTTAGAAGATGCTGAGTTCAAAATGTCTATAAATCTAGGTAGAGATGGTGTTCTGTACAAATTAGTGTTTAACAATGGCATGCTATATATAATTCTATTTGGGTTACATATATATTTATCTCCAACACCATTAGAATGCTGGTGAATACTGAACATGTGTTCAGTGATTTGTTGTGGAAAATAATAAATGTATTTTTGCATAATATTCTGTCTGTACCTCTTGACCGACTTTCAGTAAGATTATTTTTTAAATATGTTCCCTTTATGTTTCCACTTTTATTGTTATTTCACTACATCATCTGTCAGACAGATGCAAGTGACAAAGCTTATGTTGTTTGAATATCTTGTTAAGTTTACAGTTTCCCTGGGGTAAGGATAGTATTAATAGCCCTTCCTTTCTAATTTAAACATAATTACTAAGAAGAGTATAAATTGATATTTAATTAGAATTGAAAAGACTCTCTAATAGGACACTCCAATGCTTCTTGGGGGGAAATAATATATTTTTATCCATGATTCATTAAGGAGCATAGATACAAAGATTTGACAAGCAAATTAACAAATTAAGAAAATAAAAAATGTAATAAAATAGGAAAATGTATAAAGAAAAACTGAATTATTTTAATTCTGCACATAATATTATCTGAAGTAAAATACTCAACTCTGAATTCAAATATTACTTCTAATATTTAAAGTAGGTGATACTGAAAATAAGTGAAGATATTGTGTGATATTATCTTATATTTTGAGACCTTTTATGTAAATAACAATGAACATCCTCAAATCAAATTGAAAAAGTTGGAAGCAATTTGGAAGTGTTTGCACCATACTGCAGAAACAAATTCATTTAAAAGAGTATCTACTCATGTAGAACAAAATAATGTACTAAATTTTTTTGGACTATTCAAACAGGTTTTAACAATGTTTTTAAAATTCTTTGAAAAGGAAAAAATCCAAATTCTGACTTTTTTCTAATTGATTTAACTAGATTTACAAACTTATTATACAATCATAGTTAACCCAGTAAAAATAAGAGACAATCTTCCATAACTAATATACTTTATCTTTTCATTTTTCATTTACATAATTTGGTTTCAAAAGTTATATTCACATGTTAAATGGTTGCTCTATTCCTAACACATTGTGAATTTTTAATATATATATATTTTTTTGGTACTGGGGATTGAACTCAGGGGTACTTGACCACTGAGACACATCCCCAGCCCTATTTTGTGTTTTATGTAGAGACAGGGTCTCACTGAGTCGCTTAACGCCTCGCCGTTGCTGAGGCTGGGTTTGAACTCCCAATTCTCCTGTCTCAGCCTCCCTAAGTGCTGGGATTACAGGCTTGAGCCACCGCGCCTGGCTTAAAATTTTAGAGATTTCCCCCATATCTGTATTTGTGGACTAATTTACTAATAATTTCATCCCAAGTTCAAAGAAGGAAAATTGTACTCTAAGAGTGTGAGCTTTGAAATCAGCTGCCTGGGTACAAATTCTACCTTGTTGGCAATTTGCATATCTTTAATAAAATCTTTTAATCTCAATAGCCTTGTTTCTGTTAATAGAATGATTCAATACCCAACCTCCAGAATCACCAGGCTCTAGGATCAATATTTCACCCACACTTTTCCATACAATGTAGCAAACAGAATAACAAAACAGTGTCTTATAGTTAGAATTTTTTTTAGAAATTATACTAAAGATTTCTCAAATCTTGATTAAAGAATGCTTTGTCGGTTTTCAAATGGTAAATCCAACAATAGAAAATATATTGAAAAGTGCTGGGGAAAGTCTCTGAAGTATACATAATCCTAACTCCTTGCCTTCAATTAAGCCATAGTTTATCAAGAAAAAGAGTGTTTATAAAGAAATAAAAGCCAGAGAGTGTTAAAGGTGATATGATGGACATATTACAAGTTGCATTCTAGACTTCTCCCCCAAAATATTGATCAATTCTCATACATAAGGAACAAATCTGGCAATGATTCATAGTAGGAGCATCACTGAGCTGCTAAGGTGAAGAGTTTGGAGTATGTAAGCAGACATTCTATTCAGAATGACGTTCGGTGTGGAGTGCTGTCAAGTACTTGGGAACGACAAGGTGACAGGAGCTTGTAATGACATGCACAGAATTTGACATTTGTGCTACCAGCAGATGGAATCATGGAATGTCTCAGGCTTGGGAGTGACATGGTCAGATTTGTTTAAGGAAGATTTTGAAGCATAGTGTAGCAGAGAAATGTGAAAGATGCAATTATCATTTAGAGACAGTAGTTGATGGAACAGTTTTAGCAGAATGTGTGTGATACTTTCTTAACTAGATACACGTGCTTATAAAGGCAGACAAAAATTACTCAGGTCAATGAAAATGTATAAAACCCAATATTATACTTATTATAAGCTATTACAATAATATTTTATGTTGATAAATAATTGTTGCACATTATTTTTCTGAGAAAAATGAAAAACTCATTATCATTTACCACTGTCATATAAGATATGAGTTTTGCAAAGTGAAGTGAATTTTAAAATTATTCAGATCTCTGGGAAATTACAGTGAAAGCTATAATGATGGCCATGGGGCAATGAAAGACCTCTTTTATGAATCATGAAATATTAAATTATGCTTAACATAGTTTCAGCTCTACATGTATTTACATAAATTCTGAAATTTGGTTAATAGTAAAAATAGTTAATTTCTCATTAATAGGAATATTTTAACTGGACTACAAGTTCTAAATGGATAGTAAAGAGTTAAATATGGTGTGTGTGTGTGTGTGTGTATATATATATATATATATATATGTAATGACCTATATTCTATGCTAATGTTTTCATTATATGAAATTGTGGAAATACTGTGTATATTTTAAGAGAAAATTTTCTATTCCATTGTCTGGAACAGAAACATAGAAAGGTACACTATATGATTTGATCTAAGTAATTAATTTAACATTCACTAGTAGAATAGACAATGGAGCATGAATGAGAAACCAAATGTTTTTAAAAATATAATCCAAAAGATAAGAGTACAATAAAATTGCAGAAAAGTAGAAAAATTTCTAATTTTCTTTAAATAATGTTTCAAGTGTATATATTTCAACTTAGTCATTGGACATTGTTTTTGAGGATATAGGGAATACAGGACAAATCTTTTAATACTCAGTAATCAGAAGAGCCAATAGCCAAGAAAATATCAATGAATATGCTGCCCACAGGCTTCCCTGCAACCCCTCCATCTTCTATTTATGTTGCTCTATGTTGGGATTGCTTATGAAACAAGGTATAGTGTTGAAGTAAAAGATCCTTTATTTCCTAAAAATTTCCTAATAATGGCCCATTATAGCTTTGTTTTATTACTATTTCTCCTTCAAAAATGTGGACCTATTTATAATATTCTGAGGACTGGCAAAAAATGATTTTGAGAGTCAAATCCAATGCAGATTGAAGCATGTGTATGTGAGGATTTTCTTACACTTAACAAGTGGCTCCAGACACAAATGTCTTGCTGTTGCTGTGTTAATTAGGAAGGACCCCTTTTTAATGTTTCTAGACTCTGAGGGAATTATAAATACACAGAGTGGAAATGCTAAGAAAGCTTATTTAACTAAGCTGTCAGCAGCAATAACTCAGATCTGTTTAAATTTGTTGGGGGGAGATCTTTAAATGCTGACAATAAACACAGAACCACTTATAATAATGTTACATTCAATGCATGAGGATAAATCACAAGATTAAAGAGATCTGGCAGCATCTAGATCAAATGTGCCTAACCTTTGACCAGACAGTTTTCCTTATGGGATTATATATCAAAGGAACAAAAGTATAGGCAAAGTTTAAAATAAATACATATTTCAACTGTTTCACAATTTAAAATAATAAAGTATACTTACCACTGCTAACATGGAAAGATATCAAAAATATATTGAAAGACATGATGTGATACAATTTATATGTGTTCTCTTTAAACAGATATGTGGGTATTTGTGTGTGTGTATGTGTGTGTGTGTGTTTGTGTGTGTGTGTAAAAGTCCTAAAGTTTTACATTATGGCAGAGATGGTTTATCAATAGTAGGACCTATAAAAATATAAGTGAAGGGTGACAGGCACCTATAGAAATATGAGTAAAAAGTGACATAATTTCCTTTTATTTTTCTATACTTATTGCAGTGCTTATGTAATTAAGCATAAGTTCTTATTTTCTGTCTCAACTTCTTGTAAATACATCTTGGAAACTCCATTTGCTTATTACAGTATATGTTATTTTATATTTGCAAAATTGTAAGAATTCAGGACTGATGGCATAACATGATATCACAACTGCCAAGGCTATCTAGTGTTATGAGCAGGATCCCTCCTAATTTATAATTGTACATTGGATATAATGAAAAAGTTTGATAGGTCTATATGGAGAGGGGGAGATATGAGGAATTCAAAACATTGGGATTGAGTTGAAACATGAATAATGAATTCATTTTACTATTCAGAAGGAAAACTTAGCATAATGTCTAAGACCACAATGCTTGTAGTCAGATGAGTCTTAGGTTTAAATACCAATAGTTTTGAAACCTTGGTAAAGCTTGTTAAACACCCCTTAACACTTAATGTTTTTCTTAATAAAAAATAGATATAATATCACTTATTGGAGTTCCAGGAAGATTAAAATAAATAAAGCATTAGAAAGTCCACACCATAGCATCTTCATATAAGAAACTATCATAATATGTAGATATTTTAGTGTTTATTTCACAGCTTTTATTAATAGCCTGTTTTCTCATAAATTACTTAATTCTTAAAACATATTGGAAATATTGTTCTGTGAAACTCTCAACACTGGATACTTTTGCAAAACAATTTAATTCTCTAGTGACATGCTTAGTTATTGAATATAGAATTACAAGCATTTTAGTATGAGGCCACCAGAGATTTGCCTTGGAGAGATGTATTTTATGTAATTCTTTCATTCTAATTGATTATCTACATAATGTCAGAAATCAGTGATATCTTGGTTACACATGGGGAATAATGCAAAATAGATTATAAAATGAACATAGAAAATTTTTTTTTCAGTGTTGAAAATATTAATTTTCTTCTAAAATGAGTTTTTATTACAAATTTTCATTACAAACTCAGACTATAGTTTCCTAATCTATAAAAGAATTTATACGTCGGGGGAATGAAAAAGAGGAGAGATTGAAAGTTTGGTATAAAAATTATTTTTAAATAATTTAAAGGAACTGGTAAAAAATCCAAGTTAATGTGCTATTTTAAAATTCATTTATTTTTTATTAAAAACTATTTGATAATCTACTTTTAAAAATGTAAGAGGAAATGATGAAGTTTCAATTCTGTTTCTATGCGAAGATAAGCCAAATTAATCAAAACTGTCATAAAGCTATTAATGTAGCTACATTTAATCCTAAGCTTGGGTATGGAAATTGAAAAAAATTAAATTCATTTGTCAAAATTTTTTAAGGTTTCTTGAAAATCTTAGAAGAATGAGAATCAAGACTCTAAAATACATTTTTTCAAATGTGAATTATGTCATTGTTATAAATATCTCTAGGCCCCAAATGCTTATGGCTTCTCCTTTGACCAATGAACTATGGAAATGTCCATTTCAATTTCAGTAGACTCAAGTGTTAGAATGGTGAATGACATTTTTCTTCTAATACCTGTATGATTGCACAAATGGTGGGATCCTACTTTGTATACAACCAGAGAAGTGAAAAATTGTGCTCCAAATTGAAGAGCATTCTGCTATCATGTATAACTGATTAGAACAAATATAAATAAATAAATAAATAACCACCTTTAGTCAACCAGAAATTATTTCTCATAAATGTTCTATAAGGTACATTTTTGTGGCCTGAGTTGTCTATTCAGTTATTGGAATGTAATTATAAAATTCTTTTTTATAAATAAAGATTATATCCTCGATAAAACTAAGATATAAGCAGCAATGTTACAAAATATGAAAAGAGAAAGAATAATTGAAATACTCTTAAGCTCAGAAAACAATCAATTTTTACCTTTAGAAATACTCCCTTTTATTATTTTCACTTCATTTTTTTGCATAATTTTAACAATATGGTCTATATAGAATTTTGACTTTTTTTCTCAAATATATTGTCCTAAATATGTTACATGGTTGCATATTTCAACAGGTAGCACATACAAAAAAGTATAAAAAAAGAAAGCAATAATCATTTCTATTCATTTTATTAAACAAATACTACCACTATTCATTTGTCATTGTAGTCTCTATGCATTTTCATATAGTTAAAATTTTACATAGATTGAATAAAACTAAACACATAAGAATAATTACAGTTCTTAGATAAAATATAGCATGTGGAGGTTTTTTATTGATACATATTATATGTGTTCTTGAAGAGTTTTAAAAATACAGAAAAATTAATCTTTCTTAAGTTTCTTGATTTGGATGTATCATTTAAGTCACTCAACTCAATTCTTTCTGCTTGAAATGAACAAACAACAAGAACGAAAATTTGTTGGCAATTATTCTTATAAATTCCAAAATTTATAAATATTATATCTGTTGTCAGTAAATTGATGCATGGATAGAAGAAATCTAGTTACTGCTTCAAGCTTAATAATGTGTCTACTTGAATTTTGAATACAGTTTTAGTAACACATTTCTTGATTCTAGAAAGTTCAAAAATACAAAGAGGAATCAAGCTTTCAAGTATTTCATACATCTCCATCCTTTCTGCTCAGATTCAAAAATCAACATAACACTAAATCCTCAGGTATTTTGAATTTGGAATCAAAACTAAGTAAAGGAAGAACTGCAGTCATTTTTCATCATGCTGTTTCTCTCCGTTCTTGGTTCTTCTTTCATCTCTAAACTGACTTGGCAGAAATCTTTTTTTTTTAGACTGTTTTGTTTCACAAGAGCTTACATATTAGAATACAATATTTTCTTTTGGCCCAGAAAAATAAAAATAATTTTTTGAGCCACAATATTTCCCTTCAAAATTTCAAGATATTTTCTCATTATGTTCCTTTTTAATAAAATTATTACAGAATAGAAGCCTGAAACCAGGCTGTTCTGTCAAGATCTTTGTTTTAAGGACAATGGAGAAAACAATTATTTCCAAGTGAAACACCTGTTTTTGTTGTTCATCTTCTGCAATTTTTTTTCTGTTTTAGTTAACCTGAATATGAAGCTGCAGTCTTTGTGCCTAGGACAGTTATCTGGTATCTAGTATAAATTCAATATATGCTTGAATGAAAGAATAAATAAATGATGATTAAGTATCTATAACAGTCTTATTCCTTTTTTAATTTAATAATAAGCTTAATAATAACAATGTTTACCTTAAAAAGGAGGATTCCAATAGTAGTATTTAAATATAGATATATTTTCAGCATGCATTGTTTACTCAAATGTCTTCTTCGGTACTACTGTAGTCATTTTAGTTTACCTGGCTTATTACTGTACAGAATGTGTGTCACTATTACTGAGATAATACAGTATTGCCCTTGTATAGCATAACAGAAAGTATGCATAAACGTTAATAAGATCCCTTGGGGCAAAACCAATCATATATTATCTCTTCATATTAAGAGTAGAAACAAGATTATTAAAATTATTCATAATTATTGATATAATCAAATTTTATCCTGAGTTGGAAGCGCTTAATTTTTATGTCTGTTGGATAAATTCTTTATGTTGACTGGGGATACATAAGAAGTCAGAGATTTGTAATAAAGACTTTTGGCCTTGAAATCCGCATTGCCACTCACTATACCTATATAGCACACTTGCTATATGTGGTATACCTGAGCACACCACTGAAACTGTTTGAACTTTAGTTTCCTTATTTGTGATGCAACAAGAATGATCACGAATACTCCAGTGATTTAGATGTAGTTGCCCCCAAGCATTTGTATGTTGGAAATTTAGTCTCCAGTGTGGTGTTGTATAGGTGTTCGAACCTTAAGAAGTGGGGCCTTGTGGGAGGTCTTTAGGTTATTGGAAGTATCCTGTCAGAAGAGATTAATGTTGGTCTTGTGGAGTTAGTTCTCTTGAGAGACAGTTGTTATTAAAGAGTGAGTCTTGCCCCTGAATCCTCTGACTTCCCATCTTGCCACAGGATCATTCTCAAATACACTCCTGCATACGCTCTTGCCCTTGTAATGCCATTCGCCAAGAGGGCTCTGCCAGAAATCAGATGTAGCTGCTTGATTTTATACTTTTGACCTCCAAAACTGAGCTAAATAAACATTTTTTCTCTTTATAAAGTGCTGTCAGCTTAGGTATTTTGTTATAACACCAGAAAATGGACTAAAACAAATACATTTCTATGTACCTCATGAGTGTTGTGCATGGCTTATTAACAAAGAAGATTTTTATAGCCCATTGAAAAAATCAGTTGTTATTATTGGCAGTATTGTTTCTTCATCCTCATAAGTTAAAAAATTATTCACTGTTATAATACTTTTTAGCATGAATTAAAGCCTGACATTTTGTAGTAGGGGCTCCACTCTAATCAGGCCCTTTTTCAGCACAGTAATCAAAATCAGAAATTTACATGAAATTGATAATCTAAAAGGGAAATTGGTAAACAAGGTATAACATTGCTTTTCTTAGTTAGCTTCAATATTGAAAAAGGTTGCTGTTTCTCTCCAATTCTCATCTCACATTTTACTATATTATAGTCAGTGACAAGGAAACTTCCATCATGCTAATGCTGCACATTCTCTATCTATGTTGAAGCTTAAAGTAAACCAGAAAATAAATATTGCTCAGCATTGCTGTGAACCCTATGGAAAAGTCTTGCTTCCATAATTTTTCACTTCACTACCACTTATAGCTAAAAATGGACAGTAAAATTTGGGACTGTAAAAAATAATGTAAAATGGAAAAACAACTACATTTGTTCATATTAATATCTGAGACTTTTGTACAAAATATAATGATAATCATGTTTTATAAAACCTTTCTGAAGCTTTCCCTATGTCAGCAACAATCTTTCTATTCATAAGAAAGTATTGAATACTGCCCTAAGGGCATGTTCAGCCTTCCACAAAGCAAAGTAGAAAAACAAATTGGGCATGCATTAAAAAAAAGCAAGCCAAGCAAGTCGGATATACACTGTGCCACATGTCAGACAGATAAATGTTGACTGCAACACTTCTTTCATGTTTTCCCTGATGTGGAGTAAGTCTCATACACTCCCATGTAATTCGGGGAATAAAATTCACTTTCACATTGTATTAATTTTAACGCAGACAAATAATATATAAATTACAGTTTAATGCCATGAGGTAGATTAATGTAGACACACTGATTTAGATGAGTAGAAATTTGATTTTCTTTTTATTCAACATCCTTATGTGGCCATACTATAGTTTTAAAGCAGTGTGATTTTTACCCTGAATAGCTAGAGGGATAGAACTGGGCTCAGTAACATTTGGCAGTTAACATTTGGTAGTTTGTTGCATATGGTCCAGACACATGAAGACTTTTTGATTATATGCACACACATAGGCATCCTGAGCAAACAGCTCTATAGTGTAATAATTCATTTCCCATTTCATATCAGCATCAATTCTTTAATAACTGAGCATTTTTCTTGATGAAAACTAGCACACAAATTTACACACAATGTCTTCCCAGGGAAAAATATAAAATGAAGTTTGTACAACTAATACATTATCTGCCTCCATGAACAATGAATGATTTGAGCAAAATAAGATATTCATTGTGTTCCAATTACAGAAAGAATATTTCTGTATGCATATCTGTATGTGTATATATGTGTGTACATATGTATATGTGTGTATATATGTACATATATGTATACATATATACATATATAGACATATATATATAGTGAAAATAAGTAGGTGGCTTAGTGGATCCAAAGAATATCTGCCTCTAAATAGTGTACTTACTAAAACTTTGTACTATATCTGAATTCTCATATTGCTGGGTATGGCATGTGCTTATAATTCCAATGGCTTTGGGAGCTAAGGCAGGAGAATCCCAAGTTTGAGGCAAACCTCAACAATTTAGCGAAGCTGTAAACAACTTAGAGAGACTCTGTCTCTCTAATAGAAAAGGGTTGGGGATGTAGTTGAGTGGTAAAGTGCTCCTGGGTTCATTCCCCTGAAACAAAATAAAAAGAAAGAAAGAAAGAAAGAAAACTCCCCTAGCATATACCAATGACCCCTGCTGGTCTTATAAATATCCAAAGTGCCAATATTATTTTTGTGTGTGTGCATTTCTTCAATATCCTAAAATATTTTGATTTATAGTAGTAATAAAATATTTTAATTGACAATAAAACTAACAAATGACATTATCATGATTTGTGTCTTAAATAAATTATAAAAAAATAAAAAAAGCTTTTGTACTTTGTTAGTAAGCAATGTTAAATTTAATTTGTTTGCAAAGATGACATAGTAGATCTAGGTCATGACGGGGAAACTCTTAAGGAAGTTTTAAGAATTTGTATCTAAGAATAAATACAAATCTTTATGGGCTTCTATTTTATCTGCAACTTCAACTTCAATGAAACTTGACACAAGGAAAAAGTTCTTTGTCTTATATGAAAGCGTTCCAAAAACCTGTATTAATGCTTATTTCTAAATAGAGACTGTCCTGCTTGGCTGGATATCCTATATTTAGTAGATTTGTGGATGGCAGCTCATCAAAGATTTTGGACCCCATTCTAGAAATGGTAATTATTTAAATTGTGCCCCTCTCCCCTCCCCTCCCCTTTCCCTTTCCCTTTCTTTCCTTTCCCTTCCCTTCTTCACCAGTTCATCCTCTAAGCACATTTAATCTCTTGAGTATTTTATCTGAACTGTCTGGAAGATTATCAATCATTCCACTGAATTCAGTGTGAAGTTATAGTAGTTTAGGGGCTGTATGTATAAGGAAAGGATAGAGTCTATTGCTGTGGAATTTATGCTTGCTACCACTGACAGCTTGGTGTTTCAAAAACACAGAGAGTCAAACTTGCAAAGTTTCAAGGAAATTAAATTACTTTGACCAAAGTCTTTGACTGTGATGGCATGCTTTGCATTCACAAAAGATATGGCATTATGCACAAGCAAAGCCCTAAGATAAAGCATTTTATATCATTAAAAAACAGAGGAAGGTCATTGAATTTGGCAGCTAGGATATAACACTGAGTCACCATTGAAATTCTGGATGAAGCAGCAAAAGCTTCATATTTCTTCCTCCACAATTGCAACAGTTGCTAAAGCTTCTGTCTCAGAAATCCAAGTCTCACTGTGGTGGCAATTTTGCAATGTGCTTCTTCAATCTAGATGGCTTCGGGCAAAATTACTTGAACTTTATAACTTCAGTATTCTCAAAAAAAAAAAAAAAAAATTCCAGGCCTCCATCTTCCATATAAACAAGAAGAGATGTTGGATCACAGGCATTCTCTGCTAATCCTCCAGCTCCTCAGAGTCCAGCTGACTGCATGCCATAGCCACAGCTGCTGGAAAGAAGTGGAAAAAAGAACAGAGTGCTCTTTCTAAGCCTTTGCCTTTGTCACAATGGGCCTCAATTGTTGCCTCAGTTGTCCTCCTCTTAATTTCCTAGAGTTTTATTATTAATATTGTTGTTATTATGAAATATAAAACTACTTTCCCTATTACAAAACAGCACAAGCTTTGGTTGTTTCGCCTCAGAGGAAGTAGAAGTAAGAACCAGGATGAGACCACTATAGACAAGTCCTATTTAAAAATTAAAAAAAAAAAAAAAAAAAAAGGTTCAGGCTTTCAGATCCCTTCCCTGCCCAAATGCTCCTCACCTCTTTTCAGAGTCACTTTCTCATGAATTGCAAAGTACAAATAAAATTGCAGCTAATTCAAGAACTTGAAAAATAAAATCTCTCTCTCTATATATGTATGTATATATGTGTGTGTTTGTACATGTGTTTATACATATATATATATATGTGTATATATATATATATATATATAAAGATATTAAGTTTCTCCATCCTTTTTTTGCAAAGAGCATGACTAAAAAGATCTACTGGGTGTGACTTCAGTACAGTTCGCAGAGCGCAAATTTTGAGGTCCAGGTAAGAAAAAAGGCCCAGGCGAAAGGCCGTCATCCTATTGCTCTGTGCAAGGCGAGCTTCCTGCTCATGGGTAGTGCCGCCATGTTGGTTTGTCACTGTGAACGGAGCCCACTTATTGTTGGCCTCCTTGGTTTAAGCCTTGAACACAGCAGAGACTGATTGTTACGTTTTCTCCTGAAACACAGCCAAGCAAGCATCTGCTGGCAACCCCCAAGCGGGAGCACAAGTCCTAAACTTTCCTTCGCCGCCCATCTTCCCACTTCTCTTTTGGAGTGGAACTTCCAAAACTAGCTTCCTTCTCTGGCCTAGGGACCGGATACTTCAGAAACAAAATGATAAAGAGTGAACAGGTAGAGAATACCACGGGTATATATTGCGATAGCCAAAGTTAAAGGAAGCATCAACCTGACCTTTGATTATGGAAGTGAGAACTAGATGGAAGACATTGTGGCAGGTGAGAGATGGAGGAGAGAGTCAGCAATGCTTCTCTCCGAGCTGAAGCTGTCACGTATTGGGGGAAATAATTTGATAAGGCGATTAGAAAACCCGAGCCTACCGAAAAGGTGACACTGGAAGAAGCAATCTGGAAGGGAAATTACCCTACAGTTTTATGTACTTCGTGTTTGAGTGTTTAGCAGGAAAACTAGGAAGAACGATAGTCAGTATTCAAAAATAGGGGATGGCATGCAAGAAGGAGTCCTCGCTGAAGGTCAAATTTAGAATTTTTTTCCAAAAGTTGTTATAGGGTTAGGTCCTATAATGCCAACGGATTGTAAAGATGAAAACAAAGAGAAGGCTGAATGGAAGGAACAGTGGGAATGAACAATATTTATAGGAATAGGAGAAAGCGGAATTTACTAAGAAGGTCTTCTGTCTTTTTAGATGGTGATTTGTCAACTTAGCAGAAACAATTCAGTTAAGAACAGTTTTAAATAAAAAATAATATTACTGTCTTACTGATTTATTTATTTCATTGCGAGTGGATATAGTTACATTTATATATAAATGAGTATATAATGATATATGAATATATGCCGCACTGTAATTTTAATTATATGTGAATACATGATTATTTAGTACCTGTTTAAAATTTTGAGACCCAAAATTTATTTTAAAGCTTCCAGCTTGTAAAGGATGACGGGCTTATATCTGTTATATTCCATGTAATATTTTTTTCCTGGTAGTAAGTATTATTAACATTGTATTGACGTGCTTTCTTTTTATACTATGATCCTCAAAGACTAATATTTTACAGTGTCGGTAAGTTTAAAATCTCCATTCAGACAGCATCAATGACTACTCCATAACTCTATCCTGCTATCTGGGTTTAGCTTGTTTTAGAATCTCTCCTCTCCTTTCCTTCCTATTTCCACTGTACTGTTATAAGCCTCCAACATCTCATAGAATGTGCTTTTTTCTTCCTTTGTTGGAACATTTTGAATTATACTAGTTTATTATCCTATAGGAAATATTTTTAAACTCCATATATCTCATATATTCTTTGTTGATCAAAACACAAAAATTTTAAAATACAAGTAACTTTGAGTTTTTAGATTTTTTTCTTGGTAATTTTTAATTATCTAAATTGTCATATTCTGAGAAAAGGGTACTAATATCCTCATTGTATTTGTGCTTATGTTCTTGATTTGTGCATTTGTCTGCTGTTATATTGGGCAGTTATTGACCTCTTCACCTGTGTAGGGCTGTGAGTATAAAAGACTGCTATCATTAGTTCTTAATTCATGCATTTTCTATGATTTGTGATTTAGAAAGTTGCTTTTTTTGGATATATTTTATTTAGAATTGTGGCATTTAGCATTATAATGTGCTGTGTAGTTTTATGCTTTTATATTCACTACATTTTAAATCAGGAATGCAAATCATTATCTCTCATTTTACTTGCTTGATACAGTTTGTTCATCCCTTGATTGTTAGTTTTTATGAATTACTTTGTTTTAGGTATGTTTCATTTATACAGTTTAGAGTTAGGCTTTATGTGTGTGTTTGTGTACACAATTTTTTTTTAAAGAATGAGCTAGACCCATTTTCATTCACTGATATTACTGATAGGTTTTGTCTCAATTCTGTTATCCATGGTATGCTTTGCATATTATGGGATGTTTAATATATTTCTCTACATTTATAGTTGTTATGGTTTGAATGTGAAGTGTCCTCCAAAAGCTCATGCATGAAACAATGCTGGAATGTTCAAAGATGAGATGATTAGATTATGGCTGTAATCTAATTCATAAATTAATCCACTTGATGGTTTAATAATTTGAATGGATTAATGAGTGGTAAGTATTGGATGGTGGAACATGGCAGGAGAAAGTAGGTCATTAGGGGCATGCCCTTGAGGTTATACTATCCTTGGCTCCTTGCACTCAAACTCTCCCTCTCTGCTTCCTGGCAGTCATGAACTGAGCAACTTTCCTCTGCCACTGCCTTTGTGCCATGATGTTCTGTCTCACCTAAGACCCAGAGCTATGGAGTTGGCTGACCATGGACTGAACCTTTGAAACTGTGAGCCAAAGTAAATTTTTCCTCCTCCAAGTTATTCTTGTCAGGTTTTTTTGGTCACAGGAACAAAATTCTGATTAGCACGATAGTTTTGCAAGTATTTTTGTTTTACTTATTTTAATGTTTAGGAAATTTGTATTTTTGTTTCCATAGCTACCTTTTGGTAATACTTTTAATAATACTATTAGTCTCATTTCCTTACTTTTGATTCTGACACTTTGTCTGTTTTAAATAGTAGTCTTTGACTCGCACCTATAATCTACATAGTGCAGATGTATGTGAACTTATTCTACCTCCCCCTTTCAATATCTACTCATTTTCAATTGTTTGTACTTTTCTATTTTCAGAACACATAACAGTTACACTCTATTTTTACATTATTTTCCATACTTCTGTTTAAAAATAGATCTAAAATTAAAATTTTTAAGGTAGTCTATTACTAAACTTTCTTCAGTATTTTTCATCAAGAATGTTTAAGTTCAAGACATACCTGATTCTTTAACTCTAAAGTTAAAGAATTATTTCACAAGCCTCTAGGCTATAATGATTTATTTATCTTTTTTGTTCCTGTGATCAAAGGACTTGACAAAAACAATGTACTTTTGACTCATGGTTTTAGGATTTAGTTAATGGTTGGCTGACCACAGCTTTGGGACTGAAGCAAGGCAGGACATCCTGGTGGAACAGTTGTGGCAGTGTAAAAGCCCAACTAGACCTGATTATTAAATGAAATTATAAGAACTTTATGATGATAAACCAATGTCTGAGGAAAAGTCAATTCCCTTCTTCTTCTTTCAACCTTTCTTTAAGACTCCAAATTAAGCACAGGTGCCTACCTTTTAGATTGTAAATAACTGTCTCTAGGAGTCTAACTACTCCCTCTTGAAATGTAAATACTCATTTGCCAGGCTTTCAAGGCTAGAGAGTTAACCAGATGCCTGTGAAAAGGTGTTTCTTCTTGTCTGTTTCTGTAGACATGCTTTATGTTAGTGACACCCCTCCACACACACACACACACAAGGCCTTCAATCATGTAATCTAGGAATATTTTTAAAGAGGAAAAAAAATGCTAAGATGGGTATAAGATGATGCCAAATAACCCATAAATATTGTGAGAAACTGTGGATAAGGGCTCAGATTTGGAGTTTGTTCTCCTCTGGGCCCACTGGCATAAAATGAAGTAAAGCAAAGTTTGGAGTTCTCCTCTCTGAGTGCCGCTTGCTGCTTCTAGACCAGTTGGTTTCTCATAATAGCAGATGTAAGGACATCAGGATAAAGATATTATGAAGCAGAGAGAGAGCTCCCCTCACCACAGAATATAAATCCTAAAGACACACTCCTTGTGACCTACTTCCTTCAGCCACAAGTGTTCTGAGTACAGTGCCACCTGGTTAAGGCTTTCAGAAAGAACCTAATCATTTCATCGCTGCATATTCTTCCATTGTCTCACATGCAAGTTTTTGGGATACCACATGTCCCAACCATAGCATTATACAACTCATTTATTTACATTTTTAAGTTACTTATTATAGAAAGAAAAGTAGGTAGAATTCATGTCTTAGCATAAAAAGCAAGACAAAAATGGAGCAATATTTTTAAGAAAATAAGGTTTGGCAAAAACTCATAGCAAGAAACATGCTACTGATCAAGACTGAGAAACAAGTACTGGGTTTGCCTCTCTTCTTAAACAATTAACAAAAACTAGACTAAATATATAAAATGATAGTTTTCAGCAAATCAGGCAATCATTTCTGATAAAGAGAAACAAATATGGTGGTTGCTACAGCTTCATGCCTAGAACGTCTAGGCTGTAACTGAAGGAAAGGGAAACTCAAATGGCAATGTGCCTGAGTTGAGGAAAAATAGAAATTTTGGTATTCAGTGGTGGCTGGAATTCACAGACAGATACCAGAGAGATGAAAGCTATGTGGAGAATACAACTGCAGAGAGAAACACACAGAGGGAAAGTTTCAAAGATCTACAAAGGGATTCCTTTCTTTCCTCAGCTGAATATTTATCACTTCATGTGTGTGAGGAAATCACACACAAAAACTGGTAAAGAATCACTAGAAAGAAACCACTGGTACAATTTCTAGAATGCAAACAAAGACAGGAATAATTCAGGTTTCTATAGATTGTTTAGTGTAATTAGAACAGCCTCAGAACCAGGAAAACCTAGTGGAACTCCCAGGTAATTATATCTAGTTAGCATTATATCATCAGTGTAATGGGCCAATGTGATATTTTGTAAGTGAAAAGATGATCAAGATAACTAAGCAGTAATTTATGACATATTGCTAAGAATTACTGTAAGTAAGACAGGGCAAATGTATTGCTTACTTTGCTGTCTCAGAGCAAACTGCTTCTCGTGGGCCTCAAGGGTAGGTATGGAGAATAAGACATTTGCCATATCAATAACTTCATACCAGGTACCAAGGGATATGTTAATTTCCTCTGAACTGAAACCATATCTGATGCAGCAGCTGGAACTGGGGTCACACATTTGATTAATTTTTTGAAATTCACTGTTGTTCTACTGGATCCATCTGTTTGTGATTTTGTTTTTATTTTTTATAGGCCAGATAGGAGCATTAAATGGAATTTTGGTGGGAATCACTACCCTTGTATCTTTCAAGTCCTTGGTGGTTGCAATAATCTATGAAGTCTCTCTGGGAAAGTGATATTGCTTTTGAGCTATTCTATTCCTGGACTCAGGCAGTTCTAATGCCTCCATTTGTCATTATAATATCCTCATTCCACAGCTTAGGAAACCAATGTGGCAATCCTTCCAGCTGTTTATATTTCAATTGTACATTCAAGAACTGGGGAAATAATACCAGTGTGGATTTCAGGACTCATTTGATGCACTGTGATTCAGACTTGACCTAAAACTCTATTTGTCAAACTTTTTGCCACTGTGACCAAAAGACCTGACAAGAACAATTTTGGAGGAGGAAAAGTTTATTTGAAGCTCATAGTTTCAGAGATCTCAGCCCATAGTCCAATCTTATGGTGAAAGGATATAGTGGAGGAAAGCACCTCAGGACATGGGCAACAGGAAACGGAGAGATCTGTGCTCATCCGGAACAAAATATAAACCTCAAAGGCGTACTCCAAGTGACTGACTTCCTTCAGTCATAGGTTACCTGCTTACAGGTATCACACAACTAGTTCATTCAAATTGTTAATGTACTGATTAGGTTAAGGCTTTCAAACCAATCATTTAACCTCCAAATATTCTTACATTGTCTCACACATGAGCTTTTGGAACACATCTAGGATCTAAATCACAACAAACTCTATTGATCACCTACCTTGCATAAAGAACCTACTGTGATTGGTGAGTCAAGGTGATGGCTGCAGTCTCCTAAAATCAATGCCCATTCAAGTCAGTATTTAGTAGTCCCTGAAAGGTCTGATTATTTTGTCCCACTGCGAGGTTACCTAGTAAAAGGCCATAAGTCCCTTTGATTAAGGATAGGGGAGAAATAAACAGTAAACATATTTGGTACAGGGCTGGGGTTGCTTCTCAGAGGGACCCAGCCTCCCCTTCATTTAAAGGATTCTGGGTTTTATAAACTGGTTCAAGTACAGAAATTGAAAGGCCATAAGCCTCTACTTTTATGATTAGAAAGAATTATAAGCTTATTCACTTTTCCTGGAAATTTTTTGCTTATACAGATTAAATAAAAATTTGATAGACTTTCTATTTCACTTCTAGAAATTCCATGATTAACTAGTCAATACCACAGATCTAAATGTGTCAGATTACTATAATTGTCATTTTATTTCTGTTGTCCATTATAATAGCTGTGTATACTTTACCTTTGGTGAATGAGTGCCACCATGTGGCCTCTGCCACTTCTGTATTCAATTATCCTCATTGCAAAAAGCTTACAATTTAGTGACTAATTCCCACTGTAACTTCTGGACTACAGAGAAGAACAAAACTGAAGCTCTTCAAAGTTGCTGTCCATTCCCCTTATAAATCTGTTTCTCAGTGTGTTGGTGAAACATATTCCTTATATCTTTGCAGTGTGGATGAGTTTTATGTAACAAATTCACTTTAACATTTCAATCTCTCTAAACTTCTGAGTACTTTATTGAACCAAGGGAGATTAGGCATCTCTAGCTCTTTATGGTGGGCCACCTTTTTATCCACGTTTCAGTAAACCAAACAAACTGTTAGCCCCTTTTCTAACTCACTGTGCTGCGGCATTAAATGTAGAATCTCTGACTAAGTGGCCCATATAAGTCTGGTCTGATCCCACTTTATGTTCATTCCACTGTTTTTCTACATCTTTGATATCTATATCCACGCACATGTCCCTAGATTTCTGTTTGTATAAAATAGAAAGCTCAAATAGTTCTTTTGCAGTGTAGTGCAGTTCATCCTGAGTCACCCTCTATACCAAACTTTTAAAGGCCTTCTGGGACTTGAGTCTAGTTATAAGTCTTGAAGCAACTATGAGTGTTGGGGGTGGATCATGAGAATAGCAAATCGTTCTGCCTGACAACTGCCTCTTGGGAAGCCATTATGTTTCCTTAGCCAATATACTGCTAATCCCCTTGGGCAGAGGTGGAAAAGTCAATACCACTGAAGGAAAGAGAACAGCTACAGCTGGGGATGAAGAGAGGCCACTTCTGCTGTTAGCCAAATATATATATATATATATATATATACACATATATATATATATGTGTATATATATATATATATATATATCAAAAGAATTTAGGAGTTCAGTATTTTCAGCATCATTGTGATATTCCCAGACATCCCTATCCTAACTTCCTAGATTCACATTCTCTCTCAGTCCATGGTCTCATTTTAATAGTACACATCCTTCAAGAATGAGAGTTCCACTTCCATTGTATTTAAGCCAAACCTATGATGAGGACTTAGTTTTATTTTCAACCCTGTGGCTCTGGTATAAAAGATTTTCCCTTAGGACACACTCAGAAGATGTGAGCTACTTTTATCAAGGTAGATCTGGGAATATGAATCTCTGAGCTCATCCTTTTCTTTCATCCTTTTGTCCAGTGACATTACCAGCAACTGGCATTATTATATTTCCAGTTTCCCACAAATATTCAAAAGTATCCTAAACATAGTCACCAGCGTGCTTGCCTCTTGCAAATGTTGGATTAGGAGTACCAATGCAGGTATTTTTCATCTCTATAAATAATTTAGGAATGCATTGTCAGTTTTCTCTGTGTTATTTGAAGTAGAGTACTTAGCATTTTTAAGGCTAACCAGATTAAACAACCAATTCCAAAACTTCAAAACCAATTAAGAAAACTTATCCTCAAAATTTTATCCCTCTACAATTAACTCTTTCTGGTATAAAACTCTCTATCAGGGTTCTCCAGAGACAGAACGAATAAGAGAAAGATAGATGATCTGGATTCATACATTGATATAGATATAAGTGATATATAGAGAGGAATATCAGAAGGAATTTATTAGGGAAATTGGTGCATGTGATTATGGAGGCTGAGAAGTCCCACAGTGGGCCATCGGAAAGCACCACGGAATCCCTAATGTGGAATAATATAATCAGAAAGCCTCAGAACTTGAGGAGACACTAGTGCAAGTCTGAGAGTACAAAGGCCAAAAAGCCTAGAGTTCTAATGTCAAGGGGTAGGAGAAGAAGGGTGTCTTAGCTACAAAAGAAAGGACACATTCACTTTTCCTCTGCCTTTTTGTTCTCTCTGGGTCTTGAGCTGACTGGGTGGTACTCACACTGAAAGTGAAGCTTCCTCATTCAGTCTATCAACTCACAAGTGAACCTGTTCCAGAAATACCCTCCCATATGCACCAAAATAATTCTCTATCAATTATCTAAGAATCCAGCAATATACTAAAGTTGATTAACACTTAGAGTTAATCATCACAGAGGGCAATATTTGTCAATCTCTTATCTTGTTTATGAAAAGAGGAAATATTTTTCTTTCCTTTGAACCACCTAAGTCTATTCTTATTGAGTTGCCATCAAACAATTCTTTTTATTGGATCTTTACTTATATATTCTAAGGTTGATTTTGTAATTTTTATAATAATAAATATCTACTAGGCATAATATTACCTTATTCAATCAGTAAACTCAAGTAGAAGAAATGCTCATTATGCTGATAACTCAAAAACCATGACTGCTTTTATTAAACCAACGACATTAGACTAGTCTTAATTACCAAAGATATAGTCAACTCATTGAGCTTGAAAAGCATTTGAGTTAGTTTCTTTATTTTTAGGAGTTCGTTGGATATTTAGCTTCAATAAGCCCTCATTTGTCTTTAAGCTAACTGGAAAAGTAATCCCTTAAAGGATTTTACACAGGAACTTGGTAATACCATCCAGATATAAAAATTACTGCATATCTGTAACACATACAGACTATTGCAAACAGAGATTTTCTAACTTTCATTATAAAATTTAGCCATCAGTTAGAAAATACTATAATAAACTCTTCTCATTGCTCCCATTATATTTTTACCCAATATGTTTTTCTAAGAGCTAAAACAAATTAAGATTACTTCCTTAATATGAGGGCAAAAGCTTTGTACCAATATTTGTGGAGAACTAAGACTTTCTTTACCCAGATAGGTTATGTTTTGGGAGGATATGACTACATCTGGAATAAATATTTATTCAATTTTCAATTGTCTTTATCTTTCTTTTTCAATCTTATACAACTGATTTTGGTGGTCCATGAGTCTCGCAGAAGAACAATAGGAATAGAAATCCTAAAGTTCAAGTGACTGAGGGCTGAAATATGAAGGAAAATGTTCTGGCAGGACAGAGGAATGAAAGAAAAAGAGGTTTGAAGGGACAAGTGTCAAATGATTCAGGGAACTGAAGGAAGATTAAAGGAGTTAAAATGAGGAAGAAGTAGAAGAGGCAGTAAGAAGGAGAATTAAGAAGATCCTAGGAGAGATCTTCAGTTCCCCAATGACAACTGAAGTTCCACTTTATTCTTGCAAAAAATTACTTCAAGAAGAAAGGAGTATACAGAGTTTGTGGAGTATGTAGTCAGCAGGGATATGAGAAAGGGATTTTAGTTGACTGAGAAGTTACCACGGGAGAAAGAAGATCAAAAAGAGAGAACAGAGAGGCCCCCTAGAGAGACCAGCAATTTTCTAGCCTGGAAATGAGGAAGCAACTTGCCACTTCAAAGGAAGAGCCAGGAAGACAGACTTCCAACCCAGCAGGTACTTTTCAAACTCAGGGAGTCCAACCCAACTTCTTACAACAGAACCCCAGGACTATAACAACCTGGTTTGTCTGTGGCTCTAACCTGGCTCATATAGAAAATTCAGAATCTGTTCTTACAGTGCCTTAACAGACTGTTGTCTGAAGAACTAGCTCAGAAGTTGAAACTACCAATGGATCCATCATCAATAGCCAGGAGTAAAGGTAAAGCATCTAAAGGTTCATCCTTGGGGTCCTGTGTGAGAAATCCAGGGATCCAATGATAGATCCTATCCAAGTCACAGCACCAAAATTATTAAAGAAAAAAGTATTTATGATAATTGCCATGAATTTTAATATGGTAGGGTTGATTTTATCCAAAGGCCTTGGCATTTTGCAGTCCAGGAGAAAAACTCTGAACATAACTCTTGGTACTTCCATTTCTCCACTTAACCTTCCAAACCTTCCCTTCAGCTCCCTTAAATAATTTGATATTGATTTGTTCAAGCCTCTCATTCCTCCATTCCTCTGTCCTGCCAGAACCTTTTCCCTTTATACTCTAGTACCTCTGTCATTTGAACTTTAGGATTTTAACTCCCATTGTTGCTTCTGAGAGTCTGTGATCATAAGAAGGGAACATTTGAATTTATCACCAAGGATTAGGATGTGAATCAGTGGATGGAAGATGATTAAAAGGGTAATTGATAAAGAAACCTAACCGATTCTTACCGAAGATAGGCTGGGGTGATCAGATATTACCTGGGAGCTCATGGTGGATGATGAACTTAATTAGATAGTGAGGACCATCAGATATGGAGGCAGGGATAGGAACATTTTGGATAAACTGGCTAAATAGATTTCTTGTTAAAATTAGGCCTGTCCCTGAAGGACATGACAAAAGATGGGAACTAGTAAGGATAGAGATGCCTGACTAAAATTGGCTAAAAAGAAAACCTTTATTAACACAAAGAGACAGAGAGCAGCACTATATAAAGATGATGAAAATGTATCAGTGTAAAAATATCTTATTATTAATGGCTGAGTGAATAATATCTGTCTGAGAAAAAATAAAAGATTTTGATTTACAATATCATTCAGCAGAGAGATCTTCATCTCACTGTTCTGTGACAAGAACCTATCTGTCCCATTTTGCTAAAAGATATGGAACAGTATTCATTCATCTTTTGTGCACCAAAATTTGCTTGATAAGATTGTTAGCACACAGCACTGCAGCAGGTATGTAAACAAAAAGGACTGGAGGGAAATAGAGGATATAAAAATGAACTTAATATATCCAAAGCTAATAATGAAAATGTATAGCAATTACGAATCAGATAAGGTTGTCTTCTCTTCAACAATATTATGAGCCATCAAATTCCTATTGTGTCTTGATGGTATAAGTGTAAGAAGAATCCAGGGTAATGAAAAGCAAGAGCCTACTAGAAAATAGCAATACTATTTGAGTTAGCTGTTTTTAAATTCTTACTAATGTTTCTAATAAAATTTTCACTATTATTTCCTATTTGAAAAAAATTATTCATAAAATGACCCAAAATATCATCAAGTAAAAATGTAATAAAAATGCTTTGCACCTGGACGTGGTGGCAACGCCTGTAATCCCAGCACTTTGGGAGGCTAAGACAAGAGAATTGAAAGCTCTAAGCCAGCCTCAACAACAGTGGGACGCTAAGCAACTCAGTGAGACCCTATCTCTACATAAAACACAAAATAGGGCTGGGGATGTGGCTCAGCGGTCGAGCATCCTTGGTACCAAAAAAGAAAAAATTTGCTTTGCTCAATCCATGGAGAAGGAATTATTTACTCCTATTATCTGGAAGATTTTGTGTAAAATTAGTATCATTTTTTTCCTTAAAAATATTTAAGAGAATTCATTGGTGAAACAATATGGACATGTAGTTTTCTTTTGGAGGTGTTTTTTACTACAATTATAATTTATTGGATAAATATAGAATTATTCTATTTCTTCAATGGACTCTGATAATTTCTGTATTTCAAGAAATTTATCTATGTTACCATTTTTATTTTCCAGAATACTCCTTTATAATATATATCTGTAGAATCTTTGGTGATGATATTTGTTTTAGTCCTGATTTAATAAATTGTTTCCTCTCTCTTTTTTTTTTATCTCGACTAATTTGACTAAAAGGTTTTCAATTTTATCGTTCTCTTTCAAAGGACCAGCATTTGGTTTTATTGTTATCTTAGTCTTTAATTTTAACTTTTATCTTGTTTTCTGCTTACTTTTGGCCTAATTTCCTTTTGTGAAAGCTTACATTGGGATTAGTTTGCACTTGTTTCTTAAGAAATGAAAAATTCTGGTAATCCAGATGAATTATCTTAGAAATTTCTTCTTCTCTAAGGAAGGGATTAATGTTATAAATTTCTCTTCAAGCCCTGCATTCCCTGCCTCATACACATTTTATGTTATGTGTTTCAATTTTATTTGTTTCAACATATTTTTCTAATATCTTCTTTGAAATCTTCTTGGATACATGGGATGTTCAATAGTGTGCTCTTCAATCTTCACAAACGTGGAATTTATCTACATCTTTGTAACAAACTTCTGTTGGATGTCAGTGAGTATGCTTTGTACACAATTTCAGTGCCATATCTTATGGCCCAGACTGTTCTGTCTTGGTGAATGTTCTCCATGCATCTGAAAAGCATTTGTATTCTGCTCTTGGTGGGTAAAATGTTCTATGAAGGTCAATCTGATCAATTTATTTGATAGTGCTGTGGTTATCATCTAGATTTATTGATATTCTGTTTACATCTTCAGTTGTTACTGATGGTTAAATATTGAAATCGCGAAGCCAAATTTTGTATATATTTCTCCTTTCACTTATTGATTTTTGCTTAATTTATTTTGAAACTCATGTTTGTTTCTTGCACCTTTAGGATTGTTGTGCTCCCTTTGACAATTGATACTTTCATCTATTATTAAATATTTACTGTTGCTGTTATTAATATATCACTCCAACTTTCTTTTGATTAATGCTTGCATAGTTTATCTTTTCCTTTTCTTCTATTGTTAACTCATCTTGCATCTTTATACTTAAAGCAAATTTTCCATAGACATCCATATAAAGTTATCTATTGTTGTCTAAGAAACTACTCTAAAACTTGAGTGGCTGAAAACATTTATTGTCTCATGAGTTT